>SKCR01023699.1:600000-952367 GCA_019454045.1 Zanthoxylum bungeanum
TGTTTTCGGCCGAACCGACCGACCAATGCTCATGGGGACTACCCAGGTCAGCCCCTAAAATATTTGGACAGTACGTAGGCTGCCTGAACAGTGACCAGTTCACTGTTTGGGCTGCCGTTACCCGGTAACTCCGTTTTTCACCGTTTTAATTTCCGATAAATATTTTTCTTGGGCAATTAAAATAAACTAATTTATTCTAATTACTCAATAAATAAAAACTGAATTTTTATCAGAAAAATCAGATTTATCATTAATTGCAATAAGACCCCCAAAGTTTTGCAATTTAATCATTTTAGTTTTTAAATATGTCAATTACATATTTAATTGATTCCAAATCAATCCCAAAATAATTTTTTTAATTTTGCAACAAAACCAGAAACATTTTCAGATTTGCGCAAACTGCCCAGTAATTTTCCAGAATTACAAAAACAGCCCAGAACTTTTATTAATTGCAATTTGGCCCAATTTGTTCAAAACACATAAATATCAAATCCAATTAATCCCAAATTTGACATACATCAAATTATAACATATATATGAAAAGCCCCAAAATTTGAGTGGGTTAAGAACCCTAATTTCATAAAATACTCAAATTGGGCAATTTACATTAAATTGATAAAATTCAATACTTTAATCTTTCAATTACCACACCAATCAAGTCTCACCATCATGAAATTAATCAAGAATAATTCTAGGTTAATTATGAATGGCTAATCAACTCTAGAATGACAACTTTAATTTTCTAATTAATTAAATAAGCTTAATTACTCCTAATTAGCTTATTAATTAATCATACATGCTAAACACCTTCCAACAAGTTTCAAACCAATTTAATTACATATTTAAAGAGTAGAGAAAATTCTAAGCAATACATGTTAAGGCTTAGAAACATGGAAACAATTTTCTAGTTGAAGAAAGTTGGAAAATACTTACAAAAATCCAATTTTCTTTAAGCCTTTTTTCTTTATTCTTCAAGTTTCTCTCAAACTTTCTTTTGTAATTTATTTGGTAACTTGTTGTTGTTGTTTAAAATGAAACAAAAATCTTTATATACTTTCAACATTTGGGCGTGAATTTCATGAAAAGTAAATTCAAGATTTTTCAATTTCATTTCAATTTCCATTTGATAAGTTAATTGTTTAAAATGATCACCAGTGTTACCAATAAAAACATGCCATTTCCAAGCATTAAAAATACAAATCATGACTTAAGATATTTGTTACTTTAATTATTTTAATCATATAATATTTATATAATTAAATAATTAAATAATTAAATACAAATATCTTAAATATATGTATTATATTTATATTAAATAATTAAAATACATATATCAATCATATATGTTAAATATCACAATTTGATATTTAATTAATGTGTATTTAATAAAATCAAGAATTAAATACAAATACACATTAATTTCGAAAATGACGATTAGGTCCCCATCGCATGTATTTTTCGTTTAACCGTTAAACGAGTTATAAATAATCAGTATTATTTATAACAGTTGCCCTAGTGCTCTACGAGTATATTTCATTAGTGAGACTCTCTAAATTCAGGCATATCCGTCACGAAATCTAATTTCGTGTCCATAATTCACCCACCCGTAAATTATGACGACCACAGATAAACTCACTGAATCATACAGGTCGAGGTCACTGCATACGTATAATCTCTCCGTCACAGGTATCCTGATTATTCCAGAGATATAGATGAAAACGTCAAATCTCTATAAAAATAATCTCGTCGACGTATCAATTAGCAATCTCTAAATAACATTCGGAACTCACTTTCGAAGTATACTATGGCCATAGATTTAACAGATTGCTAATCACATTTGGACTACCTATGCTCTGTACACAGAACTGACGGATCCTTTCTTGATTCTCACAGGATATCATGAGCATGAGTCCACACCCAACGAACAGGCGGAGGTCTGATCTAAATAGATCGGTGACGTGACTGCCATCTAAGTGTGAAGGATAACTCATATATCCACAGTGATATCTCAAGTCAAAGAATCACTATGCTACTCAACCTGAGAAGATTCCTATTGACGTTGGTGTACCATCTATTAGGAAATCTTTGGTGAGTCGTTCAATGTTATCAAATAAACACCTACACGTCTATACGAGTCTCCCAAGACTCATGGTTCATTGGGATAAACCATCGGACCAAGTCCGATATACGACATGTACTGGTCTCAACGGATTTTACTAACCGACCCGTGTCAGTAAATCTTGACCAGGAACTTAATTTAAGGATATACAACTTATAGTGACACTTCCCAATGTCAATTACAAGCTATGTTGTAACTGTGCACTACGTTGTAAATCCTGGGGTCTTTGTCTAATATATATACATATCACTAAACCAGATTTAGTTTCAATCTAATCGATCTAATCGAAATTAGATCGAATACATATATAAAAGACAAGAGGTGCTACCATTTAAATTAGTAATATTATGGAAAAAAGGTATTGCTCGTATTCATGAATCGGACATAAATACGATCCGGATTGGCGCTCAGAGCACAAACCCTAACAATTTCTCCCACTTGCTCTAGGGTCAATCCATGGTATCATATACACATCTCAATGTGTATCACATACTCATGGCCCTCAAGAACTCACCTAGCGTTCAAGAGGTAGGTAACAACAAGTAAGCCCGCTATGACATATTGAGTTTGTCCAACAAACACAATCATTTTCCTTAGTAAGCATCATTCATATTTTTGTAGAAACTAAGTTCTACATAAATATGACTCAGATGCCATATCAACATTGTGCTTCAGCTACTAAATTGTCTAAGTATTTATGGATCAAATCCAAAATACTTTGTAGACAACCGCAAACACAATACTAATAACAAACTTCTAATCTTCGAGGTCACTATGCAACTTCATAAGTCAATACTTCATAAGTTACAACTAACTCCACTCTTGTAGTGGAATCATCTGTGACACCCCCACTGCATCTTTTCTGACTCTTTATGATGTAGACTGTCTAATGTCATAATTAGACTCAAAACTAATCTAACCCTAATGGTTGCAGATTTATTCTCCATTAATTAGAAACTTGTTCTTAATATATCAAAGATAATAAAGAACATGTTTCAAGACTCATCTTATGGTCTAGAGAATATCAAAATAACTGGTAACAATTACGATTAAATTGATATCTTTAATCGAACTCAATATAGTATTCATTATGCCATCATCATATAATGCATAAGATTAATTAGACATTCTAATCATTATCTCTTTCGAAAAAAGGAATCATCATTTACGAAAGATGAATACTATACATAAGACACACACTAACTGTCATACAGATAGTATTGTTGCGTCTAGGAGCATCTCACAATTCTCTTAGTTTTATATCTTACATAAAACTTTATATCAAATATAATAAAGACTACTCCCACTGCTTTAAATGAGAAAATAAGACTGAGGTAAACCTTTTTACCTCATAAACATCCTATTATTACATTAATAATGACAATGTCATTATGATGTAAAATACTAGAAAGAAATTTGTACGCTCCCACTAACCCTTCAATCCCATATGTATTCTCTATGCTTTGATAAAATCAGACAATCTGACTAATATCAAAATTAGAAAACACAAATTTCCAGAAAGCTCATATGAGTCTACAATAGGCTCTATAAGCTAATATACTAAATTGTAATATTAGCATAATACAAACTCCAGGGCCATTCCAAAATGAATTCTTCAAACTAAGAACTCACAATGGATCTCTTATCTGAAGAAACCATTCAGAAACGCCACTTTGTATTCTTTAGCTAAAATATACAATTTAATATCATTATTAACCATCAGATCCTAAATTGTTCAATCAGTGCGACTAGAGACAAGTTTCCTCGGAATCTACAATAGATTGCTGAGTATAAGTTTTCTCATTGTCATATTATAAAGGTCAAACCTTTAATAAGCTCACTGTGCTTTTGCTACGTAAACCATTTGTACATTTTATGAACGATTCATAATAAAAGCTCAATCAAGTTCCAAACTTGATCGTAGTAAGCTATGAACAATCTTAGATCTATGGTCTAATGCTAAATTCCGGAATCGATATCAAATATCGTTTCCACTATAAGTTATAGGATAATTTTCTTCGATAAGAAAACAACAAAATCATTAAATATCAAATACTTTGCTAATGATTCTGACATCCTATAGCACTTATATTGAAGTAATAAAAGGGTATTTTCATCTTATTAATTATGTAGTTCCATTTACAGTTTATCACCGTATTTGACTTCAATAAGTGAAGTCTTTTCTACAATAGTTAACATCCAATGTTACACACTAAGTAATAAACAATTTTATTACTCGAGGTCGTAGAAAAGATATTTTATCAAATAGAATACAATATTCTATTAAATAAAATAAATGATAAACTTATACTCGTACCTCCGAGGTGCAAGTAATATCAATTATACAACCATTATTAAAAGATAGATTCAAATCTCAAACATTTCAAGATTCGAATTTTCTACTAATACATATCATATACGTAACTGTAGAAACTAATGGAACATTAATTAAAATGATGAATTATTGTTACTGGAGCATAACCCCAAGAGTATTGAAACTAATTCGGTAACACTCAATATCAAACGAATCAAATCATATAAGATCCGATTTCTTCCATTAACCAATTCCATCAATATGGAATCGTGGAAGAATTATATTGAGTAAGAATCATATTCTTTGAATAACCTTAGAATAAATTGCCATAAATTCATATGTTTGATCGTATCAAACATCTTTGAACAATTCAAAGACACGTAATGAATTTTAAAGATACAGTTTTCAACACTTCAGATCGAATATCTTTGAACAAGTCAAAATATTCTATCCGTGTTTCATTAGAAACACGTAACTAAGTCACGACAGTTCATTGACTAAGTTACGAAGTAAAGAAAACTACCTTAAGCAATTTACAATTCATTAAATTACATACATCCAATGTATCAGTTTAATAAATTTTCTGGTCCAATGACAGTCATTGGTTAAATGAGATTTAGTCACTTTCCCGAATACAATATTCGTTAAATGGATAAGGATATGTGGTGTGATCTCATATCAGACCATCCTTTACTATATGGAATAAACATCCAATACTTAAGTGATAAAATCTCATAGAATAATGTTCTAAGTTATTTACTTAACCGAATACTTTTCTTAATGTTTATCTATTCGTAAATGACACTACTAGTCATTTTAAAATATGTAACAACTGTTTGCATAGAAAAAGTAACTATCAAATAGTCGCAAGTTCTGATATCAAATATCGAAACAATCATTCAACAATATTTTAAATAACTAGACGAGAGATCTGATATCCAATATCTACAGTTGTCGTATTATGAAAATCAATATTTTCTATACACAACTATATGCATCTTCTTTCTTTAGCTTTATTATTTACTTTCAAATTATTTACAACCTTTGCAAATAATCGAAAAACAAATAGTGTCTGACACATGACCTCTGAATGTCACTAAAGCCAAGAAACGTCATTATTAGATAAACAAATACCTAATGGGGTTTTCTTAATGCCAGTGAAGAATCTCGAGACGTGAACCAATTCATGTCAATCTTTACTGCATAAGAAACTATTTTGTCTAGAAGGATTATATCAATATCTATTATAATCTAGAACCTATTCTAGAAAACTGCAACCATAATTAAAGTCAGAAAACATATATATATATATATATATATACATGCAGTGGATAAAAATTTAATTCTATCAAACAAATAGAATAAGGAACAACATGAGCGACAATTTACATAATATTACACACCACATAAGTTAAGGATTTTTAACTTAGCAGTGCCTCCCACTACTTTACGTAATACCGTAATCCCCAACGGAAATGAGAATTCAATAATTAAATTGAATTCCATAATGGGAAGTGGACCCCATGAATATATTTCGACTCACAGCTTTGGCACGTTCTCGCCTACGTATATTCATTAGGTAGACAACTCATTGTCAATCACACTCACTGTGACTCCTAGGTTCGGTCCTGATCGTTTCTCGTTATGACAGCTTTGGCACGTTCACAAGGAGGCGTATCAAGGTGAAACTTGTCAATGACAAACTCAAGCTACCGATGTAGTCCTGACAGCTTTGGCACGTTCAGGATTTCCATTTTCACTTGAATTTGTCTCTTATCATATAAGTTCTATCGGCGCAAATGAACTACCTTCAACTATAACTGCACAGCTTTGGCACGTTACAGCCATAGCATCATGAAAACATTTACATCCGTATTGACAAGGCGGACGAAGAAACAAGTATTCCTAATACTAGTCACTTTCTTAAAACCTTATTTAAATCGGGGACTTTCCAACAAAAGATGCTTTTACTTTTATTTAATCAAATTAAATAAACAGATGCATGTATAAATTAATGATTAAACTAAACATTGAATTTTAAAGGGCTATTCATATCGGGCGTCCAGGATCAGACTCGCTCTGATACCATTTTGTTGGGGTCAAATCAGAGTGGCGCAGCGGAAGGAGCGCGGTTCGGGCGAAATCGTAGTTTAAAATTGTTAAACTTACGAATAAATTATTCAATATCAAATATTAATAATTCATTCATATTTCACCTAAACATATTTATTCGATATCATATAACGACATAAATAATATATAAATATCGCGAAAATTTTACGAAAACGTTTTTCCGCAAAATAGCATAAAACACGTTTCCGGCCGAACCGACCGACCAATGCTCATGGGGACTGCCCAGGTCAGCCCTTAAAACATTTGGACAGTACGTAGGCTGCCTGAACAGTGACCAGTTCACTGTTTGGGCTGCCGTTACTCGGTAACTCTGTTTTTCACCGTTTTAATTTCCGATAAATATTTTTCTTGAGCAATTAAAATAAACTAATTTATTCTAATTACTCAATAAATAAAAACTGAATTTTTATCAGAAAAATCAGATTTATCATTAATTGCAATAAGACCCCCAAAGACTAATTTATTTAGTGTTTATCAAATAAACACCTACACGTCTATACGAGTCTCCCAAGACTCATGGTTCATTGGGATAAACCATCAGACCAAGTCCGATATACGACATGTACTGGTCTCAACGGATTTTACTAACCGACCCGTGTCAGTAAATCTTGACCATGAACTTAATTTAAGGATATACAACTTATATTGACACTTCTCAATGTCAATTACAAGCTATGTTGTAACTGTGCACTACGTTGTAAATCCCGGGGTCTTTGTCTAATATATATACATATCACTAAACCAGATTTAGTTTCAATCTAATCGAAATTAGATCGAATACATATACAAAAGACAAGAGGTGCTACCATTTATGGAAAAAGGTTTTGCTCGTATTCATGGATCAGACATAAATACGATCCGGATTGGTGCTCAGAGCACTAACCCTAACATGTACTTCCTCCTTACCAGCAAATGCATGTGACATCAAAACATGCATCCAAATGATACAACAGTCAGTTCAGTTTGAGGGGAATGCAACTGAAGATCCTAACGGCCACATTAGCAACTTCCTGGAAGTTTACAAGCTATGAGACTGCGTGCTTTTCCATATTCATTGAAAGATAAAGCTAAGGCTTGGCTACATTCACTATCAGCAGGTTCCATCACAACTTGGAACACTCTAGCCACCAAATTCCTTGCAAAGTACTTTCCACCAGTGAGAACTGCAAAGCTGAGGAATGACATGACATCCTTTGTGTAATATGACTCAGAATCCCTCTGCGAAGCTTGGGAAAGATACAAGGAATTGCTCCGGAAATGTCTTCACCATGAGATTGCAAAATGGCTATAAGTCTAAACCTCATACAATGGACTTTCTGGACTGATGAGAGCCACAATTGATGTTGCTGCTGGAAGAGCTTTAATGGAAAAATGAGAGGATCAAGCATGTGACCTAATCGAAGAAATGGCCAACAACAATTCCTTGTGGCCAACAGAAAGAAGCATGATTCAACGAATTTCAGGAATCCACGAAGTTGAAGTCAACACAATAATGAATGCCAAGCTGGAACAGATGTGCAAATTCATGGAAACACTTAACACATAAGTTGTAAACATCGCCGGAGCCATAAGTTCACCATATGGATGAGCACCAGAGACAAACCAACATGACGAGACGATGAATTATGTCAATAATTTCAACAAACAAGGGAACAATCCATCTTCCAACACCTACAACCCAGGGTGGATGAATCATCCCAATTTCGCATGGAGCAACAATTCAGGGCTAATGAACAATCCACCACCATAAATCCAACAGTAAAATAAAGGCCATGAGTATGAAAAAGAACCAGGAATAACAGAAGTGCTGGCTCACTTGAAAAAGCTAGAAGCAAAATACGACTCTCGAGCATCATCATATGATGATATGTTTCATCCCAAGCAGCATTAATTCAAAGCCAAGCAGCATCTTTGAAGGCATTGGAGAATCGGATGGGACAACTGGCTAATGCTCAGAGTTACAGACCGCAAGGAAACCTTCCTAGCAACACAAACCAAATCCAAGGAACATGGGGAAAGAGCAATGTCATGCCATCACTTTGAAAAGTGGTACTGAAATCAACAAAAATGTTGGAATCAAGGCATCCATTGAGGAAGTTCCAAAAGAAAGCAGCGAAGCTAAACCACAGATGGAGGAAAAAGAGGCAAAAGAAAATGATCGAGAAAAATTCACTCCACCTCCACATTTTCCACAACATCTCCAGAAAAACAAACTGGATAAATAATTTGCTCGATTCCTAGAGATCTTTAAAAAGCTGCATATCAACATTCCATTTGCAGAAGCACTGGAACAAATGCCCAGTTATGTCAAGTTCAGGAAAGACATTCTTTCACGAAAGTGGAGATTAGGAGACTACGAGATAGTAGCATTGACAGAAGAATGCAGCGCCATCATTCAGAGGAAACTTCCCCCAAAGTTGAAAGATCCTGGCAGTTTCACCATCCCTTGCATCATAGGAGAACATAACTTCGGTAAGGCTCTATGTGATTTAGGTGCTAGTGTTAACTTGATGCTTTTTTTTATTTATAGGAAACTGCAAATTGGAGAAACAATGTCCACCTCAGTCTCTCTGCAACTTGCTGATAGATTGCTCACATTTCTGAGAGGTGTAGTTGAAGATGTGCTGGTCAAAGTCGACAAACTCATTCTCCCAACAGACTTTATTATCCTTGACATGAAGGAAGACGAAGATGTGCCCATCATCCTCGGGAGACCATTCTTGGCTACCGGTCGAACCATTATTGATGTACAAACATGTGAACTAACCATGAAGGGTATATGACCAATAAGTAAAATTCAAAATTTTCAAAGCCATGGAATTCCCCAATGATGAAAAGAATGAGGAATGTTTCAGACTTGATATGAGCGATAGTACCATCTAGAACCCAAATGAAAAGCAAAGTTCAACCAAAAAACTTAAAGTATGTCAACTGCCTGAAGATAAAGCGTACCGCACACTGAACAAGTTAAATCTTGAACTACAAACAACTGAAGAGAAAAGACTCCACCAACTCAACAAATTGGAGAAATTCCACATACAGTCTTTCGAGAATGCCAAACTGTACAAAGAAAAGGCCAAGAAGAGACATGATGAAACGTTAGCGCGCATACAACTGGAACCGGGGCAGTGGGTATTGTTCAGCAATTCAAGGTTGAAATTTTTCCCTGGAAGGTTAAAATCATGGTGTTCAGGTCCATTCATAATCACTCAAGTTTTACCAGATAAAACCGTTGAGTTATATGATCCCAAGCACTACTGGGGAGAATCATTGGAGCGGTAAAAAGAAAGTGTTACACTTTCAGATCCTGCCTATAGTTCGGGCAGTCATGTCTAGCTGACGACTGACCGGCGTAAACACACACGTATAACGCAAGCGCACGTATCGTTCAAGTAGTATAAAAATATCGATCCCACGAGGACTTAATATCTAAGTTATTAATTTTATGAGGTCAAATGATTACTAGTATCTAACAGGTTGTTTGATTGATTTGAAATGGTGACGATTCTAAATTTAAAAACAAGTAAATAAAATTGTTCGAAAGTAGATTTAAGAAAATTCAATATTAAAAACTATCTAGGGTTGTGATTTCTTCCAATATCATTTAAAAGATGAAGTGGTTATCTTAAAGTTGGGTATCTTAAAGTTGGGTAATATATTGATTTATTAACCTGGAACACTAAATTATGTGTAAGCCTCTATCGATGGTCAGACACAAATACCCAGTTTAACCCAATTGAACCATATGTCTATGTCAACCAAATTATCTGGATTCATTAAGTTTAAGTTCCAATTATGGCTACCCCCATCCGACAGGTATATGTCTATCATGTAAGGAAATCTATTAAAGGGTTATCTATCCTCAAGGAAGATCGTGGGCTATTGAGTCTAAGGTCTTAAACTTAAAATCCCTATGTCTAGTTCATTTTAAGTTTCCAGTTCAATTTTATTAATGGCCAGTTAATGAAAAAAAATATTAATTAAGACTCAATAAATAAATCTTTATAATACCCAAACTATAATCTAACCCCTTATAAATCTGTTTTATTAAAAGTCATCACAACCCTAGATAACTAATTTAGTTACAACACATAACTAGGGCTAGTAAAAACTTGAAAATAAAAGACATAAAGTAAAAATGCGGTAAAGTAAATACTGAAAAGTAAATTACAATAAAATAAAATGCTAAGGTAAAAGAAATTACTTTTACTACTACTAATGTAGATATCTCCCATAATATAATATATAAACTTGTGATAACATTACCAACCAGCCATATAGGCGGTATCCTGATTAAGTCAAATTAAGTCCAACCAGCCATTAAGGCAGTAAAAAGATTTGTCCATGAACCTGCCATATAGGCGGTAAGAATTTTAATTACTAACCGACCAATCTTGCGGTATCTTTTTTAAGTCAATATTTTAAATAATGAATATATTATATTTAAGGGAGATTAATCAAATAGCAATAGTAAAAGAATTACCTTTCACCATAGCTGGGGAAGTTACCTCTCATGGTGAATAGTAAAAATTGTAAAAAGTAAAAAGCAAATTACTATTATTACAAAACGTAATTAAAATTAATTACAAAACTAAAAACTAAAAACTAAAAGAAACTAGAGAGAGAAACTCCCTCTTTACATCAAATAGATGAGAGAGAGTGGTACAACTGAAACTGGGATTTCGCGCTCTATTATAGGGGTCAGTAGGGGTCGCCCGTCGCGACACCCAGCTCACGTCGCGACGTCCATTTGGTCGACGTGGCAGCTTCTGGTTCGTCGGTTGAAGATTCTGGATAAGGTGATAAGGTGACACGTGGCAATGTGGTTGGGGCTCAATTATTATGACACGTGGCGGCTTCTGATTGGTCGGCTAGATTCTTATCCGCCACGTGTCAGATAGGGATAAGAGAGTCAATGATTGATGCTGACGTGGCGTTGACGTGGCGACACGTGGCAAAGTGACTGTCGGCACCATAGAATTACGACACGTGGCACTTCCTGATTGAATGATGATGGTGACACGTGGCACGACGCACGTTAGCAAAGTCAAACTTTTCTCAGATTCTGATTTGTGGACCCGGCGCACGTTAGCACTGTTCAGCGCACGTTAGGCGTCACGACGCGAAAAATTACCAAAATGCCCTTTTTGCCAATTTTCACTGTTTTGGCCCAAATCACCTCCAGAGTGTCCTGAAACTTTATTTATCTACAAAATAACACAAAATACATCAAAATATTCACAAAACTCAAGAAACTATACAAAATATTAAGTTAAATGAGTGGGAAATAATGATAGATTTATCACTCATCAACGACGTTAAACTTAGCGCTAGAAGGGAGGCAACCCATTCAAATGGTGTATATATTCAGATTTGGTGTGTTTTATTTTTTGTGTGTTTAATTTTTGTAGGTAAAGTCACATTTTAGGATGGAAGACGTTCTCGCAAATCTTCACAAGCAATTTCATTCTCTCCCTCAAAACTCTCTGATGAAAGTCTACAAAGCTCACTTGGAAGGAATGAGACTTTTGATAATCAAAGGTATTCCTAATGACATTCGTTGGATTATTGAAGCACGGGTTCTATTCGCAAGTGAGTCCTTTGACACTTTTATTTCATATTTGTCTGGTTTAGGAAGAAGCACATTTGCTAAGAAAAGAAGAGCTAAAAGACTAGGTGTTTGCTATAAATGTGCACACATGACATGTAATACTTGTTGTCGTTCTTTAGGAATGATTTCTGATAACCGTGATGCTAAAATTAAATTCATTAGGGATGACTTGAGTAAAGAGTCTTTGTATGACATATCATTGACTCTTGAGACGCATCCCAGTGGATATGTGCATCACGCAATTCACATGTTACATGCACAATTCCAAAAAGAAAGACAACATTTAAGTCTCGGGAATCAGACTCTAAAAGACATTGTTTGCCAATTTATAAGAAAATTGGATGGGAAGCTTGTCCCTGACGCATAGACGTCATTCGAGCCGTTACTTCTTGTAAATATTATTATCTTTTTGTATTTATCTAATAATTATGATTTGTTTTATTATTTTCTTTTATTTTCTCCGACAGGATCCAGACTTTTTGACTTTCACGATATATTTTACTGTTTAACTAATAATTGTCATTTGGAAGGTACTAGTGCTATTGTTACTCACCCTTTTTCAGGTTCTATAAATTCAACTCATCATTGCACTCTTGAAGGCATCCAGACTTTAAAAAAAAATATACATAAAAAAATGGAAGCAACTTCAAGAAGACGAGTTGTAAATATTTTTGTGTTTTGCGGTACTAGTGCTGGTTCTAAACCAGAATTCTTAGTGGCAGCATAGGAATTGGGTCGAGTCATAGCTGAAAGGAATATGCACCTAATATATGGTGGTGGCAATCTTGGACTAATGGGGTATGTTTCAAGGGCTGTACATGAAAGAAGTATTCAAGTTTTGGGAATCATCCCAAAACCTTTGGCAGAGACGAATTTGATAGGACCATCAAACATAGAGGAACTTATCGTGCCAGATATGTCCGAACGACTTGTGGAAATGATTAACCGTGCTGATGCTTTTATTGCTTTGCCAGGTAGCTTAGGTACGATGGAGGAAAACTTTACAATACTATCTTGAGTGAACCTGAACATACACCAGAAACCGATTGGACTATTTAACGCTATGAATTTTATGATTTTCTTTGTGTGTTTCTTGATGATGCCCGGAGAAATGGGTTCGTATCAAAACCTGTAAAAGAAATCCTCTTCACTGCCAGAACTGCCAATGATTTAATTGACCAAATTTTAGCCTTTGAACTACAAATTGACCCTATCCTTTCCGAGATAAACTGGTCTGATAATGATCGTGGTAAGAAGCGTCAGATAAATCTGGATCTTAACCTTTAATTTTCTTTTTAGATGTAGAATTTCAGCTAACCAGGTACTGTTTCTAAACTCTTCTTCTACTTTTTAAAATATTGGGGACAATGTCTCATTTAGGTTTGGAGGAGGGGAATAGTTGACTAGTATCTTGTTTTTATTTTTCAATTTTTAGTTAAAAATTTTCAAAATAAAAATAATTTTTTTAGAAAAAATTAAAAATATTTTGTGTTTTTAACTTGACTAATCAGGTGAAATTGGTGTGAGATAACTGTGTAAGGAATTTCCACTCCTGAGACGTATCTCAACCTATTTTGTAATAAGTTAATTTTTGTTTATTTCCTTTTGAATTATTTAATTTGTGAATTCTCCATAATACTGACTAAATATGATCTTCATATGCTCAGTTGACAAGTATTATCAACATGCATGGTAACATACGACCATGAGTTGTAAGTGAAAAGTTTGTAATATTCAGTGCTCTAGTTTAATTGGAGGAAGCATCTAAAAAAAGCAATGAAAAAAAATAACACATCTGAGATCCGAGTAATTAAGTCCGTAGAGGTGTTTTAACTACTAGTGCCCTAAAGCCAACTGGCTTGGGAGTCACTGGCCCAAAGCTCGCTAAATGGATTGAAGATGTTGTAAAAAAAAAGATATCTGAAATTTTAGTAATTAAGTTTGTAAGGGTGTCTTAACACCTAGTGCCCTAAAGCCAACTGGCTTGGGAGTCACTGGCCCAAAGCTCACTACATGGATTGAAGATGTTGTAAAAAAAAAAGATATCTGAAATCCGAGTAATTAAGTCTATAAGGGTGTCTTAACACCTAATGCCCTAAAGGCAACTGGCATGGGAGTCACTGGCCCAAAGCTCGCTACATGGATTGAAAATGTTATAAAAAAAATCCATTGCTAAAAAAAGGTGTGAATTCTGAAATAACTTTAGGATAAAAATATTACTCTATTTTCAACTACACTTATGAATATTGTGGGCACAATGATTTGATTAATACCTTGTTGGTTGTGTATATGAAGAATGGTAAAAATAATCAGAGAATTTACTTATTTGGAAATTTAGAAAGAAAGAAAACAACTATTAACTTGGATAAGACGTTTCACTTGTTTAGTCACTAACTTGTTTATTCTTTTTTCTCTTGTCTTTTTGCTTTTGTGTGCATTAGATTGACGTTTGTGGGTATCGTCACTGTAAGCCCTCATGAGACTACAACTCGTCCACTAGGAACACCTAGGGGTTTAAAGGCTTGTTGCATACGCTAAATGCAACCGTGATCCCTACGAAAGTGGCTTAGTTTAATTTTAATTGTTTATTGCATTTTATTTTATTGTTTTGCTCGAGGAATAAAAAAATGTTAGGTTTGGGAGTGTGATGAACGGAAAATATATCAATATTTACCGCCCATTTTACTTAATATTTTGTATAGTTTCTCGAGTTTTATGTACGTTTTGATGTGTTTAAGTTTTTTTTTTTGCAGATAAACTAAAATCAGGACTAAATGAAATCAATCAGGATAAAATGTGGAACAAATAAAGGAAAAATTAGACTTGACATTTTGATTTTGGAGATTGGAAACTTGAAATGGCGTTCTAACGAAGTACAATTTCAGAAATTCCAACTTTGCGCAATTGTCGTATTTTGGCCATAACGTTTTACTCCGATATCAGATTGAAGTGATTCAAGTTCTAGATTAAAGAAGACTCAAAGATCTACAACTTTGAAGTTTATAATAATTTCAAATTCTGAATTTTCCATGACCGAAATTGATAAAACATCCAGAAGTGTGTTATGTATAATTATTAAAGTCATTTTCAAAACAAAATAATAATAATAAAATGAAAAAAAATGAAAATTTTCAAACTTCCACCAAACATGCTTGCATGTTTGGTGAAGGATTTGGTGGAGGATTTGGTGCCATGTTTGGTGGCATGTTTGGTGAAGCAATTGGTGGAGAAATTGGTGGAAGCCTTTAAATTTACCTATAAATACCAAGCTAAACTTTGTAAATTTTTCATGCTTTCTTTGGAGGAATTTCTCCATAAAAACCTAAAGGAAAGTGTCTTGTATATTTATTTAAGTTTTCTTGTATTTTCTTTTTATTTAATTAATAAAATTTTGTGTGTTTTCATTTACAGCATAAGCATGTAATCTCATTCTACAGGGTTGACAAGATAATACTTTTAATATAATAAATTAGATAATACTTTTAATATAATAAATTAGATTAATCTCTCTTATTTTAATTAAAATTTGGATTAATTAGTTACCGCCTATAAGGCCGTTTAGGTGACAATCTTATTTACCGCCTATATGGTCGGTTTTACATTCCAGACGTAGATTCCGCCTATATGGTCGGTTTAGGTAATAACCTTATTACCGCCAATATGGTCGGTTAGACTTAATTCAAAAAAAAAAATAGAATTTTCGTCTTTTATGGTCTGGTTAAATATAATTGATTAATCGATAAACATTGACAATAAGAGAGATTTCTAATTTTGAAATATTAAAAGTGGATCATTTAACCCCCAACATTTTCTTTCATTATTGTAATTTTACTTTTATTTATTTTCAAGTTATTTTTTATGATGTTTTGTTTAATTAAGTTTTTAGTAATCCTAGATATGTGTCATAACTAAATACATTATCTAGGGGTGTGATGAATTCTAATATCAATGGTTTATAAAGTTGGTTATTTTATGTCTTGGGTAATATAAAGGTTCATTTATTGAGTCTTAAGCTTAATGCTTCTTGTTAACTGGCCATTAATAAGATTGATCTAGTAAACTTAAAATAAACTTGACGAAGGAATTTTAGGTTTCAGTCTTAGACTCAATAGCTCACGATCTCACCTCGGGGCATGGTGACCCCTAGGTAGATTTCCTCACATGATAGACATATACCTGTCGGGCGGGGGTAGCCACAATTGGAATTAATTTTTAATGAATTCAGGTAACTTGGTTAACATAGACATATGATTAATTGGGTTATTTGGGTGTTTGCATCTGACCATCGACAGAGACTTTTGCATATTTTCGTGTTCCAGGTTAATAAACCGATATATTGCAAAAACATGAGATAACCACTTCATCTTTTAAAAGATATTAGAAGGATTCACAACCCTAGATAGTTTTATAATATTGAATTTTCCTTTAATTTACTTTCGCACTGTTTTATTTACTTGTTTTAGCAAAAATCACCATCCAATCAACAAACCAATCTATTAGGTACTTGTAAACATTTAACTTCATAAATTGATAGCTAAGGCATTGAGTCCTCGTGGGATCGATATATTTTATACTACTTGAACGATACGTGCGCTTGCATTACGTGAGTGATTTCACCAATCAATAACAGTGATAGAAACATAAGAACATGCATAGGACAACAAATAAGCCATTAAAAAGATAGAGGCATGCTTATAACTTAATCTTGCATGATTAACAGTAAGCAAGCAAGACGTGGAATAAATCATTAAAACTAATCTGATCCTTGAATATGTTTACTCCCCCGATTGTACTTGTAATTATATCCCAAGTATAGACCATACTACCGTCCATTAAGAATCGACTATGTAATTTACTTATGGGTATCCATCTTATATACCAAGGGGAGGTGGCCATATACGATCAAATATGGTGTATATCCGACTGGATGTATGTCACATCCGGACGAATATACTGGTTCAAAGTAGAGACTTGGAACATGCATAAATATTAATGATAAAGAATGGGGTCCTCAGGTCGTACCTTTTGCTTTATTTTGGCTCAAAAATAAGCTTTTGAATGCTGGATCGTTGTTTAGTTGATTGCTGAAATAAGGGAAATCCCAAGAGTTCTATAATTCCTCCTCACGCTTTTTTTTTTAGTATGTCAGAATTTTAACAAGTAATTTCTAGGGTGGTTCGTCTATCTCTTGTGTAAGGGGGAACCCAATTTTTATATCAAAAGTAGGGGCTGAGAATGGAAGGGAGGAAAAATCCCATTCACTTCTTCAGAAATTGCCAATATGCTGCGTCAGTTACAGCTCGGGACATATCCATCCAAATGTAAATTTTAGGACATACATTCGGCCGGACATACCATTCCCTTAATTTCAGTAACTGAAGGTCTACATCATTAATGACAGCTCAATATATATCAGGCAAGAATTGTAATTCAAATTACATATCCGGCACACCGACCCGGTGACCGAGGTCGGGGTTGTAATATCTCATGCTTATGTATGAATGTCGTAAGCACTACATGAAAGTTTGAGCCTCTGGCAGGCTGATATGACAAGAGTTGGTCATAGATTTTCCTTCTGACACACGGAACATCGTTGGAGTGTTTGAATTACAGGCCGTCACATGGGAAAAACATGTAGCAGATGATAAATGTGGGAATAATGGCTTTTTACAGACAGAGGGTGGTTGAGTCAGAAGACTAAGGCTACTTTTACAGTGGCTGTTAGAAGACCAGAGCTACTGTTTGTAGAGTAGTTGGGGAAAATGAGCATGGGTGACAATAACAAGCCGACGTCACGAGTTTGTGGAACAGTGGATTTGAGAGCCTATATAAAGGAGTTGAAGATTCAGTTTCAATAGTTGGTTCCATTTGGTTAGAAATTTCTACATTTTACCACCTGTAAGGAGAGCCCGAAATTTTAATGATAGAGAGAGAAAGATGGTCGGTCTTGACCCGAGCTTGTAATAAAATTTCATTTCTTTGCTCTCGTGGACGTATGTTGGAGCCACTCTCCGACGAACCACGTTAATCCTTTATTTTCTCTGTGATTTTTTATTTGCTTGCAAAGTTTTCTTTGGTTCCCAACTAATCAAATAAATTCACTGCTTGAGGGAGGTTTGTTCAAGGGGTCGGATACCCAAATCACTGTTGCCGTCTGTGGGGAATAATACAAAAAATAGTAAACACACTAAGACAATGGTAGAAGATGGAAACCACAGGGTTTCAGAGGCCTCGACAACGAAATGGATGGAGAAGATGGAAAAAACCCTACAAAATGAATGGGAAGATGCTCGAAATGAGAGGGAAATAACTCAAGCCTTCATGACATCTATGATGGAAAAAATTGAGAAGTTGGAGAAGAAGGCAGGGGAACAAGGGCAAACGGGTCCCAGCAAAAGGAAAGAATAGATAACCAAAGTGAAAAGGATTTCCGGAGCATACAGAGATCAAGAAATGGGAAAAGGAATGCCCAGAGAATGAGGTATGTAGTTGTTGCCAGCGCCACACAAATAATAGAGCTGTGGGAAGAAGAAGAAGACATGAGAAACCCAAAAGCATCCAGTAAAGTATGAAGGGAAGGGCTCGGGGTGAGCAGGATATGGAGACATCATCCCATTTCGTGAAGGAAGTATTGGCGGTGGAGTTTCCAATAAGGTTCACCATACCACGATGGGTGTTAATAAGGCAACATGGACCTCAAGTCCCACATTGAAAATTTTGTTCTATTGATGGAGATTCAAAGAATGGTAGGAGAGGTGATTTACAAGGTGTTCACACTAACTTTAGGGGACACTTGAGGGCCTAAGAAGAGGAGCGACTACATGTGTTGATTTCCGCCTTGCTTCTAGCAGAATCGGGATAGTGATTCAAGGACGGGGGCTGCTAGACCAGCTCTGTGAAGTCCACAAAGCCTCCCAAGCAATCTACATTGTTTAGTATGAATGTCGTAAGCCCTATATGAAAGTTTGAGCCTCTGACAGGCTGTTATGATGGAGTTGGTCAGATACTTTCCTTCTGACACATGAAATATCATTGGAGTGGTTGAATTACAAGCTGTCACATGGGCAGAATGTGTAACAGAGGATAAATGTGGGAATTATGGCTTTTTACTGACAGATGAGGGTTGAGTCAGAAGACCAATGCTACTTTACAGTGACTGTCAGATGACCAGAGCTACTGTTTATAGAGTGGTTGGGGAAAAGAAGCATGAGTGACGGTGACAAGCTGACGTGAACTGACTGTTAGGGTTGGTGCTCTGAGCGCCAATTCGGATCGTATTTATGTCCGATTCATGAATACGAGCAATACTTTTTTTTCCATAATATTACGAATTTAAATGGTAGCACCTTTTGTGTTTTATATACGTATTCGATCAAATTTCGATCAGATTGATTAGATTGAAACTAAATCTGATTTAGTGATATGTATATATATTAGACTAAGACCCCAGGATTTACAACGTAGTGCGCAGTTACAACATAGCTTGTAATTGACATTGGGAAGTGTCACTATAAGTTGTATATCCTTAAATTAAGTTCCTGGTCAAGATTTACTGACACGGGTCGGTTAGTAAAATCCGCTGAGACCAATACATGTCATATATCGGACTTGGTCCGATGGTTTATCCCAATGAATCATAAGTCTTGGGAGACTTATATAGACATGTAGGTGTTTATTTGATAAACACTGAATGACTCACCGAAGATTTTCTAATAGATGGTACACAAACGTCAATATGAATCTTCTCGAGTTGAGTAGCATATTGATTCTTTGACTTGAGATAACACTGTATGCAATGATAAATCTGGATACCTGTGACAGAGGGATTATACGTATGCAATGACCTCGACCTGTATGATTCAACGAGTTTATCCGTGGTCGTCATAATTTACGGGTTGGTGAATTATGGACACGAAATTGAATTTCGTGACGGATATGCGTGAATCTAGAGAGTCTCACTAATGAAATATACTCGTAGAGCACTAGGGCAACTGTTATGAATAATACTGATTATTTATAACTTATTTAATGGTTAAACGAAAAATACATGCAATTGGGACCTAACGGTCATTTCCGAATTAATGTATATTTGTATTTAATATTTGATATTATTAAATACACATTAATTAAATATCAATTTGTGATATTTGACATATATCATTAATATATGTATTTGAGATGTTTAATGTAAATATAGTACATATATTTAAGATATTTATATTTATTATTTAATTATTTCATTGTTAAATAATTAAATTTATTAATAAAGTAAATATCTTTAGTAATGATTTCTTTAGGAAATGGCTTGTTATTATTGGAACATATTTTGATCACTTTATTAAAGATAAAGTGTTACTTTATTAAAGCTAACATGTGGACTAATAGAATTCGGACAAAAATTGAATAATTGTTATTTAATTTTTTGGTGTCAAATTTTGGCCAAAGGGGATTTTGGTTAACAAAATTGTTTTGTTTCATTTTACACACTTGGACAAGTTTCATAATATTTTACAAAGTGAGTTGAGAGCAAAGTTCAAGAAAGAAAGAAAAACAAAGGCAAAACTTGGAGATTTTGTAAGTTTTTCACACTTTCTTCTACATGAAAATTATTTCAATTAATCTTAGCTTTAATTTGTGTTGCTAAGTTAATATCTCTACTCTTTGGGTTTGTAATTATATGTGTTTGAAGCTTGTTGGATGTGATTAATTAATTAGCTAATTAGGAGTAATTATGCTTAATTGATTAATTAAAGATTAAAGTTGACATTCTAGAGTTGCTTAGCCATTCATAAATGACCTAGAATTGTTCTTGAGTTTTTTCATGATGGTGAGACTTGATTGGTGTGGTATTGGATTGATTAAAGTGTTGAATTTTATCAATTTAGTGTAAATTGAACAATTTGAGTAATTTGAGAAATTAGGGTTCTTAACCTAATCTAATTTTGGAGATTTTCATATATGTTGCATATTCTGATGTATATATGATGTATATCAAATTTGGGATTAATTGGATTTGATCTTGATATGTTTTGAACATTTGGGGCTAAATCGTAATTAATGGAAAAGTTGGGATCCTCTCGGCAATTTGAAGAAATTGAGGGGTTTGAGTTGCAAATTTTGTTTTCATGTTTTGAACATGTTAAGAATCATTTTAGAAATGATTTGGAATCATCTAAAATTGCATTTAATAATTTTAGGACTAAAATGTAAAATTTACAAAGTTTAGGTGTCTCACGGTAATTAATGATAAATCTGATTTTTCATATAAAAATTCAGTTTTTATTTATTGAGTAATTAGATTAAATTGGTTTATTTTAATTTCCCAATAAAAATATTTATCGGAAATTGTTTCGGAGTGAAATTACGTGAAAACGGTAAAAAACGACGTTACCAGATAACAAATGCCCAAACAGTGAACTAGGCACTGTTCGGGCAACCCACGAACTGTCCAAATGTGCATTGGTCGGTCGGTTCGGCCAGAAATAAGTTTTATGCTATTTTGCGGAAAAATATTTTCACAAAAGTTTCGCGGTGTTTCTATATTATTTATGTCGTTATATGATATCGAATAAATATGTTTAGTTGAAATATGAATAAATTATTAATATTTGATATTAAATAAATTATCGTAATTTTAAAAATTTTAAACTACGATTTCGTCCGAATAGCGTTTCTTCCGCTGCGCCTCCCTGATTTGACCCCAACAAAATGGTATTAGAGATAGTCTGATCCTGGACACCCGATATGATTAGCCCTTTAAAATTCAATGTTTAATTTAATCATTACTTTATACATGCATGTGTTTATTTAATTTGATTAAATATAGTAAAAACATCTTTTGTTGGAAAATCCTCATCTAAATAAGGTTTTAAGAAAGTGACTAGTATTAGGAATACTTGTTTCTTCGTCCGCCTTGTCAATACGATGTAAACGTTTTCATGATACTATGGCTGTAACGTGCCAAAGCTGTGCAGTTATGGTTGAAGGTAGTTCATTTGCGCCGGTAGAACTTATATGATAAGAGACAAATTCAAGTGAGAGTGGAAATCCTGAACTTGCCAAAGCTGCCAGGACTACATCGGTAGCTTGAGTTTTTCATTGAAAAGTTTCACCTTGATACACTTCCTTGTGAACATGCCAAAGCTGTCATAACGAGAAACGATCAGGACCGAACCTAGGAGTCACAGTGAGTGTGATTGACAATGAGTTGTCTATCTAATTAATATACGTAGACGAGAACGTGCCAAAGCTGTGAGTTGAAATATATTCATGTGGTCCACTTTCCATTATGGAATTCAATTTAATTATTGAATTCTCATTTCCGTTGTGGATTACGGTATTACGTAAAGTAGTGGGATTCACTGCTGGGTTAAAAATCCTTAACTTTTGCGGTGTGTATTATTATGTAAATTGTCGCTCATGTTGTTCCTTATTCTATTAGTTTGATAGAATTAAACTTTTTTTTTCCACTGCATGCATATTATATATGTTTTATGACTTCAAATATGGTTGCAGATTTCTAGAATAGGATCTAGATTAGAATAGATAATGATATAATCCTTCTTGACAAAATAGTTTCTTATGCAGTAAAGATTGACATGAATTGGTTCATGTCTCGAGATTCTTCACTGGTATAAAGAAAACCCCATTAGGTATTTGTTTATCTAATAATGACGTTTCTTGGCTTTAGTGCCATTCAGAGGTCACGTGTCAGACACTATTTATTTTTCGATTATTTACAAATGTTGTAAATAATTCGAAAGTAAATAATAAAGCTAAAGAAAGAAGTTGCGTATAGAAAATATTGATTTTCACAAGACAGCAACTGTAGATATTGGATATCAGATCTCTCGTCTAGTTATTTAAAATATTGTTGAATGATTGTTTCGATATTTGATATCAGAACTTGTGACTATTTGATAGTTACTTGTTCTTTGTTATCAGTTGTTACATATTTTAAAACGACTAGTAGTGTCATTAACGAATAGATAAACATTAAGAACAATATTCGGTTAAGTAAATAACTTAGAACATTATTTTATGAGATTTTATCACTTAAGTATTGAATGCTATTTCCATATGGTAAAAGATGGTCTGATATGAGATCACACCACATATCCTTATCTATTTAATGAATATTGTATTCAGGTAGGTGACTAAATCTCATTTAACCAATAACTGTCATTGGACCAGAAAATTTATTAAACTGATACATTAGATGTATGAAATTTAATGAATTTTAAATTGCTTAAGGTAGTTTCTTTACTTCGTAACTTAGTCGATGAACTGTCGTGACTTAGTTACGTGTTTCTGATGAAACGATGATAGAATATTTTGACTGGTTCAAAGATATTCGATATGAAGTTTTAAAAATTGTATCTTTAAAATTCATCGTGAGTCTTTGAATTGTTCAAAGATGTTTGATACGATCAAACATATGAATTTATGGCAATTTGTTCTGAGGTTATTTGAAGAATATAATTCTTACATCAATATAATTCTTCCACGGTTCCATAATGATGGAATTGGTTAGTGGAAGAAATCGAATCTTATGCGATTTAATTCGTTTGATATTGAGAGTTACCGAATTAGTTTCAATACTTTTGGAGATATGCTCAAGTAACACTAATTCATCATTTTAATTAATGTTTCATTAGTTTCTACAGTTACGTATATGTTGTGTATAGGTAGAAAATTTGAATCTTGAAATGTTTGAGATTTGAATCTATCTTTTGTATAATGGTTATATAATTGATATTACTTGCGCCTCGGAGGTACGAGTAGAAGTTTATCATTTATTTTATTTAATATAATATTGTATTCTATTTGATAGAATATCTTTTCTACGATCTCGAGTAATAAAATTGTTTATTACTTAGTGCGTAACATTGGATGTTGACTATTGTAGAAAAGACATGACTTATTGAAGTCAAATACGGTGAACTATAAATGGAACTACATAATTAATAAGATGAAAATACCCTTTTATTACTTCCAAATAAGTGCAATAGGATGTCAGAATCATTTGCAAAGTATTTGATACTTAATGGTTCTGTTGTTTTCTTATCGAAGACAGTTATCCTATAACTGTAGGGGTTTTTAGGGGCTGAATCCGGTAACGCAGCGGAAGCGGGAAAATCAAAATTTTCCGATTTCAAAACTTTTTCTCGGATTAATTAAATAAACATATTTATTTAATATTCCAATAATCAAATTATGAAATAAAATTCAATAAATCATATTTAAGTGAATTTACCAAATTACTCTTACTTTGGTATTTTGTCCATTTTAGTCCGAAATTGATCTAATCAATTTTGAATGATTCTAAATCATTTCTAAGATGAACTTAGCATGTTCAAAACATCAAAACACCAAAAGCCAAAAATCCCAAATTCCTTCATCAAGGCCGAATGTACCTCCAAGGTGCCATAATGTGCATTTTGTCATTTCATGCTTCAAAACACATCCTAATTTTATCAAATCAACATGAAACTTTATATGTATCATATACACATCCAAATGCACAACATATATGAAAACCCCCAAAATTGGAATTGGTCATGAACCCTAATTTTTCAATTTCCACAAATTGGACAAATTAGACCAAATACATTAAATCAATTACATTAATCATCATTCTTCCATCCAATCCAAGTCTCAACACAATGAAACAACTCAAGTTCAAATCTAGGTCATTTAAGAGTGGGTCAATAACTCTAGATTAGTAACATGGTTTCCAAAACCTTAAAAGAAAGCTTATTACTACAATAGTAATACACTTCCTTCATCACACATGCTTTACACTTCCATCAAAACTTCCATCAACAAAAACCACAAGGAACAAAGAAAGAAATAACCTAAGAATATCATATATTAAAGCCTAGAACCTAAGGAACAATTTCCTTACTAATAGCAAGTTCAAGAAACTTACTAAATTTCCAAGCTTTCTTGATTTTATCTTTCTTTTCTCAAGCTCCCTTTTGTTTCTTCAATGGAGTTTATATTTGTAAAGTGTATTAGGTTAAGTGTAAATGAAATGAAAAAACAATATATACTTGTTACCAATTGCCTTGGCCGAAAATGACTTTATCAAATACAAGTCATGTAATTTCAATTTCATTTCAAGTTTATTTAGTCAACTTGCATAAATATCTAAATACAACTTTATTAGATATTTAATTAGTCAACAAAGGCAACTAATATCATTTACTTAAATATCCTAATGAAGATATTTATATTTTAATTAATTTAATCATTTAACAATTAAATAATCAATTAATTAATCAAATACAAATATATTAAATATATGTATAATATTTACATTAAATATTAAAAAACATATATTCATTTAGGATATAAGTCAAATAACTCATTTTGACTATTAATTAATGTGTATTTAAATTAATCAAGTATTAAATGTAAATACACAATAATTAGGCAAATGACTATCTAGTCCCTTTAGCATGTATCTTGCGTTTAACCTTTAAAAGACTTTATAAATAATCAATATTATTTATTAATGTTGCTCTAGTGCTCTACGAGTATGTTTCATTATTGAGACTCTCTAGATTCAGATATATCCGTCACGAAATCTAATTTCGTGTCCATAATCTATCCACCCGTAGATTATGACGATCACAGATAATCTCGCTGAACCATACAGGTCGAGGTCATGGCAAATGTATAATTCCTCCGTCACAGGTATCCGGATAAATCCCAGAGATACAGATGTAAACGTCAAATCTCTATGGGGATTATCCAGTCGACTATTTCATTAGCAATCTCTAAAAGAATGTTTAGAACTAACTTCTAAACTTTACCACGGGCTCATGGTTTTATCTGATTGCTAATCATATGGACTACCTATGCTCTGATACATAGAACTGACAGATCCTATCTTGATACACATAGGACACCCTGAGGATCTGTCTACACCCAACGAACAGGCGGAGGTCTGATCTGAATAGATCGGTGACGTGACTGCCATCTAAGTGTAGAAGATGTCTCATGTGCCCACAATGGCATCTCAAGTCTAAGAATCACAAGTGCTACTCAACCCGAGAAGATTCTTATTGACGCTGGTGTATCATCCATTAAGAATCTTCGGTGAGTCGTTCAGTGTTTATCCGCTATAAACACCTACACGTCTATACTAGTCTCCAAGACTAATGGTTCATTGAGAAACCATTGGAATCATATATTCCAGTATACGACATGTACCGGTCTCAACGGGTTTACTATACTGACCAAGTAGTGTAAACCTTGACCAGGAACTGTCTGAGATTGACAACGTCATGATACTACTCAATGTCCGTTGCGACGCTTTTGCAACAGTACCATGACTAATCATTCTAAGGTCATTACGTCTTTACCATATAATAAGATAGATTATATTATAGAAACTGCATATATTATTATCATAATAATAATGTTTTACAGAAGTATTCAACAGAAATACAACCGGGAATTGGCGCTCTGAGCACCAACCCCAACAAAATTTCCCACTTTCTCTAATGCCAATATCGATTGTATCTAATACCCATCGACTCCACGTGTTTATCAAACAACTTCGGAGGTATGGCCTTCGTCAGCGGGTCTGCTACATTATCTTCACTCGGTACCTTGCACACGACAATATCCCCTCGCGACACGATCTCTCGAATGATGTGGTACTTGCGTTCCACATGCTTCGACTTCTGATGCGCCCTCGGTTCCTTTACTTGCGCAATGGCTCCAGTATTATCACAGTATAACGGAATCGCATTCTCGATACTTGGGACAACTCCCAATTCTGTGATAAAGTTCTTTATCCACACAGTCTCTTTTGCAGCTTCAGAAGCTGCAATATATTCTGCCTCAGTGGTGGAATCTGCTGTCGATCCCTGTTTGGAACTCTTCCAACAAACTGCACCTCCGTTAAGGGTAAAGACAAATCCAGATGTAGACTTTCTATCATCGGGATCCGATTGAAAATCGGAGTCTGTATACCCATTAACCTGCAGTTCGTTTCCTCCATAAATTATTATAACTTATCCTTGGTACCTTTAGATACTTTAGGATATGTTTAATGGCCATCCAATGGTCATTACCTGGATTGGACTGATATCGACTAGTTACGCTAACAGCGAAACTGATATCAGGCCTCGTACATAACATGGCATACATTATGCTACCCAAACACGAAGCATAAGGTTGGTTAGACATTCTAACCTTCTCATCTTCTGTTTGTGGACACATCTTCTTAGAAAGATGAATCCCATGTCTGAACGGTATGTTTGCTGTCTTACAGTTACCAAAACTATACCGTTCCAAGATCTTATCTATGTACGTTGATTGAGATAACCCAATCAGCCTCCTTTGTCTATCTCTATAGAGTTTTATCCCTAAAACATAGGAAGCTTCTCCCAGGTCCTTCATGGAGAAATTCTTACAGAGGTACGCTTTGACGTTTTGTAACATACCTAAATTATTCCCAATGATTAGGATGTCATCAACATATAGGACTAAAAATACGACCATGCTCCCACTGGCCTTCTAATACACACAGGATTCTTCGGAATTCTTGAGAAAACCAGACGATCTAATAATCTCGTCGAATCGAAGATTCCAACGTCGTGAAGCTTGTTTAAGTCCATAAATGGACTTCTTAAGCTTACATACCATACCCGAGGTTTCGCCGGATGCGAAACCTTCCGGCTGTTCCATATAGATTTATTCATCAAGAAATCCATTTAGAAAAGCCATTTTGACATCCATTTGCCAAATCCCGTAGTCATGATACGCAGCTATAGAAAGCAAAATCCGGATAGACTTAAGCATTGCAACCGGCGAAAAAGTTTCATCGTAGTCGACGCCAGGTCGCTGCGTGTAACCTTTTGCTACCAGTCGGGCCTTGTAAGTTTCAACCTTACCGTCAGGTCCGCGCTCCTCTTGTAAACCCATTTACAACCGATAGGAACAATTCCTTCGGGAAGCGGAATCAAGTCCCAACTTGATTTTCATGCATTGAGTCTATCTCGGATTTCATGGCACCTTGCCATTTCACGGAGTCGATGTCCAACATCGATTCTCTATAGGTAAAGGATCTGTCTCTTCAACTAAGAGAACATCCATACTGGTTTTCTTGTATCAAATACAAGCGTTCAGGAGATCTAGATACCCTTTCCGACCTACGGAGTGTGTGCGTTGAAGGTCATTCATCTACTTGAACTTCAGGTTCCTCCTTGTTGGTCGTTGTTTTCAGGTTGGACTTCATCAAGCTCAACCTGTCTATGATTACCACCTTCTGACAAAAATTCAACTTCTAGAAATTTTGCGAAGCGAGCTACGAACACATTTCGATGCTCGGTATCATAGAACAGATATCCCCTCGTATTCGAAGGATATCCGACAAACCTAAACTTTTGCCCCGAGGCGAAAGCTTATCTTGCTGAGTCACCCTGACAGAGGCAAGACAACCCCAAACCTTAATATAATTAAGATTTGGTCTCCTACCGAACCATATCTGATACGGAGTCGTAGGAACAGCTTTGAAGGAATTTTGTTCAAAAGATATGCGGCTGTTAAAGAGAGTAGCCCCATAAATATAGGGCAAATCTGTGAAACTCAACATTGATCGGACCATATCCAATAAAGTCCGATTTCTCCTCTCAGACACTCCATTGTGCTGTGGAGTACCTGGAGGAGTATATTGAGCGAGAATCCCATTCTCCTTCATATAATCTATGAACTCACCACTCATATATTCGCCGCCTCGATCTGATCGAAGGCATTTAATATATTTACCAGTTTGTTTTTCTACTTCATTTCAGAACTCTTTGAACTTTTCAAAGGTTTCTGATTTATGTCGCATCAATACACATAACCGTACCGTGACAAATCATCGGTAAAGGTAACGAATACGAATAACCACTGTGAGCAATTTGACTTAGTGGACCACATACATCAGAATGTATGAGTTCCAGTAAGTTAGTGGCGCGGTGTCCAACACCAGAAAATGAGGCTTTGGTCATCTTACCCTGAATACAGGATTCACAAGTTGGATATGATTTAATGGTAAGATCTGATATCAAACCATTCCTAACCAATTGGGTAAGGCGTTTGACGCCAATGTGACCAAGTCTCATATGCCAAAGTTCAGTATTATTAATTACAGGTAAACTACGTTTATAACTAAGTACTTAATATATCTTTTGAAGTTTGCAATGTATAATGACCATGCTGGTTTGGACAACAAGGGATCTGAATATTATTACTATCATATAAATATAAAGAACGATTCTTAATATTAATACAAAAGCCTTCTGTATCCAATACAAAAAGTGATATAATATTAGCTACACATCCAGGTACAATGGCATTCATTAACAAAAGTGTCCCATTCGGCAATGAGATCTCGCATACTCCCACTGCAACTGCATCCAAAGAGTCTCCACTCCCGAATCGCAACTGCATCTCCCCGGGCTTCAGCCTCCTACTTCCTTCAGCACCTGCAACGAATTGCAAATGTGAATGGGACAAGCAGAATCTAAAATCCAGTTAGATGTGACGGCTTCACAAGCCAAAGATAAATCAATAACTGGAAAAATAAAAGTACCTGATGTAGATGCTCTGTCTCTCCTCAGCTGGGCGATGTAATCAGGACAGTTCCTTTTCCAATGCCCGACTTTGCCGCAGTGGTGGCATTTGTCTTCAGAAGCCTTATTGGGCTTAACAATCTTCGCCTGTTGTTGAGGACCGAAAGCCCTCTTCTTCTTCTCTTTCTTCTTCTTTCCCTTGGACCTTCCTTGGGAAGAAGCAGAGAGAGAAGTAGATCTAGGTGGGCGAGTCGGTATTCCCTTCTTAAGATCCTCTTCTGCCGTGAGCAACATCCTATGTAGCTCCTGGTAGGTACAGACAGTCCCGTGCATGTTGAAGTACATCACAAACTGGCGAAATGAAGCTGGTAGCGAACCAAGAATGACACTCCTACCGAGAATGTCATTCAAGATGAGATTATGTTGCCTCAATTGATCGATCAAATCGATCATCTGAAGAACATGTGGGCTAACACTTTGCCCCTCATCCAGACGCGCATGGAACAGTTCCATGGCAACTTTGTGAACAATCAATTGTTCTTGGTTCTCAAACGATTGTCTCAATCGCGTCATCATACTATAGGAATCTAGCATACCATAGTACTGTTGCTTGAGTTTCGGAGACAATGAACTAAGGATGTATGATTTAACCCTTAAATCATCATCCTTCCAAGTTTCAAAAACTTGGCGTTCCTCCTCCGAAGCATCCGTACCCACAGCAAGGGGCAACAGACCCTCAAGAACATAACCCAGCTTTTCGGAATCGAGGACAATCCTCAAATCCAATTCCCAGTCGGCGAAGTTCTCAGCGCCTTTCAGTTTGTTCGCATCAAGCATACGCGCAAACTGATTTGTGGATTGTGCCGCCATCGCCAATCTATCATATAGATCACGAAAAACGGTTAGCAGAAATTAAGCAGTTTCATATAATATCAAAAGCATAAACTAGATCATGGATTTTTAATCTAAAAATGCCACTCCCACTAAATCATGCAATACTGTAGTCCCCAAACAGAATACAGAGATTTAATATTTAAATTAAATACAAATACTGAAAAGTGGATCCCGTGAATATATTTCGGCTGACAGCAGAGGCACGGTCTCGCCTACGTATATTCATCAGGTAGACAACTCATTTGTCAATCACTCAGTAGTGACTCCTGGGTTTCCGGTCCTGGTCGTTTCTCGTTGTCGCTGCGAAGGCAGACCCACTGTAGGCACTGCATTTTTGCATATAAGCCCGATGATGAGTCTCATATGGAGACCCTACCTCTTTAGTTGTGAAAGTCGCGGGAAACGGACGTTGGAAGGGAAAAGGTCAAGAATTGACACTTTGTTGGATTTAACTCGTTGGATTAGCTTCGGACTCGCTTGTTTGACCTCCGTTTCAAAGCACACCCCAAGCCCGAACCCCATAAAACACATACACTAAACCAAACACCAAGCCCAATCCAAAATAATTAAAACATTTAAAATACATGTCACAAATTAAATTAAATTAAAGCTAATTAAATTAAATTAGATTAAGTCCTTTTAAATTAAATTAAAATCAAATTAAATTAAATTCCCAATTAAAATAAATCATTTCCAAAATTAAATGAATCAAATCCAAATTAAATCAAATTAAAATCCAATTTAAATTAAATTAAGATCCAATCAAATTTAAATTAAATCTAAACACCAAAATTAAATAATTTCTTGCCTTAAATAATCAAATTAAATACACACATAAATTGATTTTATTTCCTTTCAAAACATGCACAAACTTACCTAATTCCTTCACTCTCTCTATATAAACAACAACAAACTTCAATCTCTCGGCTTCTCCTCTCTCGGACGGACATAACAAGCAATCTTCAAACTTCAACACATAAGCCTCACCTCCACTCTCACAATCACTCACCAGCCCACACACATAAACCCTAGCCGTGGACTGCCCTCTCTCTGATTTTGACATAGCCAAACAATAAACCCTAAAACTCCCCTCTTTTCCTTCTTCACACACTCTCTCTCAGCATGAAATACGAACCCTAAACCTAATCAACACAGAGCAGAATGAACAAATGAGAAAACCCTTCCACATGTAGCCCTCCACGTTAAAACATGCCATGATCTTCCCCTCATCTCTGGATCCACGACACAACAAAAAAGAAAATAAAACCTAGCTATCTCCTTCTCGCCCCACTCAACAAAGGCTCTCCTCTTTGATTCGTTTTGAAGCGCGCACACCAGGCCACTCCACTGACCGAGACCCCACTCATGCAAAACAGTGCCACCCTCTCTCTCGGCCACGAATCAATAAGAACCTTCAGCACTCCTCTCTTTCCTCTCATACTCGACTCTCTCTCTCTCTTATAATAAACGTCACCAAATCAAACACCCTACACAGCCTACCATCACTTGCTCTTTGCTCTCGCTCCCCACGCTAAACACATGCACACAAAAACCCTAGAGAAGGCACCACGAATGACAACACTTAACACACCTTCTCAACCCCTAGCCTCCATCACACCACCTGCCTCATCCCTTCGTCTCACATAACAGTTCACGCACGTTGACACAGCAGCCCACAAGAAACCATCACGCCCCTCACTCAGTCCACAAGCGCACTAAAATAGCCACACACCCACTAACTTCTTTCACGCACTCCCTCCACAAAACTACACCAAATTGACCGACAAAAACACAGCAACAGCCCCAGCAAAACACAGCCAAAAATAGTCCCCGAAGCAACCCAAAGCAGTCCCTAAATTACCCCAAAATAGTCCCTAAATTACCCCAGAACAGTCCAGAAAAACTGCATCTTTACCACCGAGAACCGAGACCATAAACAGCAGCGAAACAGAGAGAAAGCAACAACCCGAACAGCGAAACAGCGAGGAAAAATGTTGGATTAGTGAACCAGAAAAGTTGCGAAGTATCAACCCTTCCGACGGCCGTGTAACGCCCTTTCGTGAGACGACAAAAGAGGTTAAAACTGAGGGAACCTTTTTATTTATATCTTTCATTTATTTTATTTATTTTGAAAATATTATTGCATGAGAGTCGTTTGAAGCATGATGTGATTGTTGGATGAGCGGATGTGTGTTCCTTTTTTTGGTATGTCGGATGGAAACCCAGACGTAAATTCTGTAGCCGATTCCGAATGGACGGTATTGCGGTCTGCACTCGGGATACAACGCCACGTACCACTTAAGAGACGTATCTCGTCTCGTCCAAATTTGTATTTGAGCATGTTATAGTTTCTAGGTTGTTTATTTATTCTTAGAAGCATGATTTAGCCTAGTTTATTATTTATTTTTATGCATAATATTTTGTTTAGTTTATGTTTATGTTCCCATGGTTATTTGTTTGTTTTAGTTTAATGGTTCAATGTGCTCATCGTGTGATATTGTGTTTGCCGTTTAAAGACTTACTTTCTAGCATGCAAACTTAGATTAGGAGTTATTTTAATGAATGCGTATTAAATCTAGTTTACCCTTGAAGCATGAATTTTGAGTAGACTCGATTAATTTATTGCACAAATCATATCGTTACAAGTGACATAAGTAAGGGACCATTCTGAACCCAACGGTTTAAGGTCTTCCCTTGCGAGGGGTGAGTGCGGCCTTAAATCTTTGTCCTGGTTCACACCGGGTGGCGACTCCATGTTATTTCTCCGGTTTAGTTCCCCAGCGGGCTATTTCGTACTCCCAACTAGGCCGCGAGCCTAGAATAGCGTCGCCGATTTCTGTGTCCCACACCCACAAGGAGACGTACCAAGGTTAAACTCGTCAATGATAAACTCAAGTTACTTACGTAATCCTGACAGCTAGGGCACGTTCAGAATTCCGCTTTTACTTGAATTTACCTAGTATCTGATATACATCCGGAATAAATAAATCTCTATCGGCTACACCCTCACAGCAGAGGCACGGTCTCGGATGTAGTCACAGAGAAGTATTCATAAACCGTATTGACAAGACGGACCATATAACATGCATCAAATACATAATTACATTAAAATCTTATTAATTAGGGATTTTCCGCTAAGTGTCATACACCATAAATCTAACCAAATTAGATTATAATAAGCACGCATAAAGTCAAGAAAACATGATTAAACATTGATTCAATGAAGGCTAATCATTTTAGGTGGCCTAGAATCAGACTAGCTCTGATACCATTTTGTAGGGGTTTTTAGGGGCTGAATCCGGTAACGCAGCGGAAGCGGGAAAATCAAAATTTTCCGATTTCAAAAATTTTTCTCGGATTAATTAAATAAACATATTTATTTAATATTCCAATAATCAAATTATGAAATAAAATTCAATAAATCATATTTAAGTGAATTTACCAAATTACCCTTACTTTGGTATTTTGTCCATTTTAGTCCGAAATTGATCTAATCAATTTTGAATGATTCTAAATCATTTCTAAGATGAACTTAGCATGTTCAAAACATCAAAACACCAAAATCACCAAAAATCCCAAATTCCTTCATCAAGGCCGAATGCACCTCCAAGGTGCCATAATGTGCATTTTGTCATTTCGTGCTTCAAAACACATCATAATGTTATCCAATCAACATGAAACTTTATACGTATCATATACACATCCATATTAACAACATATATGAAAACCCCCAAATTTGGAATTGTTCATGAACCCTAATTTTTCAATTTCCACAAATTGGACAAATTAGACCAAATACATTAAATCAATTACTTTAATCATCATTCTTCCATCCAATCCAAGTCTCAACACAATGAAACAACTCAAGATCAAATCTAGGTCATTTAAGAGTGGGTCAATAACTCTAGATTAGCAACATGGTTTCCAAAACCTTAAAAGAAAGCTTATTACTACAATAGTAATACACTTCCTTCATCACACATGCTTTACACTTCCATCAAAACTTCCATCAACAAAACCACAAGGAAAAAAAAAGAAATAACCTAAGAATATCATATATTAAAGCCTAGAACCTAAGGAACAATTTCCTTACTAATAGCAAGTTCAAGAAACTTACTAAATTTCCAAGCTTTCTTGATTTTATCTTTCTTTTCTCAAGCTCCCTTTTGTTTCTTCAATGGAGTTTATATTTGTAAAGTGTATTAGGTTAAGTGTAAATGAAATGAAAAAACAATATATACTTGTTACCAATTTGCCTTGGCCGAAAATGACTTTAGCAAATACAAGTCATGTAATTTCAGTTTCATTTCAAGTTTATTTAGTCAACTTGCATAAATATCTAAATACAACTTTATTAGATATTTAATTAAGTCAACAAAGGAAACTAATATCATTTACTTCAATTATCCTAATGTAAGATATTTATATTTTAATTAATTTAATCATTTAACAATTAAATAATCAATTAATTAATCAAATACAAATATATTAAATATATGTATAATATTTACATTAAATATTAAAAACATATATTCATTTAGGATATAAGTCAAATAACTCATTTTGACTATTAATTAATGTGTATTTAAATTAATCAAGTATTAAATGTAAATACACAATAATTAGGCAAATGACTATCTAGTCCCTTTAGCATGTATCTTGCGTTTAACCTTTAAACGACTTTATAAATAATCAATATTATTTATTAATGTTGCTCTAGTGCTCTACTAGTATGTTTCATTATTGAGACTCTCTAGATTCATGTATATCCGTCACGAAATCTAATTTCGTGTCCATAATCTATCCACCCGTAGATTATGACGATCACGGATAATCTCGCTGAACCATACAGGTCGAGGTCATGGCAAATGTATAATTCCTCCGTCACAGGTATCCGGATAAATCCCAGAGATACAGATGTAAACGTAAAATCTCTATGGGGATTATCCAGTCGACTATTCCATTAGCAATCTCTAAAAGAATGTTTAGAACTAACTTCTAAACTTTACCACGGGCCCATGGTTTTATCTGATTGCTAATCATATGGACTACCTATGCTCTGATACACAGAACTGACGGATCCTGTCTTGATACAAATGGGACACCCTGAGGATCTGTCTACACCCAACGAAAAGGCGGAGGTCTGATCTGAATAGATCGGTGACGTGACTGCCATCTAAGTGTAGAAGATGTCTCATGTGCCCACAATGGCATCTCAAGTCTAAGAATCACAAGTGCTACTCAACCCGAGAAGATTCTTATTGACGCTGGTGTATCATCCATTAAGAATCTTCGGTGAGTCGTTCAGTGTTTATCCGCTATAAACACCTACACATCTATACTAGTCTCCAAGACTAATGGTTCATTGAGAAACCATTGGAATCATATATTCCAGTATACGACATGTACCGGTCTCAACGGGTTTACTATACTGACCAAGTAGTGTAAACCTTGACTAGGAACTATCTGAGAATGACAATGTCATGATACTACTCAATGTCCGTTGCGACGATTTTGCAACAGTACCATGACTAATCATTCTAAGGTCAATACGTCTTTACCATTTAATAAGATAGATTATATTATAGAAACTGCATATATTATTCATAATAATAATATTTTACAGAAGTATTCAACAGAAATACAACCGGGAATTGGCACTCTGAGAACAAACCCCAACAAAATCTCCCACTTGCTCTAGTGTCAATATCTATTGTATCTAATACCCATCGACTCCACGTGTTTATCAAACAACTTCGGAGGTATGGCCTTCGTCAGCAGGTCTGCTACATTATCTTCACTCGGTACCTTGCACACGACAATATCCCCTCGCGACACGATCTCTCGAATGATGTGGTACTTGCGTTCCACATGCTTCGACTTCTGATGCGCCTTCGGTTCCTTTGCTTGCGCAATGGCTCCAGTATTATCACAGTATAACGGAATCGCATTCTCGATACTTGGGACAACTCCCAATTCTGTGATAAAGTTCTTTATCCACACAGCCTCTTTTGCAGCTTCAGAAGCTACAAAATATTCCGCCTCAGTGGTGGAATCTGCTGTCGATCCCTGTTTGGAACTCTTCCAACAAACTGCACCTCCGTTAAGGGTAAAGACAAATCCAGATGTAGACTTTCTATCATCGGGATTCGATTGAAAATCGGAGTCTGTATACCCATTAACCTGCAGCTCGTTTCCTCCATAAATTATTAACTTATCCTTGGTACCTTTGAGATACTTTAGGATATGTTTAATGGCTATCCAATGGTCATTACCTGGATTGGACTGATATCGACTAGTTACGCTAACATCGAAACTGATATCAGGCCTCATACATAACATGGCATACATTATGCTACCCAAACACGAAACATAAGGTTGGTTAGACATTCTAACCTTCTCATCTTCTGTTGTGGACACATCTTCTTAGAAAGATGAATCCCATGTCTGAACGGTATGTTTGGCTGTCTTACAGTTACCAAAACTATACCGTTCCAAGATCTTATCTATGTACGTTGATTGGGATAACCCAATCAGCCTCCTTTGTCTATCTCTATAGAGTTATATCCCTAAAACATAGGAAGCTTCTCTCAGGTCCTTCATGGAGAAATTCTTACAGAGGTACGCTTTGACGCTTTGTAACATACCTAAATCATTCCCAATGATTAGGATTTCATCAACATATAAGACTAAAAATACGACCATGCTCCCACTGGCCTTCTGATATGATGAGCGGAAAATATATCAATATTTACCGCCACTTTTACTTAATATTTTATTTAGTTTCTCGGGTTTGATGAACGTTTTGATATGTTTTATTTTATTTTGCAGATAAAATAATATCGGGACTCAATGAAATCATTTAGGACGAAATATGGATCAAATAAGGGCAATTATTGGACTTGATATATTAATTTTGGAGATTGGAAACTTGAAAGGGCGTTTTTGACGAAGTGGGAGTTTGGAAATTCCAGTTTTGCGCATCTGTCGTATTTTGGGCATAACGATTTACTCAGATATCGGATTGAGCTGATTCAAGTTCCAGATTAAAGAAGACTCAAAGATCGACAACTTTGAAAGAGAACATATTTTCAAATTCTTCGTGCAGCAAGATTCAGAATCCCTTTGCGAAGCTTGGGAAAGATTCAAAGATTTACTCCGGAAATGTCCTCATCATGAGATCGTAAAATGGCTACAAGTCCAAACCTTCTACAATGGACTTTCTGGAATAATGAGAACCACAATCGATGCTGCTGCTGGAGGAGCCTTGATGGCAAAAGGAGAAGATCAAGCCTGGGACCTAATCGAAGAAATGGCCAACAACAATTCCTTGTGGCCAACAGAAAGGAGCATGATCCAAAGAATTGCAGGAATTTATGAAGTTGGAGCAAACACAGCAGTGAATACCAGGCTGGATCAGATATGCAAATGTCTAGAAACACTTAGCACGCAAGTTGTGAACATCACTGGATCCACAAGTTCACCATATGGAGGAGCACCAGAACCAAACCAACATGAAGAGACGGTGAATTATGTCAACAATTTCAACAGACATGGAACAATTCATATTCCAACACCTACAACCCAGGGTGGAGGAATCATCCTAATTTATCATGGAGCAACAATTCAGGCCAACAACAGAACTATCCACCTGAATTCCAGCAACAGAACAAAGGCCAGGAGCAGGCAAATGAATCAGGAATAACAGAAGTGTTGACCTACTTGAAAAAGATGGAAGCAAAACACGACTCTCAAGCAGCAAGATATGACACTATATTTCAAAGCCATTCAGCCTCTATCAAAGCACTAGAGAATCAAATCGGACAACTGGCAAATGCTCAGAGTTACAGACCGCCAGGTACCCTTCCTAGCAACACAGAGCCAAATCCAAGAAACATGGGGAATGAGCAATGTCATGCCTTCATGTTAAAAAGCGGTACTGAAATCAACAAAGATGTTGGAGCCAAAACAACTGCTGAGGAATTTCCAAAAGAAACAAAGCAACAGATGGAGGAAAAAGAAGCAAAGGAAAAAGAACAGATCACTCCACCTCCACCTTTTCCTCAACGTCTTCAGAAGAACAAATTGGACAAGCAGTTTTCTCGGTTCCTGGAGATTTTCAAAAAGCTGCATATCAACATTCCATTTGCAGAAGCGTTGGAACAAATGCCCACATATGCCAAATTCATGAAAGATATTCTTTCACGAAAACGGAGATTGGGAGATTACGAGACAGTAGCATTAACAGAAGAATGCAGTGCCATCATTCAGAGGAAACTTCCCCCAAAGTTGAAAGATCCTGGCAGTTTCACTGTTCCTTGCGTCATAGGAGAACATAACTTTGGTAAGGCTTTGTGTGATTTAGGTGCGAGTGTTAACTTGATGCCTTTCTCTATTTTCAGGAAATTACAGATTGGAGAAACAATGCCAACATCAGTCTCACTACAACTTGCTGATAGAACGCTCGTATTTCCGAGAGGCGTGGTTGAGGATGTGCTGGTCAAGGTTGACAAATTCATTTTCCCAGCAGATTTTATCGTCCTTGATATGGAGGAAGACGCAGACGTACCAATCATCCTTGGGAGACCATTCTTGGCTACAGGTCGAACCATTATTGATGTACAAAAAGGAGAATTAACCATGAGGGTACAGGACCAAGAAGTAACATTCAATGTTTTCAAGGCCATGAATTTCCCAGATGATGAAAAGAAGGAGGAATGTTTCAAACTCGATGTGATACACAGTACCATTCAGAACTCTGATGAAAGACAAAGTTCTACTGACAAACTTAAAACATGTCAATTGCCTGTGGAGCCTAAAGATAAAGCATCTTTTGCACTGAAAGAGCCAATTCTTGCTCTACAAGCAACAGAAGAGAAAAAGTTCCACCAGCTCAACGAATTGGAGGAATTTCACAATCAGCCTTTTGAGGATGGCAAATTGTACAAAGAAAAGGGCAAGAAAAGACATGATGAAAAGTTAGTGCGCATACAACTGGAACCAGGGCAGAAGGTACTGTTAAAAAAATCAAGGGTGAAATTCTTCCCATGGAAGCCAAAATCACGGTGGTCAGGTCCATTTGTGATCACCAAAGTTTTACCAAATAGAGCCGTTGAGATACATGATCCTGACGCTAACAAAACTTTCAAGGTTAAAAACAAGCGTGTCAAGCACTACTGGGGAGAATCATTTGAGCGACAAAAAGAAAGTGTTACACTTTCAGATCTAGCTTAACGTTCGAGAAGCCAAGTCTGGCTGACGACTTTAAACTTAGCGCTAGCAGGGAGGCAACCCATGCAATTTGTGTATATATTGTGATTTGGTGTGTTTTATTTTTGTGTGTTTAATTTTTGCAGGATTAGACATTTCAAGATGGAAGAAGCTCTCGCAAATCTTCACAATCAATTTTCTTCTCTCCCTCAAAAATCTCTAATGAAAGTTTACAAAGCTCGCTTGGAACGAATGAGACTACGGACGATCCATGGTGTGCCCAATGATATTCGTTGGGTAATTGAAGCACGAGTCCGATTGGTAGGTGAGTCTTCTGACTCTTTTATTTCACATCTGCCTGGTTTTGGAAGAAGCACCTATGCAAAGAAACGAAGAGCTAAGCAAATGGGTGTTTGTTTTAAATGTGCATGATTTAATTGCAACACTCGTTGTCGTTCTTTAGGAATGGTGTCTGATAATCGCGAAGACAAAATTAAATTCATTAGGGATGGCTTGAGTAAGGAGTCTTTAGATGAAATATCTTCAACTCTTGAGACGCATCCCAGTGGATATGTTCACATTGCCATTCGCAAATTACATACACAATTCCAAAAGGAAAGAAAACTGTTAAGTCTCGGGAATCTGACTCAAAAAGACCCTGTTTGCCAATTTATAAGAAAATTGGATGGGAAGCTTGTCCCTGACGCATAGACGTCAATCAAGCCATTACTTTTCTTGTAAATATTATATCTTTTTGTCTTTTCTTAATAATTGTGATTTGTTTAGTTGATTTCTTTTATTTTCTCCGACAGGATCCAGATTTTGTTGACTATCACGATCTATTTTACTATTTCGCTACTAATCGTCCTTTGGAAGATACTTGTGCTATTTTTACTCACCCTTTTCAGGTACTATAAATTCAGCTCGTCATTGCACTTTTGAAGGCATCCAGAGTTGAGAAAGAAATACATAAAAATGGAAGCCACTTCAAGAAGACGAGTTGAAAATATCTGTGTATTTTGCGGTACTAGTGTTGGAACTAAGCCACAATACATAGAAGCAGCACATGAATTGGGTCGAGTCTTAGCAGCAAGGAATATGCACTTAATATATGGCGGAGGCAATCTTGGACTTATGGGGATCGTTTCAAAGGCTGTACAGGAAGGAGACAGTCATGTTTTGGGAATCATCCCAAAACCCTTGGCAGAGGCAAATCTTATTGGATCATCAAACGGAGAGGAACTGATCGTGCCAGGTATGTCTGAACGATTGGTAGAAATGATTAACCGTGCTGATGCTTTTATTGCTTTGCCAGGTGGCTTGGGCACATTGGAGGAAATTTTTATTGTACTGTCTTGGACGAACTTGAACATACACCAGAAACCGTTTGGACTGTTTAACGTTGATGGATTTTATGATTTTCTTTGTGTGTTTCTTGATGATGCTCGGAGAAATGGGTTCGTGTCAAAACCTTTGAAAGATCTCCTCTTTACTGCCAGAACTGCTCCTGATCTAATAGACCAACTCATAGCCTATGAACCATAAGTTGACCCTATCCTTTCAAAGATAAATTGGTCCGAGGACGATCGTGGTAAGAGGCGTCGAATTAATCTGGATCTTAACCTTTAATTTCCTGTAGATTTCAGCTAACCAGGTACGACCTTCTTAACTCTCCTTTTACTGTTTAAGACATTGGGGACAATGTCTCATTTAGGTTTGGGGGAGGAAATTAGTTGATCAATACCTTGTTTTTAGTTTGTGTGTTATTTTTATTTTTAGTCCAAAATTTTTCGAAAAATACAAAAAAATTGAAAAATTTTCTAAAATTACAAAAATATTTTGTGTTTTTTTTTGTGTTTTTGTTTTGACTAAAAAGGTGAAATTGGTAAGAGATAGCCGAGTAAGGAGTTTCCACTCCTGAGACGTATCTCAAACCTATTTCGAAACAAGTTAATTTTTGTTTATTTCCTTTTAAATTATTTAATTTGTGAATTCTCCTTAAAACGGACTAAAATGGATCTTCATATGTTCAGTTAGCAAATATTATCAACATATATAGTAACATACAGACATGAGCTAAAATTGAAAAGTTTGTAATATTCAGTGCTATAGTTTAATTGGAGGAAACATCTCAAAAAGTAGTGGAGTAAAAAAAAAAGAAGTATGAGATCCGGGTTATTAAGTCTGTAAGGGTGTTTTAACACCTAGTGCCCTAAAACCAACTGGTTTGGGAGTCACTGGCCCAAAGCTCGTTACATGGATCAAAGATGCTGCAAAAAATATATATATCTGAAGTCTGGGTAATTAAGTCCGTAGGGGTGTCTTAACACCTGGTGCCCTAAAGCCAACTGGTTTGGGAGCCACCGACCCAACACTCGTTACATAGATGGAAGATATTGTATATAAATAAAAAATAGAGAAAAATCAAAGAAAAAATCAGAAAAATCAGAAAAATTATTTCAGTGCTGCAAAAAGATGTGAATTCTGATAGAATTTTAGGACAAAAATATTACTCTCTTATCAACTGCACTTATGACTGTTGTGGGCAAAAATGAGTTGATTAATATTTTGTTGGCTGTGTATATGAAGAATGGTAAAAATAATCGGAGAATTTACTTATTCAGTAATTTAAAATAAAACAAAACAACTAGTAACTTGGAGTAGAAGTTTCACCTGATTAGTCACTAACATCTTTATTCTCTTTTCGCTTGTCTTTTTGCTTTTGTGTGCATTAGTTTTAACTAACTTTTTACTTTTGTAAAATGTTTGTGGGTATCATTGCTGTAAACCCTCACGAGACTACAACTCGTCCACTAGGGACACCTAGGGGTTTAAAGGCTTGTTGCATACGCTAAATGCAACCGTGATCCCTACGAAAGTGGCTTAGTTTAATTTTAATTTTATTTTGTTGTTTTGCTCGAGGACTAGCAAAATGTTAGGTTTGGGGGTGTGATGAGCGGAAAATATATCAATATTTACCGCCACTTTTACTTAATATTTTGTTTAGTTTCTCGGGTTTGATGAACGTTTTGATATGTTTTATTTTATTTTGCAGATAAAATAATATCGGGACTCAATGAAATCATTTAGGACGAAATGTGGATCAAATAAGGGCAATTATTGGACTTGATATATTAATTTTGGAGATTGGAAACTTGAAAGGGCGTTTTTGACGAAGTGCAGTTTTGGAAATTCCAGTTTTGCGCATCTGTCGTATTTTAGGCATAACTATTTACTCAGATATCGGATTGAGCTGATTCAAGTTCCAGATTAAAGAAGACGCAAAGATCTACAACTTTGAAAGAGAACATATTTTCAAATTCTAATGATTTCATGACCGAAATTGATGAACCATCCAGAAGTTCGTGGAGTGTAATTATTAAAAGTCATTATCAATCATTTTCAAAGCAAAATATTAATTAATAAATAATTAATAAAAATTATCAAATCACCACCAAACAAGATAGGAAATTAGTGGAGCAATTATGGATTTGGTGGAGTAATTAGTGGAGAAATTAATAATGGATTTGGTGGAGAAATTGATTGATGATTTGATGGTGGCAAAACTTTGCCTATAAATACCAAGCCATTTCATTTGTAAAATTCATACTTTCTTCTTTGAAATTCTTAATGAATAAATAAGAAGATTGTATCTAGTTTGTTTATTTTTAGTTTTCAGTAATTAATTTTCAATTTCGCACTTTCTTTTCTTTACTTTTTAGTTTTACTTTCCGTAATTTACTTTTACGCATAACACTTTCCTTTCTTTACTTTTTCAGTTTTTATTATTTACCATGAGGAGGTAACTCTCCCAGCTAGGGTGAAAGGTAATTCTTTTACTATTGCTATTTAGATTAATCTCCCTTAATTATAATATATTCACTATTTAAAATATTGACTTAAAAAGGATACCGCTATATTGGTCGGTTGGTAATTCATTTTAATCTGATTTAAACCTGACTAATAAAGGATACCGCCAGATTGGTCGGTTGGTAATTTAATTTTGGTTCCGCCTTTATGGCTGGTTGGACTTAATTTGACTTAATCAGGTTACCGCCTATATGGCTGGTTGGAAAAAGAATCACAAGTTTATATATTATTTTATGGGAGATATCTAAATTAGTAGTAGTAAAAGTAATTCCTTTTACCTTAGCATTTTATTTTATTGTAATTTACTTTTCAGTATTTACTTTACCGCATTTTTACTCTATGTCTTTTATTTTCAAGTTTTTACTAGCCCTAGTTATGTGTTGTAACTAAATTAGTTATCTGGGGTTGTGATGAAATCCAATATCACTGTTTTATAAGGGTTAGATTATAGCTTGGGTAATATAAAGATTTATTTATTGAGTCTTAAACTTAATACTTTTTTCATTAACTGGCCATTAATAAAATTGATCTGGTAAATCTAAAATGAACTAGACATAGGGATTTTAGGTTTCAGCATTAGACTCAATAGCCCACGATCTTCCTTGAGGATAGATAACCCTTTAATAGATTTCCTTACAGGATAGGAATATACCTGTCGGGCGGGGGTAGCCATAATTGGAACTTAAACTTAATGAATCCAGATAATTTGGTTGACATAGACATATGATTCAATTGGGTTAAACTGGGTATTTGTGTCTGACCATCGACAGAGGCTTACACATAATTTAGTGTTCCAGGTTAATAAATCAATATATTACCCAACTTTAAGATAACCACTTCATCTTTAAAATGATATTGGAAGAAATCACAACCCTAGATAGTTTTTAATATTGAATTTTCTTAAAACCTATTTTCGACTATTTTATTTACTTGCTTTTAAATTTAGAATCGTCACCATTTCAAATCAATCAATCAACTTGTTAGATATTAGTAATCATTTGACCTCATAAAATTAATAGTTTAGATATTAAGTCCTCGTGGGATCGATATTTTTATACTACTTGAACGATACGTGCGCTTGCGTTATACGTGTGTGTTTACGCCGGTCATGATACACACAGGATTCTTCCGAATTCTTGAGAAAACCAGACGATCTAATATCAATTTAATCATAATTATTACGAGTTATTTTTGATATTCGCTAGACCATAAGATGGGTCTTGAAACATGTTCTTTATTATCTTTGAGATATTAAGAACGAGTTTCTTATTAATGGAGAATAAATCTGCAACCATTAGGGTCAGATTAGTTTTGAGTCTTATTATGACGTTAGACTATCTACGTCATAAAGAGTCAGAAAAAATACAGTAAAAATGTCACAGATGATTCCACTATGAGAATGGAGTTAGTTGCAACTTATGAAGTATTGAATTATGAAGTTGCATAGTGACCTTATAGATTAGAAGTTTATTATTAGTGTTGTGTTTGTGGTTGTCTATATAGTATTTTGGATTTGATCCGTAAATACTTAGAAAATTTAATAGCTGAAGCACAATGTTGATATGGCCTCTGAGTCATATTGATGTAGAACTTAGTTTCTACAAAAATATAAATGATGCTTGCTAGGGAAAATGATTGTGTTTGTTGGACAAACTCAATCTGTCATAGCGGGCTTACTTGTTGTTACATACCTCTTGAGTGCTAGGTAAGTTCTTAAAGGCTATGAGTATGTGATACACATTGGGATGTGTATATGATATCATGGAATGGAACTAGAGCAAGTGGGAGAAATTGTTAGAGTTGGTGCTCTGAGCGCCAATCCGGATCGTATTTATGTTTGATTCATGAATACGAGCAATACCTTTTTCCATAATATTACGAATTTAAATGGTACCACCTCTTGTGTTTTATATACGTATTCGATTTAATTTCGATTAGATTGATTAGATTGAAATTAAATCTAATTTAGTGATATGTATATATATTAGACAAAGACCCCAGGATTTACAACGTAGTACGCAGTTACAACATAGCTTGTAATTGACATTGGGAAGTGTCACTATAAGTTGTATATCCTTAAATTAAGTTCCTGGTCAAGATTTACTGACACGGGTTGGTTAGTAAAATCCGCTGAGACCAATACATGTCATATATCAGACTTGGTCCGATGGTTTATCCCAATGAACCATAAGTCTTGGGAGACTCGTATAGACGTGTAGGTGTTTATTTGATAAACACAGAATGATTCACCGAAGATTTCCTAATAGATGGTACACCAACGTCAATATGAATCTTCTCGGGTTGAGTATCATATTGATTCTTTGACTTGAGATACAACTGTGGATATATGAGTTATCCTCCACACTTAGATGGCATTCACGTCACCGATCTATTTAGATCAGACCTCCGCATGTTCGTTGGGTGTGGACTCATGCTCATGATATCCTGTGAGTATCAAGAAAGGATCCGTCAGTTATGTGTACAGAGCATAGGTAGTCCATAAGTGATTAGCAATCTGTTAAATCTATGGCCATAATATACTTCGGAAGTGAGTTCCGAATGTTATTTAGAGATTGCTAATAAATACGTCGACGAGATTATTCCTATAGAGATTTGACGTTCATATCTATATCTCTGGGATAATCCGGATACCTGTGACGGAGGAATTATACGTATGCAATGACCTCGACCTGTATGATTCAACGAGTTTATCTGTGGTCGTCATAATTTACGGGTGGGTGAATTATGGACACGAAATTGAATTTCATGACGGATATGCCTGAATCTAGAGAGTCTCACTAATGACATATACTCGTAGAGCACTAGGGCAACTGTTATGAATAATACTGATGATTTATAACTCGTTTAATGGTTAAACGAAAAATACATCCAATCGGGACCTAAGGGTCATTTCCGAATTAATGTATATTTGTATTTAATATTTGATATTATTAAATACACATTAATTAAATATCAATTTGTGATATTTGACTTATATCATTAATATATGTATTTGAGATATTTAATGTAAATATAATACATATATTTAACATATTTATATTTATTATTTAATTATTTAATTGTTAAATAATTAAATTTATTAATAAAGTAAATATCTTTAGTAATGATTTCTTTAGGAAATGGCTTGTTATTATTGGAACACATTTTGATCACTTTATTAAAGATAAAGTGTTACTTTATTAAAGCTAAAATGTGGACTAATAGAATTTGAACAAAAATTGAATAATTGTTATTTAATTTTTTGGTGTCAAATTTCGGCCAAAGGGGATTTTGGTTAACAAAATTATTTTGTTTCATTTTACACACTTAGACAAGTTTCATAATATTTTACAAAGTGAGTTGATAGCAAAGTTCAAGAAAGAAAGAAAAACAAAGGCAAAAACTTGGAGATTTTGTAAGTTTTTCACACTTTTTTCTACATGAAAATTGTTTCAATTAATCTTAGTTTCAATTTGTGTTGCTAAGGTAATGTCTCTACTTTTGGGTTTGTAATTATATGTGTTTGAAGCTTGTTGGATGTGATTAATTAATGAGCTAATTATGAGTAATTATGCTTAATTGATTAATTAAATATTAAAGTTGTCATTCTAGAGTTGCTTAGCCATTCATAAATGATCTAGAATTGTTCTTGAGTTGTTTCATGATGGTGAGACTTGATTGGTGTGGTACTGGATTGATTAAAGTATTGAATTTTATCAATTTAGTGTAAATTGAATAATTGGAGTAATTTGAGAAATTAGGGTTCTTAACCTAATCCAATTTTGGGGCTTTTCATATATGTTACATATTCTGATGTATATATGATGTATATCAAATTTGGGATTAATTGGATTTGATCTTGACATGTTTTGAATATTTGGGGCTAAATCATAATTAATGGAAAAGTTGGGACCCTCTCGGCAATTTGAAGAAATTGAGGGGTTTGAATTTCAAATTCTGTTTTCATGTTTTGAACATGTTAAGAATCATTTTAGAAATAATTTGGAATCATCTAAAATTGTAATTGACAATTTCTAAAATGTAAAATTTGCAAAGTTTAGGGGTCTCACGATAATTAATGATAAATTTAATTTTTCATATAAAAATTCAATTTTTATTTATTGAGTAATTAGAATAAATTGGTTTATTTTAATTGCCCAAGAAAAATATTTATCGGAAATTATTTCGGAGTGAAAATACGGGAAAACGGCGAAAAACGGCGTTACTGGGTAACAGCTGCCCAAACAGTGAACTGGGCACTGTTCGGGCAGCCCACGAACTGTCCAAATGTTTTTGGGGCTGACCTGGGCAGTCCCCATGTGTATTGCTCTGTCGATTCGGCCGGAAACGCGTTTTATGCTATTTTACGGAAAAATGTTTTCGCAAAAGTTTCGCAGTGTTTCTATATTATTTTTATCGTTATATGATATCGAATAAATATGTTTAGGTGAAATATGAATGAATTATTAATATTGGATATTAAATAATTTATTCGTAATTTTAAAAATTTTAAACTACGATTTCGCTCGAATAGCGCTTCTTCCGCTGCGCCTCTCTGATTTGACCCCAACACTGACGTCACAAGTTGGTGGAACAATGGATTTGGAAGCCTATATAAAGGAGTCAAAGATTCAGTTTCAAGGTTTGGTTCCATTTGGTTAGAAATTTCTACATTTTATTACTTGTAGGGAGAGCCCGAAAGCTTAGAGATAAAGAGAGAAAGCTGGTCGGTCTTGACCCGAGCTCGTAATAAAATTTCCTTTCTTTGCTCCCGTGGACATAGGTTGGAGTCACTCTTCGTCGAACCACGTAAATCCTTTATTTTCTCTGTGATTTTCTATTTGCTTGACAAGTTTACTTTGGTTCCCAAGTAACCGAACAAATTCATTGTTTGGAGGAGGTTTGTTTCGAAGGGTTGAATTCATGAATCGCCCTTGAAACGAAAAACAGCCGTCAATAGTAACTAATTCTTATTTAATTTTATATTTGATTCTAATTTTTCAAGTCACTCCTAAATGAGACTAAAGAAAGATTTTTATGGTTAGAGGCGGAACTCCTATAAGATATGATCATGTTATTAGATTTACTTTTAAAATTACTATTTTAATTTCCTTATATATATTTTAGATTATAATTTGGTCCTCTTCGAGTTGAAATCATAGCTTCATCCCGTAGGTAAAATGAGAAGAAGAATGAGAGAAAATATGAAGGCATTATCTATCAATCAAGATGGAACAATTTATCTTCTTTGCTTATAAGTGGGCAACACTTGAAAGAGGTAAAAGAAGACAAGTATAATAAAAGTGACTTTTTTTTCATGCTTTGGAATTTCCTTTAACTATATACAAAGACTAGCTTTTTAAATATAATATATTGTTTTCTTGGTTGTACATTTTATGTACACATTAAAGAATTTCTAATTATTCCCAAAAAGTCAATGGAATCATTTCCAATCAAACTTTTTCTTTCTGAAAGCATGATTCCATATCTTTGGACAAGATCTCTGAATTGACATAATAGCTGGTAGTATGACTCAGCATCTTTTGAGAAAAGAAGCAAGTCGTCAATGTAGACTAGCGTATGATGCATTATGGGCTGGAAGATCTTTGTCATTGCCTTCTGAAATAGTGATGGCGCTACCTTGAGGCCAAAAGGTAAAACTTTCCATTGGTAGTGAGCATTGGGTATGCAAAAGGCTGTTTTGGGCCTTTCTTCTGGGCTTATACCCAACTGCCAAAAACATGCCTTAAGATCAAACTTTGAGAAGATGTGGGCTTATCTGATATGAACAAACAGTGAATTGATCTTGGGCAATGGAAACTTATCATCTTTCAAAAATGCGTTGAGAGGCTTGTAGTCTATCACAAGACGTGTCTTTCCACGGGCCTTCTCTGACCGCTTTTCCACATAAAAGGCTTGGCAAGCCCAAGCAGAAGTTGTGGGCTCAATTAATCCTTGTTGTAGCAACTTGTTGTATTCATTCTAGGCTAGAACAAGATCCGAAGGAGTCATCCCCGGATGTGAAGTCTTTGTCGGATTGATATCCTTATTAAGCTTGAAATGAAGCTTAATAAATAAATCTTCATTTCTCCATAGTGGTGTTGGATTAGAAAAGTACCGTCAGGTTGGATATGAAGTTTCTTGGCTTGAAGGTAACATCAAAACCAATCAAAATATCTTTATCCAGTAAATTGGAACCAATGACTTTGGTCCAAATTATGCAGTCATGAAAGAACCGGATACCGATAGGTTTCTTGGTGATGAGATCCGTATGGAAAACTTCACCGTCAGCAGCTTTGAAATATTCAGTGTGCTCCACCCATGCTTCTGGTGGCAAAACTGCTGGATTCATCATGCTCCTGTGAGCTTCTGTGTCCATAATGTTGGAGTTGGTGCTCAGAGCGCCAATCCGGACAGTATTTATGTCTGATTCATGAATACAAACATCCATTTTTCCATAATATTACTTATTTATGGTTGCACCTCTTGTTTTTATATACGTATTCGATCTGATTACGATTAGATAGAAACTAAATATGGTATAGTGATATGTATATATTAGACAAAGGCCCGATAATATAATTGCAGTACACAGTTACAAAGGTAGTTTGTAATTGACATTGGGAAGTGTCACTGCTAAATGTATATTATCAAATATAGTTCATGGTCAAGATTCACTAACACGGGTCGGTTAGTCAAATCCGTTGAGACCAGTACATGTCGTATATCGAGACTTGGTCCGATGGTTTATCCCAATGAACCATGAGTCTAGGAAGACTCGTATAGACGTGTAGGTGTTTATAGTGGATAAACACTGAACGACTCACCGAAGATTCTTAATGGATGGTACACCACCGTCAATAAGAATCTTCTCGGGTTGAGTAGCATAATGGTCCTTCGACTTGAGATACCACTGTGGATGTATGAGACATCCTCCACACTTAGATGGCAGTCACATCACCGATCTATTTAGATCAGACCTCCACCTGTTCGTTGGGTGTGGACCGATCCTCAGGATGTTCTGTGTGTGTCAATAAAGGATCCGTCAGTTCTGTGTACAGAGCATATGTAGTCCATATGTGATTAGCAATCAGTTAAATCTATGACCATAGTATACTTCAGAAATCAGTTTCGAATGTTATTTATAGATTGCTAAAAGAATCGTCGACGGGATAATACCTATAGAGATTTGACGTTAACATCTATATCTCTGGTATTATCCGGATACCTTTGACGGAGGGATTATATGTATGCAATGACCTCGACCTGTATGATTCAGCTAATATATCTAGGGTCGTCATAATTTACGGGTGGGTAAATTATGGACACGAAATTGGATTTTTTGACGGATATACCTGAATCTAGAGAGTCTCACTAATGAAATATACTCGTAGAGCACTAGGGCAACATTTATGAATAATACTGATTATTTATAAGTCGTTTAAATGTTAAACGAAAAATACATGCGAAGAGACCTAATAGTCATTTCTTAATTATTGTGTATTTGTACTTAATGATAGATTTTGTTAAATACACATTAATTAAATGTTGATATTTGACATATATCATAAATATATATGTATTTGGATATTTAAAGTAAATATTATACATATATTTAAAATATTTGTATTTAAATAATTATTTAATTATTTAATTGTTAGATAATTAAATTAATTAAAAATATAAATATCCTAAGTTTGTGATATTTTTGGAAATGCTTTAGTTGCCATTGTTGACTTGTTTGGAATCATTAAAGTGTAATGATAAAAAGCAAATGCAAGTTGATTAAAGCTTTAAATGAAACAAAGTAAAAATATCTAGATATTTTTATTTATTTTGATTCCAATTTCGGCCAAGGGCTATTTTGTGAAGTATATATTGTTTTGTTTCATTTTTAGGGTTTAACAAGTTCATTTGAGACAAAATAAACATAAAAGAAGTTGAGAGAAAAGCTTGAAGGAAAAAGGAAAAAGCTTGGAAATCTTTGAGTTTTGTAATTTTTCTTTAAAGCTTTCAACATGGAAATTGTTTCTAACATTCTTGGCATCATTTTTTGTTTCTTTGATGTTCTTTCTTCATTATAGTTTGTGTTTATTTGGTTGAGAACTTGTGTGAAAGATTGATGCATGTAAGTGAGCTTAAACTTGTTTTAAAGCTGTACTTTTGATTTTTGGAAAATCAAGTTGCCATTCTAGAGTTGGTAAGCCACTCCTTAGTGACCTAGAATTGTTCTAGAGTTGTTTCAAAGTGGTGAGGCTAGATTGGTGAAGTATTGAATGGATTAAAGTGTTGGATTTTAAATTTTGGTAAAATTGGACAATTTGGTGAAATTGAAAAATTAGGGTTCATAACCCTCTCCAAATTTGGGGCTTTTCATACATGTGATGTATTTATGGTATGAATATGATGCATGTAAAATTTTAGGTTAATTGGATTTGATCTTGGCAAGTTTTGAACAAAATGGACCAAATTGCAATTAATTGGAAATTTTGGGGTGCTCACGGCAATTGCTCAAAAATTGGGGATTTGTGAGAAATCTGATTTTATGCATTAGATGTGTTGAAAAACATTTTAGAAATGATTTAGAATCATCCAAAATTGTATTTGACAACTTTTGGACTAAAATGATCAATTTACAAAGTTTTGGGGCAATTCGGTAATTAACAAGAATTTGATCTCTTGTGTATTTTTTCAGAATTTGATAATTAAATAAATAAGTTTATTTGATTGATCCGAGAAAAAGTTTTGAAATCAGAAAATTTTGATTTTCCGCGATTCCGCTGCGTTACCGATATTCCCCCTAAAAACCCCTACAAAATGGTATCAGAGCGAGTCTGATTCTGGACACCCCGATATGATTAGCCCTTTAAAATCTAATGTTTGTTCTTATCTTTACATGTTGCATGCATATATTTATTTAATTTGATTAAATATATTAAAAGAATCTTTTATGGAATATTCCCGCTTAATAAGGTTTTAAAGTAACTGGTATTTGGAATACTTGTTTCTTGGTTCGTCTTGTCAATGCGGTTTATAAATATTTTTCCGTGACTACATCCGAGACCGTGCCTCTGCTGTGAGGGTGTAGCCGATAGAGATTTATTTATGCCGGATGTATATTAGATACTAGATAAATTCAAGCGAAAGCGGAATCCTGAACGTGCCCTAGCTGTCAAGGTTACGCAAGTAACTTGAGTTTATCATTGACAAGTTTAACCTTGGTACGTCTCCTTGTGGGCCTACCTTAGCAGCGACAACGAGAAACGACCAGGACCGGAAACCCAGGAGTCACTAGTGAGTGATTGACAATGAGTTGTCTACCTGTGAATATACGTAGGCGAGACCGTGCCTCTGCTGTGAGTCGAAATATATTCATGGGGTCCTCTTCCCATTATGGAATTCGATTTAATTATTGAATTCTCATTTTTCCGTTGGGGATTATGGTATTACGTAAAATAGTGGGAGACACTGCTAAGTTTAAAAATTCCTTAACTTAGGAAGTGTGTATTATTATGGAAATAGTCGCTTGTTTGTTTTCCTTAATCTATATTAGATAGAATTAAACTTTTAATTCATTGCATACATATTTTGATATGTTAATTGACTTGACTCTAGGTTGCAGTTACTTCTAGAATAGGTTCTAGATACTACTAGACTAGGATATTATTAGATTGGTCTAAACCATCGGGAACTGTTGTTCCGATTTTCTTCAAAAATCAAGATGGTTAATGACTTAGTTTCTAAGTCATGATAGATAATCTAGATATATATCCCTTTTAGGATATAATACTTTAGAGAGAATAGTTTCTTATGCAGTAAGAATTGACTTGAATTAGTTCATGTCTCGAGATTCTTGACTGTCATTAAGAAAGCCCCATTAGGTATTTGTTTATCTAGTAATGACGTTTCTTAGCTTTAATTACCTTTAGAGGCAATGTGTCTGACACAATTTGCTAATCAGTTATTTACAACTGTTGTGAATAGTTGAATGCAAATAGTAAAGCTAAAGAAAGGATATACATATAATTGTGTATAGAAAATATCGATTTTCACAATACAACAACTATAGGTATTGGATACTAGATCTCTCGTCTAGTTATTTAAAATATTAGTTAACGATTGTTTTGATATTTGATATCGGAACTTGCGACTATTGGATAGTTACTTGTTCTTAATAAATAGTTGTTATATATTTTAAATACAACTAGTAGTGTCATTGACGTAGAGATAAACATTAAGAAAAATTATTCGGTAAAATAAATAATTTAGAACGGTGCTTTATGAGTTTAATCACTTAAGCATTAGATGCTTATTCCGTATGGTAAAGGATGGTTTGATACAAGATCACACCACACATCCTTATCCATTTAATGAATATTGTATTCAGGAAGGTGATTAAAATCTCGTTTAACCAATGATTTGTCATTGGACCACCAGATTCATTAAACTGATACATTAGATGTATGTAGTATTAATGAATTGTAATTGCTTAAGGTAGTTTTCTTTACTTCGTAACTTAGTTTATGAATTGTCATAACTTAGTTACGTGTTTCTGAAAGAACACATATTGAACGTCTTGAAATGACTAAGAACTTTCAATCTGTTCTGATGAATCGTAGATTGAACATTTTTTACTTGCTCAAATATATTCAATCTGAAATTTTGAAAACTTGATCCTTGAAATTCATAACAAGTCTTTGAATTGTTTAAGGATATTTGATACGATCAAACATATGAATTTAAAGCAATTAGTTCTAAGGCTATTCATTGAATATGATTCTTATTCAATATTATTCTTCCACGATTCAATCTTGATGTAATTGAGTAGTGGGAGTAATTGAATCTTATATGATTTGATTCGTTTGATATTGAATGTTTCCGGATTAGTTTCAATACTCTTGAGGTTATGCCACAGTAACACTAATCCATCTCTTTAATTAATGTTCCATTATTTTCTACAGTTGCATATATGATATGTATAGATAGAAAATTCGAATCTTGAAAAGTTTAAGATTTGAATATTTCTTTTATATAATAGTTATATAATGAAAATTACTTACACCTCAGGAGTATAAGTAAAAGTTTATCATTTATTATATTTTATAGAATATTGTATTCTATTTAATAGAATATCTTTCCTACGATCCTAAGTAATAAAATTATTTTATTACTTGGTGTGTAATATCGGATGTTAATTATTGTAGAAAAGACTTGACTTATTGAAGTCAAATGTGAGAATGATAAATTATAAATGGAACTACGTAATTAATAAGATGAAACAACCCTTATACATCTTCTATATAAGTCTAATAGGATATCGAAATCATTTACGAGTATTTGATACTTAATGGTCTTGTTGTTTTCTTACCGAAGAAAATTATCCTATAACTTATAATGGAAGCGATATTTGATATCGATTATGGAAGTTCACCATTGAACCATAGATCTAAGATTGTTCATAGCTTACTACGATCAAGTTTTGAACTTGATTAAGCTTTCATTATGAATTAGTTCATGATATGTGCTAATTGTTTGCGCAGCGAAAGCGGTGTGAGCTTTTTAAAGGTTTGACCTTTATAGTATGACAGAGAGAAAAGTTATACTCAGTAATCTATTGTAGATTCTGAGGAAACTTGTCTCTAGTCACACTAATTGAACAATTAAAGATATATTGGTTAATGTTGATATTAAAGTGTACATTTTAGCTAAAGAATGCAAAGTGGCATTTTTTGAATGACTTATTCAGATAAGAGATCAGTTGTGATTTCTTCATTTGAAGAGTTCGTTCTGGAATGGCCCTGGAGTTTGTGTTCTGCTGAGATTTAGTGTGCTAGCTTATAGAGCCTATTGTAGACTCGGATAAGTCTTCCAGAAATTCATGTTCTCTATTTTTGATATCAGTCAGATTGTCTGATCTTGTCAAAGTATAGAGAATACATATTGTAGGGATTTTTTAGGGGGTGAATCCGGTAACGCAGCGGAAGCGGTGAAAATCCGATTTTCAGATTTCAAAACTTTTTCTCGGATTAATTAAATAAACATATTTATTAACATTCCAATAATCAAATTATGAAAACAAAATTCAAATGAATCATATTCAAGTGAATTTACCAAATTACCCTTATATGGTATTTTGTCCATTTTAGTCCGAAATTGATCTAATCAATTTTGAATGATTCTAAATCATTTCTAAGATGAACTTAGCATGCTCAAACCATCAAAACACCAAAAGAATCAAAATCCCCAATTTTTAATTCTTGGCCGAGAGCTCCATTAGGGGTGCCATTTGTGCACTTTGTCATTTCATGCATCAAAACACATCAAGATGTAATCCAATGAACATGAAACTTTATATGCATCATATACACACACAATACACAACATATATGAAAAACCCCAATTTTGGAATTGATCATGAACCCTAATTTTACAATTTCCACAAATTGGACAAATTAGACCAAATACACTAAATCAATTACTTCAATCATCATTCTTCCATCCAATCCAAGTCTCAACACAATGAAACAACTCAAGATCAAATCTAGGTCATTTAAGAGTGGGTCAATAACTCTAGATTAGCAACAAGGTTTCCAAAACCTTAAAAGAAAGCTTATTACTACAATAGTAATACACTTCCTTCATCACACATGCTTTACACCTCCATCAAAACTTCCATCAATAAAACCCACAAGGAACAAAGAAAGAAACAACCCAAGAATATCATATATTAAAGCCTAGAACCTAAGGAACAAATTCCTTACTAATAGCAAGTTTGAGAAACTTCCTAAATTTCCAAGCCTTTTGATTTTTGTCTTTCTTTTTCTCAAAGTTCCTTTTGCTTCTTCAATGGAGATTTTTGTTTTTGTGAAATGTATTAGGTTAACCAAATGAAAAGCAAATGAAAACAATTTATACTTGTGCAAATAAGCCTTGGCCGAAAATTGTAACAAGTATATACCAATTTTTCATTTCATTTTCATTTCAAATACATTTGTTATCTTAATATAAATATCTAAAACTACTTTATAGATATTTATTTAAGTCAACAATTGCAACTATCATCATTTACTTAAAATATCATAATATAAGATATTTATATTTTATTTAATTTAATCATTTAACAATTAAATAATTAATTAATTAATCAAATACAAATATATTAAATATATGTATAATATTTACATTAAATATTAAAAACATATATTCATTTAGGATATAAGTCAAATAACTCATTTTGACTATTAATTAATGTGTATTTAAATTAATCAAGTATTAAATGTAAATACACAATAATTAGGCAAATGACTATCTAGTCCTTTTAGCACGTATCTTGCGTTTAACCTTTAAACGACTTTATAAATAATCAATATTATTTATTAATGTTGCTCTAGTGCTCTACGAGTATGTTTCATTATTGAGACTCTCTAGATTCAGGTATATCCGTCACGAAATCTAATTTCGTGTCCATAATCTATCCACCCGTAGATTATGACGATCACAGATAATCTCACTGAACCATACAGGTCGAGGTCATGGCAAATGTATAATTCCTCCGTCACAGGTATCCGGATAAATCCCAGAGATATAGATTTAAACGTCAAATCTCTATCGGGATTATCCAGTCGACTATTCTATTAGCAATCTCTAAAAGAATGTTTAGAACTAGCTTCTAAACTTTACCACGGGCTCATGGTTTTATCTGATTGCTAATCATATGGACTACCTATGCTCTGATACACAGAACTGACGGATCCTATCTTGATACACATAGGACACCCTGAGGATCTATCTACACCCAACGAACAGGCGGAGGTCTGATCTAAATAGATCGTTGACTTGACTGCCGTCTAAGTGTAGAAGATGTCTCATGTGCCCACAATGGCATCTCAAGTCTAAGAATCGCAAGTGCTACTCAACCCAAGAAGATTCTTATTGACGCTGGTGTACCATCCATTAAGAATCTTCGGTGAGTCGTTCAGTGTTTATCCGCTATAAACACCTACACGTCTATACTAGTCTCCAAGACTTATGGTTCATTGAGAAACCATTGGAATCATATATTCCAGTATACGACATGTACCAGTCTCAACGGGTTTACTATACTGACCAAGTAGTGTAAACCTTGACCAGGAACTGTCTGAGAATGACAACGTCATGATACTTCTCAATGTCCGTTGAGACGCTTTTGCAACTGTATCATAACTAATCATTCTAGGGTCATTACGTCTTTACCATATAGAAAGATAGATTATATTATAGAAACTGCATATATTATTCATAATAATAATGTTTTACAGAAGTATTCAACAGAAATACAACCGTGAATTGGCGCTCTGAGCACCAACCCCAACACATATGTGATTGAGGGTTAGTGAGAGCGTACAAATTACTTTCTAGTGTTATATATCCTAACAATATTATCGTTATTATAGTAATAATGAGATGTTTGTAAGGTAAAAAGGTTTACCTAAGTCTTCTTTACTCCGTGAAAGCAGTGGGAGTAGTCTCTGTTATATTTGATATAAAGTTTTATATAAGATATAAAACTAAGATACTTGTGAGATACTCCTATTAGTCGTGCATTAGATATGATCTAATAAAAGACACAACAAGGTTATCTGTATGACAGTTAGTATAACCGTTTGACAGTTAATGTGTGTCTTGTATATAATATTCATCTTTCATAAATGATGATTACTTTTTCGAAAGAAATATTGATTAGAATGTCTAATCAATCTTATGTATCATTTGATGATGACATAATGAATACTTTCTTATGTGCGATTAAAGATATCGATTTAATCGTAATTGTTACGAGTTATTTTGATATCCTATAGACCATATGATGGATCTTGAAATACGTTCTTTGTGATCTTTGAGATATTAAGAACGAGTTTCTAATTCATGGAGAATATAGTCTGCAACCATTAGGGTCATATTAGTTTTGAGGCTAATTATGACGTTAGACAATCTACGTCATAAAAAGTCACAAAAGATGCAGTGGGAGTGTCACGAAGGATTCTACTATTCAGTGGAATTAGATGCAACTTATGAAGTATTGACTTATGAAGTTGCATAGTGACCTTATAAATTAGAAGTTTTATATTGGTGTTGTGCTTGCGGTTGTCCGCATAGTATTTTGGATTTGATCCCTAAATACTTGGACAACTCAGTAGCTGTAGCACAATACTGATGTAGCATCAGAGTCATATTAATGTATAATTTAGATTCTACAAAATTTGAATGATGATGGCTATGGGAACGATGGAGTTTGTTTGACAAACTCATTATGTCATAGCGGACTTGCTTCTTGTTGCCTACCTCTTGAGTACTGGGTGAGCTTTTGAGGGCCATGTGCATACGATACACATTGAGATGTGTATATGATATCGTGGATTGGCACTAGAGCAAGTGGGAGAAATTGTTGGGGTTGGTGCTCAGAGCGCCAATCCGGACCGTATTTTTGTCTGATTCATGAATACGAACATCCCATTTTCCATAATATTACTTATTTATGGTTGCACCTCTTGTTTTTATATACGTATTCGATCTGATTACGATTAGATTGATCTAAATATGGTTTAGTGATATGTATATATTAGACAAAGGCCCGATAATATAATTGCAGTACATAGTTAAAAAGGTAGTTTGTAATTGACATTGGGAAGTGTCACTGCTAAATATATATTATCAAATATAGTTTCTGGTCAAGATTCACTAACACAGGTCGGTTAGTCAAATCCGTTGAGACGAGTACATGTCGTAAATCGAGACTTGGTCCGATGGTTTATCCCAATGAACCATGAGTCTAGGAAGACTCGTATAGACGTGTAGGTGTTTATAGTGGATAAACACTGAACGACTCACAGAAGATTCTTAATGGATGATACACCAACGTCAATAAGAATCTTCTCGGGTTGAGTAGCATAGTGGTCATTCGGCTTGAGATACCACTGTGGATGTATGAGACATCCTCCACACTTAGATGGCAGTCACGTCAATGATCTATTTAGACCAGACCTCCGCCTGTTCCTTGGGTGTGGACCGATCCTCAGGATATCCTGTGTGTGTCAAGATAGGATCCGTCAGTTCTGTGTACAAAGCATAGGTAGTCCATATGTGATTAGCAATCAGTTAAATCTATGGCCATAGTATACTTCAGAAATCAGTTCCGAATGTTATATATAGATTGCTAATAGAATCGTCGACGGGATAATACCTATAGAGATCTGACGTTAACATCTATATCTCTGGTATTATCCGGATACCTTTGACGGAGGGATTATACGTATGCAATGACCTCGACCTGTATGATTCAGCTAGTATATCTGTGGTCGTCATAATTTACGGGTGGGTAAATTATAGACACGAAATTGGATTTTATGACGGATATACCTGAATATAGAGAGTATCACTAATGAAACATACTCGTAGAGCACTAGGGAAACATTTATGAATAATACTGATTATTTATAAGTCGTTTAAAAGTTAAACGAAAAATACATGCGAATGGACCTAATAGTCATTTCTTAATTATTGTGTATTTGTACTTAATGATAGATTTTGTTAAATACACATTAATTAAATGTTGATATTTGACATATATCATAAATATATATGTATTTGGATATTTAAAGTAAATATTATACATATATTTAAAATATTTGTATTTAAATAATTATTTAATTATTTAATTGTTAAATAATTAAATTAATTAAAAATATAAATATCCTAAGTTTGTGATATTTTTGGAAATGCTTTAGTTGCCATTGTTGACTTGTTTGGAATCATTAAAGTGTAATGATAAAAAACAAATGCAAGTTGATTAAAGCTTTAAATGAAACAAAGTAAAAATATCTAGATATTTTTATTTATTTTGCTTCCAATTTCGGCCAAGGGCTATTTTTGTGAAGTATATATTGTTTTGTTTCATTTTTAGGGTTTAACAAGTTCATTTGAGACAAAATAATCATAAAAGAAGTTGAGAGAAAAGCTTGAAGGCAAAAGGAAAAAGCTTGGAAATCTTTGAGTTTTGTAAGTTTTTCTTTAAAGCTTTCAACATGGAAATTGTTTCTAACATTCTTGGCATCATTTTGTGTTGCTTTGATGTTCTTTCTTCTATTATAGTTTGTGTTTATTTGGTTGAGAACTTGTGTGAAAGATTGATGCATGTAAGTGAGCTTAAACTTGTTTTAAAGCTTTACTTTTGATTTTTGGAAAAATCAAGTTGCCATTCTAGAGTTGGTAAGCCACTCCTTGGTGACCTAGAATTGTTCTAGAGTTGTTTCAAAGTGGTGAGGCCAGATTGGTGAAGTATTGAATGGATTAAAGTGTTGGATTTTAAAGATTTGGTAAAATTGGACAATTTGGTGAAATTGAAAAATTAGGGTTCATAACCCTCTCCAAATTTGGGGCTTTTCATATATGTGATGTATTTATGGTATGAATATGATGCATGTAAAATTTTAGGTTAATTGGATTTAATCTTGGCAAGTTTTGAACAAAATGGACCAAATTATAATTAACTGGAAATTTTGGGGTGCTCACGACAATTGCTCAAAAAATGGGGATTTGTGTGAAATCTGATTTTGATTCATTAGATGTGTTGAAAAATATTTTAGAAATGATTTAGAATCATCCAAAATTGTATTTGACAACTTTTGGACTAAAATGATCAATTTACAAAGTTTTGGGGCAATTCGGTAATTACCAAGAAATTTGATCTCTTGTGTAATTTTTCAGAATTTGATAATTGGATAATTAAATAAAAAGTTTATTTGATTGATCCGAGAAAATTTTTTGAAATCGGAAAATTTTGATTTTCCGCGATTCCGCTGCGTTACCGATATTCCCCATAAAACCCCTACACATAAACCCAATGACTTTAATGGGCTTTTCATATTTTGACGGTAAGATCTGTAAATGGACTAGAGGAACAGAAACAGTAGGCTTAAGAGCCTGACATGGCTGTATAGTGAAAACCGGAATGTAGCTGTGTGAGCTACTGCTATCATCTGAACTGGAATCATCCGGGCTAGAAAGCTCAGGATTGTTAAGTGCGAACACGGTTTCACTGTCCATTTGATCTTGTTCTGAGAACCATGATTCTGCATCTGCATCATCAAGATCAATCCTGGAAGACTAATGGATTTCTTGAACCATCTTTGCAGCTTGCTTTGGATTCTTAGGACAATCCTTTGAAAAATGCCATTTTTTCTTGCAAATGAAGCACCTGCTGTCTTTAGGCTTTCCACGCCGATCTTTATGTCTGAAATATCGAACTGGTCGCCATTCCTTGCGCTGTTTTTCCTTCTTGCTCCTTTTTTTTTTTTTCTTAAAGAGCTTATGATGAGACTTCTTCTTTAAATGACATGTGCAAAAAATTTCTATTTATTAAAAGGAAAATTAATAATTTACACTTATAATTTCATTAATCCATTTAAATTAGCATGTTTGTAAAATAATAATTAAATTTATGTAATATATATATAAAATAATCTTACATTTATATTTAGGTGATAAACGTTAAAATTAAAATTAAACATGCTAATTTAAAAGGATTAATGAAACTATAAGTGTAAAATGATTAATTTTCATTTTAATAAATGTACAATTTTTAGTATTCATCAATTATGACTTTCAATTAATATTGTAAACAAATCAAATTTAACGAGGCTATAACATAAAATAATTAATTTGAGGGACTAAATAATAAAAAAATTTACGATTTTGCGTCTTACTCCTTATCCAGTGAGCTGATCTACTAAGGGAGCGAGCCGAGGTAACTCAATCCAAAAATTTCTTAAAATATATCCTACAAATTAATATAAAAAAAAAATCTTGTTTATTAATGAAATAATTTTTATTTACCCCTTTAAAATAAAGGGTATCTGCCCTTTTTATGAAAACTAAATTTTATCTCCACTATCGAGTTGTAGTTCGAAATCATGAGGAATTATTAATGGTGCCTGGGATTGATTTGGGATTTATTTTGATGATGTTGATATTGTGGAGGCAGAGGCCTTATGTTTGATATTCGGCTGGCTTTGGAGATTGGTTTGTCTCCACTTTTTGTCGAGTCGAATTCGCTGCATGTTACTCAATTAGTCCTTAATCAATGAGGTACCCGAATTAAGTTGTATTGGGTACCCGAACTGAGCCGCCTGTTACTCAATTACGTGTAATGAAGCAGATGATGTCTAGTAGAATTTGCTCTTTGTATAGCTCAACACCACATTTATCTTGTTTTCATTGAGATTTTCTTCTTGATTTAATGAGAATTATAGTTTTTTTTTTTTTAAATTAATTTTAGGTGATCAACTTTTGATCAAAATGTTATCAAGTAAAACTTCCAAAAATATAATTGTGAAGACTTTGAACTATCATTTGAACCATTTCATAAATTAGAAAATACCGTTTTATATTGTTTACCTTTATTGCTAGGTGCAAGAGGATACAATAATTGAGGGATCTAACGAGATAAGGTTGTTCTTTCAAAAAAAATAAATAAATAACGAGATAAGGTTGTAATGCATTTTAAAAAATAAAATAAAATAAAAAGATAGAGATCTCTAGAGAAGATTTAAATCTTTCTAGTTGCTACCACCAAATCAAAAGTGGCTCTAAATAGTGTAAAAAAATTATGTGACTTATCTAATTAACTCATTCAATCAATATATGTCATAAATTAATTAGTAATTTTATTTTTATATTATTATTAGTTAATTTCAAAATCGAAATATTAATGAATAAATATATCACATCATTCATACAGTCATATTACGTAAGTCTTTTTCCTGTCTCCAAGGGGCGTGACTTTGTGGTGTATAACTTGGGATCCCACCTTGAGGTTCTGGGTTCGAATCCAGGGAGTGTTTTTTATAAGAGCCTGAGAGGATTTTACTTGCTCTGCTTAAGCTCATAAGGGATGGTTTGGCGTGGAGTTTTCAACAATTTAAAAAAAAGAAAAAAGAAGTAAGTCTTTCTCCTAAATAATTGATATAGATAAATAAATAGATGGATTCATTATTTTTTTACATTTTCTTGCGATGGTCACATTTCATTGATTTGCAGGTCAGAGCCAACTTTGATGGAACCTCATTGGTTGCTTTATTAAGTTGCCATTCTTTTACCTTAGTTGGAAGATCCATCATATATGCATGTATTGACACATTTCAATGGCTTTATTTTACATTTTGGTCGGATATTGATCATCTTGATCTTATGAATAATAAAAAGTAATAAGAATAAGAAGATAATCTTCAAAATTCTTAACGAATATCAACTCATTGGTTCGGTGCAGGGAATGTCATTCTTAAATAGCACGATTGACGTTTCACTTACTCATTATTTAACACTGACTCAACAAAAAGGAATGATATAAAGATTAAATAAGGACGAGAATAAATCACAATCAAAACAATGTCATGGGATTCTGTTTTTAACTGGAGGTGTTCAATGCTTTGCTGATTCTTGTGAGTGAATCATCTCGGCTGAGTCAATCATCAACAGTTGGCGTGTTTGTTTTTGAAGAGATGGGTTTTATGAAAACAGGGAATGCTGAGTTTTCAAATTACAACAAATCATACTCAGGGTTCTTTGATAATAGGGTTGATTGCTTGGAGGATAATTTTTCAGGTGATTTGTTTCACTACAAAAAATAAAGTCTTTAGCACCGAAAAATATTGACGTTAAAAGAAAGTATATTGACGCTAAAGGTTATTAGCGTTGGAAATTTTCGACAATAAAACGTAGACGAGAAAGATAATTAGCGTCGAACAATAAACTTTCGACGCTAAATTATAACATTTTGCGTCAAAAAAAATTCGACGATAAATTATATTTTCGACGCTAAATCACGTATTTGGCGACGAATATTTTCGACGCCAAATAATTTTGTAATTAATAAAAAATTTATTTATTTTTTCTTTTAGCAACGAAATTTATTTACCTTTAGTGTTGAAATATTCTACGCTAAAGGTTGTATATTATTAAAATATTAATATTAATTTATTATTTTTAATGTCGAATGATTCGACACTAAAAGGTATAAGACAATTATTATTTAAGGATCCTTTAGCTTCGAAACATGCATATTCTTTTTTGAAAAATATTATTATAATAAAAATAATTTTACCGAATAATAGTAAAATTAATTTTATTCTAATAATTTTTAAAAAAAATTGAAATATAAAAATAAAATAAATTTAAATTTAAATTTCATAAAATAAAATAAATATATAGTCTATTTACAGTCACTGTTGCTGTGAATGTTTATACAAATGAAAATAAAAATTATTGCTGCTGTGATGGAGGGGCGGTTGAGGCCAATGCAGTCTGGCCGAGTGAGGCCTCTAGCATATGTCTGAAAGTTCTTATATGCTGATCGAACTCCTGCATTTTCTTCTGGTTATCCTCCTCGACCTATTGTAGCTTCTTCTGGGTCTCATTCAACTCTTCTTTAGTATTGTCCAACTCTTCCTTGGTGCTGGCTAGCACAGCTGAGTAGGAGAAAAAATAATAGTGCGTCCAGATGACGTCGGCTTCTTACGAGTGCCAAGTCCAACGTTGTATACTGTCTGGTTCTTGAAAATCAATTGCGATAACTCCTCATCTGGTAGAGGATCAGACCTTGTCTCATGAGCTTGTCGTTGAACCTCCACCATTTCGTTCTATTTAAGAAAATTGAAGTTAATATCCGAACTTGAAAAGAAAGAAATTTAATTTAAAAATATATTTAATTTATTTTAAATATTTAAACTTACATAGCAGCGTTCAGCTTTTTCATTGATCAATTTCTTCTTATTATTGTAGTGCGTCACTCGGAAAAACTCCCAAAATGACTGCACCTCACCCGTGTTACTCTGCTAAAAAACATAAAGTGGTTGTTATTTTTTGTAAAATTAATGAAATACTAAAAAATAGTTTAGGGTATATTTATCTAAGAATGTTAGTCACAGTGTTGGGAAAATTGTTGGGGTTTTGGGCGATGGGGCGCAGCGGAAGCGCGAGTTCGGGCGAAATCGTATTTTAAAACTTTTTCAAAATACCGAATATATTATTCAATATCTAATATGAATAATTTATTCATATTTCACATAAACCTATTTATTTAATATCAAATATTAACATAAATATAGTTGAAACTCGCGAAACTTTTACGAAAACTGTTTTTCCGCAAAATTGCCTAAAATGCGTTTTTGACCGAACCGACTACCCGACACTTATGGAAACTGCCCAGGAGAATAGTGTCGGGGCAGTTCATGGGTTGCCCAAACAGTGACGGATTCACTGTTTTCACAGCCGTCACCCAGTTGGTTTAAAATCCACCAAGTAACGCCGTTTTTGGCTGTTTTCGCTTATTTCAAGTCGGAAACACTTTTCGGCAATTGTGCCAACTCCCAAAACACATCAAAAACATCCCAGAATTTCCAGTTTGGGCAGATCTGATCTGCAGAACCGAAATTTCCATTTTCATGCTTTTAAATCCAAAATTCCAAGATTAATCAAATTAATCATAATACCAAATCACGTCACCACACATATGAATCACTCTAGAACAATTCTAGGCATAATAAGAGTGGTTATCACACTCTAGAATTGCAACAAATTTGTCAAACAATAATTAATTAATTGGATAAAGATTACACTAATTTCATCCAATATTTTCTTCATACATGCCTAATCTTCCATCACAAATAATCACAACCAAAAGCCCAAATTTTTACCAACAAAGAAACCCTAGAACTATTCTAAGTATTCAAGAAAAGATGAAAACAAATTTCTAAGCTTAGGGATTAAGGATTACCTTTTAATCTTCAATTTCTAAGCCCATTTTTTCTTGAATTTTCTTTGTTTTCTTCATGGATTTAAAAACAAAATTCTCAAACCCATATATTTTGCAAGCTTTTGGCAGTGGAGTGTGTTGGAAGAGGATGGAAAACTATTCCACTTTTTGGTTTCCTTTTGACCGAATATATAAAGGAAATAATGGACATTTTTGTCCTTATCAATTTATCGAATAAAATGCTAAATAAACTTTTTAATTATCCAATCAAAATTGGACATAAATAAAGTTATCATAAGTCATGCCAAAAGTTCCAATAAAATCTCACCAAGTATCATTCAATAAATGATAAATGGATAAAGATTAAAAACTTTAATTATTTAATTAACAACCATATATGTATTTTTATTTACATTAAATAATAAATACATATATTTATGGCATGTGTCAAAATCTCATTTGACGAATAATTAATGTGTATCTAATCGTATTATGTATTAAATACAAATACACAATAATTATTAACGGACAAAATCTCAAAGTGCATGTGTTATCGTTTAACGATTAAACGATCCGAATTAACTCATTTAATCCGATGAAGTATTATGAATAATCCATATTATTCATATCGAGTTGCCCAAGTGCTCAACGAGTACACTTCATATTGTGGGACTCTCTAAGTTTAGGTTTATCCGTCACGAAATCCAATTTCGTGTCCATAATCCACCCACTCATGGATTATGACGACCACGGATAATCTCGCTAAACTATGCAAATCGAGGTCACTGCATACGTATAATCCCTCCGTCACAGGCTATCCGTATTATACCTGGGGTATAGATGAAAACGTCAAACCTGTTCGGTATAATACAATCGACTTTCAATTTATGATCTCTAAATAACACTCGGAACTAGTTTCCGATGTTATACCACGACCATGGATTTACTAGATCATAAACACGTAAGGATGCCTATGTCCTGTACACAGGACTGACGGATCCTATCTTGATACGCACTAGATATCATGAGCATCAGTCCACACCCAACGAACAGGCGGAGGTCTGATCATGGATAGATCGTTGACGTGACTGCCATGAAAGTATGGAGGATAACTCATATATCCCACTGTGGTATCTCAAGTCAGAGGACCACTATGCTCGCTCAACTCGAGAAGGTTCCTATTGACGTTGGTGTACCATCTATTAGGAAACCTTCGGTGAGTCGTTCAGTGTCTTATCAAATAAACACCTACATGTCTATACGAGTCTCCCGAGACTCATGGTTCACTGGGATAAACCATCGGACCAAGTCACGATATACGACATGTACTGGTCTCAGCGGATTTTACTAACCGACCTGTGTTAGCAAATATTAACCAGGAACTTTATTTAAGGATATACAACTAATAGTGCGCTTCCCAATGTCAATTACAAACTACGTTGTAACTGCGCACTATACTGTAAATCCTAGGGTCTTTGTCTAATATACACGTATTACTGAATCAGATTCAGTTTCAATCTAATCGAGATTAGATCGAATAAGTGTATAAAAGACAAGGGTGCTACCAATAAAATTAGTAATATTATGGAAAATTGAACCGCTCGTATTAATGAATCGGACATAAATACGATCCGGATTGGCACTCGGAGCACCAACCCTAATAATTTTTCCCACTTGCTCTAGTGCCAATCCATGGTATCATATACACAACTCAATGTGTATCGCATACTCATGGCCCTCAAGAGCTCACCAACACTCAAGAGGTAGACACCAACAAGTAAGCTTGCTTTAACAAATCGAGTCTGTCAGACAAACCCAACCGTTTTCCTTAAACAGCGTCATTCATATTTTGTAGAATTCAAATTCCACATCAATATGACTCAGACGCTATATCAGTATTGTGCTATAGCTATTGAGTTGTCTATGTATTCAAAAATCAAATCCAAATACTTTGCAGACAACCGCAAGCACCATACTAATATGAAAACTTCTAATCTATGAGGTCACTTTGCAAACTTCATAAGTCAATACTTCATAAGTTGCAACTGATTCCACTAGATTAGTAGAATCAATAGTGACACTCCCACTTCATATTTTCTGACTTTATATGACATAGACCATCTAATGTCATAATTAGGATCAAAACTAATCTGACCTTATGGTTGCTGACTAAATTCTCCATGAATAAGAAAATCGTTCTTGATATCTCATAGATAACAAAGAACTTGTTTCAATACCCATCATATGGTCTACAACATATAAAAATAACTCGTAACAATTACGATGAAATTGATATCTTTAATCACATATAATATAATATTCATTACGCCATCATCCTATGATGCACAAGATTGACTAGACATTCCAATCAATCTATCTTTCGACAAAGGTATCATCATTTACGAAAGATGAATACTATATATATAAAAGACACGTTAACTGTCAAACAATTATACAAACTGTCATACAGATAGTCTTGATGTGTCATTTATTAGATCGTATCTAATATGCAACTAATGAGAGTTTCCCATAAGTCTCTAAGTTTTATATCTTATATAAAACCTTATATCAAATACAACAGAGACTACTCATACCGCTCTCATAGAGAAAATGAGACTTAGGATATATAATATCAGAAAGAAATTTGTACGCTCCCACTGACCCTACTGACAAATACGTATTCTCTATACTTCGATAAAACCAGACAATCTGAGTGATATCAAAAACAGAGAACACGGATTTCCGGAAAGCTTATCTGAGTCTACAATGGGCTCTATGAGCTAGTATATTAAACTGTGATCTTAGTAGAATACAAACTCTAGGGCCATTTTAGAATGAACTCTTCGAACTAAGAAATAACGACGGATCTCTCATTCGAAGAAATCACACAAGAACGACACTTTGCATTCTTTAGCCAAAATACAGTTTAATATCAACATTAACCAACAGATCCTCAACTGTTCAATCAGTGCGACAAGAGACAAGCTTCCTCAGAATCTACAATAGACTACTGAGTATAACCTTCCTCACTGTCATACTATAAAGGTCAAACCTTTATCAAGTTCACTTTGCTTTTGCTGCGCAAATAATTTGCATATTTTATGAACTATTCATAACGAAAGCCCAATCAAGTTCAAAACTTGATCGTCGTAAGCCATGAACAATCTTAGATCTATGGTTCAATGCTAATTTCCGAATTCGATATCAAATATCGCTCCCACTATAAGTCATAGGATAATTTTCTTCGATAAGAAAACAACAGAATCATTAAGTATCGAATACTTTGTAAATGATTCTGACATCCTATTGTACTTATATAGAAGTTGTCTAAGTGTCTTTTCATCTTATTAATTATGTAGTTCCATTACAGTATATCATTCTTACATTTGACTTCAATAAGTCAAGTGTTTTCTACAATCGTCAACATCCAATGTTAACCACCAAGTAACAAAATAATTTCATTACTCAGGATCATATAAAAGATATTCTATGAAATAGAATACAATATTCTATCCAATAGAATAAATGAAAAACTTTACACTCGTACCTCCGAGGCACAAGTACTTTCAATTATATAACTATTATATAAAAGAAAGATTCAAATCTCAAACTTTTCAAGATTCGAATTTTCTACTATACATATCATATATGTATCCGTAGAAACGAATGGAACCTAAATTAAAAAGATAAATTAGTGTTACTGGAGCATAACCCCAAGAGTATTGAAAATTAATTTGGTAACTCTCAATATCAACGAATCAAATCATATAAGATTCGATAACTCCCACTGACCAATTCCATCACAATGGAATCACATAAGTTTAATATTGAGTAAAAATCACATTCATTAAATAACTTCAGAACTAATTGCCTTAAATTCATGCGTTTGATCAAATCAAATATCTTCGAACAATTCAAAGACTCACGATGAATTTTATAGTTTTCAACACTTCAAATAGAATATCTTTAAACCATTCAAAATATTCTATCCAAGTTTCAACAGAAACATATTAAAAATTCTTGAACAATTCAAGATGTTCAACATGTTCTCTATTAGAAACACGTAACTGAGTTATGACAAATCATCAACTAAGATACGGAGCATAGAAAACTATCTAAGGTAATTTCTAATTTATTAAACTACATACATCCGTGTAACTCTTCCCCATGCGGTGGTCTAGATACTTCAGGATGTTTGGTTTGTTCAAGTCCACATCGAACCACTCCTGCAGGAATAACAACCAATTAGATATTAAATATCAACTATTAATTTAAAGAAAAATTAATATTGTAAGTTTACTCACAAGTAGCATCAAGAAGAGCTAGTTGATTTTCGTCTCCCACAGGATCTTTCTCCAAGAAACGTATTTTTGGGGAGCTTCAATTCGAGCAGCACCACCTATGGCATTAGTAAACAATGAAGAATGTTGCATGATCTGTCTTTCTCTATCATCTGATATCTCTATACGGATGCGGCCGTGCTTAACCAATGCCAGACCACGTCTGCGTCCTCTAGGCTTCACTGTACTCAAGTCTATTGTGCTATCGAAGACCGCAAGATCATCCCGTGTCCTTACAGACGTAGATGGAGTCGAATTTTGGCATTTGTAAAAACCCGGTGCCATCTACAAGATAAGAAACTAAAACTTTCACCGCAACTATCAAAATTTTATTTTAAAGCTAGAATTTCCATATAATCAATTTCATAAGCATATAATCAAATGACTGATAAACATTGCAAACATATGCACATGCACAAACACATTTTTCCATATCTTCATTCACTACCCTTATTAGGCCACACACATGCACACACACAACATGTAACATCCCTCTCCTCGAAGATTCTACCGACAGGGAATAGACTAACCTATCCCATTGAGCCTCTGACTTTTTGACTCTGATCAACGCTACTGATCTCATCTCAAATACAAACTCATACATGAGACTATTGCCCAACTCAATAACACAAAATAAATACAATTCAGAACTCATAAATAGATACTCAATAATACTTCTATGTACAACTTTATTCTTGGAAAACTTGACTTAATACACACACAATCTTAACTATACAAAATGTATGACACATGACTTTCTTGGACTGTGACTAGATTGTAACTCTGTACTCGACCTGGTGGACCAAACACCCTATTGACTGCCATCAGTATCCATCATCTCAACAGAAACACTGGGAGTGGGGGGGTTAGATCATTTGAACGACCTAGTGAGTAGACAATTGAAAACGGAAAATGAAATACTTTACGAAAAATTTATTTTTCTGAAATCAAAATCATCTCGAGGAAAGCTGATCCTTTCTGAAAAATCTTTCATATCTGAAAGCCAATCTTTTTCTGTGAAACTTTTCTGGAAACTCTATCTTTCTGTAAAATTTCGTCTTTCTGTAAAATTCTTTCTTTCTGTAAAACACTTTCAAAAAACCATTCTGCTGAAAGTCTTACATAAAACTGTTCTTTCAAAACTCTTTCGAAAAACTACTGTATATGTAAAACATATATTTGAAAATCTATGGAAATCCTGACGCATAGGAGTATTACGTATCATCGTCCGCCCATACGCCTAACTAGTGGTCTTGGGGGATTACGTATCGCCGTCCCCCCAAGCCACTGAACTAGAGCCAGATGTGCAAATCCATGCCATTGGGGAGTTACGTATCACCGTCCCAAAATGCATGCCACCATCATGTCCCTAAATCTAGGGTCTACGGGTGTTACGTATCGCCATCCCCCTAGCCCTGAAATCTAGTGGTCTTAGGGGCGTTAAATATCATTGTCCCCTAAGCCACTGAACTAGAGCCAGATGTACTGATCAATGCTATTATCTTGACTTTGAATCTAGGGTCTAGGGGCGTTACATCTCGCCGTCTTTAACCTTGAAATCTAGGATCTAGAGGCGTTACGTATCGCTGTGCCCCTAGTCCTGAACTATGTGTGCACACATCATCTATATCCGTCAATTTCCATAAGTCACAACTGAGGTGGGTTTTTCCCTCATGCCTCTAAAAATCATAAAATATGTTTTTCAAATCAAACACTTTTAAGAAACATGCTCATTCATGATATAAGTATAAATCCACTAGGCTAACGCCCTAATGTGTTTAAAAAGTAAGTCTCAAATCAAAAGTAATTAAGTGACATCAATTTGAGAAAGAAAGGTCCACTCACAGATTTTAGGATCTGGCTGGTACTACTTCACTTCGTTGAAGAATATTGCGGTTACTGCCGATAATCTATAATCGATAAACTTAGTTAGAATATAAATCGTGGAATATGCATCGGAAATTTTATCACTAGATGACGCAATATGTTTGTGACATGATGTAATACGTGTAAGTACGCTGATATGAAATCCTTAAAGTGCCATTTAACTTCCTAGGATGAAATTGGAATGGGCTAAAACTGATTCTGAAAAATTGGTCATGCGTCGCGATATTGGTCCATGGGCGTCGCGACACTCACACAAACAACTAAGATAGTGAGCATCTGATGGTTCCGCATCGCGACATCAAAGGGTTGGGCGTCGCGACGCTAAGGGTTAAGCATCGCGACTCCCAAAAATAGAATTGGAACATAGAGCAACTTCCTACTCAACGTCACGATGCTAGGAGTGCACGTCGCGACACTAGTCCGATTACAGGACCCAACATCAATCCTCCAATTCCATTCTCTAAGCTTACAATAACACATTAGCAAATCAACCACAAATATACAACTCACCATTAATATACTCTTCTAATATCATCACAACATTCAATCTCATAGTCCCCAATTTGACTCAATGCTTAAGGTTTCCTAAGTTGGGGGTTTCTCAAAATCTTTATTTTATTAACACCATAACCATATAAACAACATCAATCACAACCCATCAATACCCATTAATCATCAAATCCTCAAAACAATAACATTTCAAATTTTGGTCAAGTCTCTTCTTACCTTAATTCACTTTATTTCCTTCACAATTCAAGTCTTCTAAGCTTGATATTTCTATTTTGGCTTGTTGTGGGTTGATTTGTATTTGTTTCCTCTTTAATTTTGACAAGATAATGACTTCCCTCTTCTTTCTTCCTTCTTTTCTTTATTTCTCTCCCCTCTCACATTTCTCTTCATACCAAAAATTAAGGATGAATGAATAGTGCTTCCCTTTTATACTAGGGGCTTTTTGTAAAATGATTTAATGGTCAATATATTAGAAACTTTGAGAATTCTCTAGATTAGCCATCGATTACTGTTCATCTGAATTCTTGTACTGTATTTATTGCTTATTTCTGGTTCGAATTTGGAGAAATATCCAACGTAGAAGTAGTAGGTATCGGTCTTAGCTTTCCGATGATATAAAATTCATAAAAATCAGAGATCATATGAAAACATTATAGTCTAAATACTAAGGGTTGTCCGGAATAAAACATAGAGTGACTTTCGTATCGGAACTATAAGGAATTTGTCGAATGTCCAAAAATTAATTTCATGAGTACATACATGCTTAAACATGGTTTATATCATATATTATACCTCCTATAATGTAGTAGTCATCGAAATTACCGAGGTGTTACACAACAGCAGCAAGCCTGCTGCTGTAGGCTTTCTGCTGTTACAACAGTAGTTGCCTGCTAGCTTCAACATCAGCAAGCTGCTGCTGTTAAAAAGGAAAACGAAATGGTAAAGTTAGAAATGCAAGTTCACGTGGAGTGCTAACCCTACTGAAATGATAATCAATTTAAACGTGAAAGAAGAAAACGAAACGCTATGAATAAGAGGGAAGTATAAGCAAACACATGCACATGCATACAAACAAAATATATGATGAAAAAAGGCAAGAGAAGTATAAAAGAATTTCAGAAACATTAAAAACCTGGAAACACAACCCAATAGCAGCCCCAGCACCCAGAAAACACACAACAAACACTACAAAAAATAAGGACTTTAGCGTCGAAAATAATCGACGCTAAAAGTAAATACTTCGACACCAGAACTAAATGGCGTCGAATAATTTCGATGCTAAACTTGGAGGCTAAAATGTGGACGAGAAAGACCATTAGCGTCGAAATACAAATTATCAACGCTAAAACCTCTTACTTTGCGTCCAACTACTTTCGACGAAAAGGAAGAATTCCCGACACTAAAGTTCATATTTGTCGACGAAAGTATTCAACGCTAACAATTAAACTTTTAGCTTCGAATAAATTAGACACTATAATCAATAAATTAAATATTATTTTTATAATTTTAGCGTCGAACTTTTCGACGCTAAAAGTATACAAATATTATTTTTTTATTTCTTTTAGCGTCGAAAATTTCAACGTTAAAAGTATAAAAAAAATTTTAAAAATTATTATTTTACATAATTTTGCTCTGAAATATTCAATTTAATGTTTTAAAAAATATTATTATTTCAAAAAAATTGCCAATTAATAGCACAATTATGAAATATTCTAATAATTATTTTATTATTATAATGAAAATTTATTAAATAGAAAAATACGTAGTATATTAAAACTATCTGTTTTGAATGTTTATACAAATGGAATTAAAATTCATTGCTGCTGTGATGGGGGCGCTCGAGCCCGATGCACTCCGGCCGAGTGAGGCCTCCAACATCTCCCGGAAAGCCCTTATCTGCTGGTCGAACTCCTGCATCTTCTTTTTATGGTCCACCTTGACCTGTAGTAGCTCATCATGAATCTTCTTCAGCTCGTCTTGGGTGGTGGCTAGCTGGTCTCGAAGGCACGAGTCAGTGTCCGAAAAAATAGTAGTGCGTGCAGATGACGTCGATGTTTTACGCTGTCTGGTTCTTGAAAACCAATTGCGACAACTGCTCATCTAGTATCGGGTCAGACCGTCTCTGAGTTTGATGTTGGAGCTCCATCATTTCGTCATGTTAAAAAAATTAAGTTAATGTTAGAATTTGAAAAGAAAAAAATAAATTTAAAATAATAATTATTTTATTTTAAAAACTTAAACTTATATAGCAGCGTTCAGGTTCTTCATTGATCCATTTTTTCTTCTCATTGGAGTGCGTCACTCGGAAAAAATCTGGAAATGACTGCACCTCACCTGTGCTACTCTCCTAAAAACATAAAATAATTGTACTATTATTCGCCATTAGTAAAAATAATGAACTGTTAAATTACAGTTTATGATATATTTACCTCAGAATGTTCAACACGATGTTGGATAAATGGCTCGAAACCTCTACGGTGGTTAAAACGCAAGTGTCTTCGATTCTCCGCATTTGCATGACATTTATTATGCATTTAACAACACTGTAAGTACAAAAAACGAAGAGAATTATCAATTTATGTTTATTTTAAAATTTACCTCGTGTTTCTCGCTAGACCAAAGCTCATACAAGAATGTCCAGTCTTGCTGATCGGTGAAATCACACACGTTACGCAAGCGCACGTATCGTTCAAGTAGTATAAAATTTATCGATCCCACGAGGACTTAATACCTTAGCTATTAATTTATGACGTTAAATGTTTACGGGTATCTAATAGATTGATTGTTGTTTGGATGGTGATTTTTGTCTGAAACAAGTAAATAAAACAATGAGAAAGTAAATTAAAGAAACATTCAATATTATAAAACTATCTAGAGTTGTGAATCATTCCAATATCTTTTAAAGATGAATTGAATATCTCAAGTTTGTGCAATATATCAGTTTATTAACCTGGAACACGAAGTTATGCAAAAGCCTCTTCCGATGGTCAGATGCAAACACCCAAATAACTCAATTAACTATATTCCTATGTTAATCAAGTTATCTGAATTCATTAAGATTAAGTTCTAATTATGGCTACCCCCGCCCGACAGGTATATTCCTATCCTGTAAGGAAATCTACCTAAGAAACATTTTCCCCAAGATGAGATCGTGAGCTATTGAGTCTAAGGCTAAACCTAAAATCCATTTTCCAAGTTCATTTTAAGTTTACCAAATCAATCTTATTAATGGCCAGTTGACAAGAAGCATTAAGCTTAAGACTCAATAAATAAACCTTCATATTACTCAAGGCATAAAATAACCACTTATAAAACGGTGATATTGGAATTCATCACAACCCTAGATATGGGGTTTAGTTACCACACATATCTAGAATTATTAAAGACATAAATAAAGTAAATGACATAAAATAAAGCTGGAAATTAAAAAGATAAATTAACAATAAATAAAATACTGGGGGTTAGAGGATCCACTTTTATTACTACTAATTTAGATATCTCCCTTATTATAATATATAAACTTGCATGACATTATCAACCGACAATATAGGCAGTATCCTAATTAAGTCAGATTTATGATTAATTCCAATCGACCATAAAAGCGGTATCCAGTTTAGTCAAGTTAAAATCAATTTAATTAAGTCCAAACGACCATAAAGGCGGTATCCTATTAAGTCAGATTTTAAAATAGTTTATATATTATAATTAAGGGAGACTAATCTAAATATTAGTAATAAAAGCTCAACATTTCACCCCACCAGAAGAGAGTTACCTCCTCATACTTTAAAATAAAATAAAGAAAGAACTATTGCATAAAATAAAAATTAAATACAAGAAAGCTGTAAATAAACCAACAAGATACAATCTTCTTAGTATTCTTAAGGAAATCCCCAGAAGAAGGTATGCAAATTTCAAATGAATTCGGCTTTAATTTATAGGCAAAATTTGGCTTGCGCGTCGCGACACGTGAAGTCTTACGCGTCACGAAGCACCGTTGATCTTCGACACGTGTACGCGCTTTTACTGAGATGATGACACGTGGTTGTCGGCAGAATTATTGGCTTGGCGTCGCGACACATGAAGTTTTACGCATCGCGACGCTGACATCATGTTAACGTAAGCAATGACGCGTGGTGTCGGCAGGCTGAATTATTGTGCTGACGTCATGATGACAAGTGTCGACAGAACAGTACTTGTGGCGCATCGCGACGCAGAGGACTTGCACGTCGCGATGCAGAAATGACGATTTTGCCCTTTTTGTCTGTTTTCGCTGTTTTGGCCCCGATTTGATTCCAGTGAGTCCTGAAACCTTATTTATCTACAAAATACACAAAACACATCAAAATATTCATAAAACTCAAGAAACTATATAAAATATTAAGTAAAATAGGCTTATCACACCCCCAAACCTAACATTTTGCTAGTCCTCGAGCAAAACAAAAATATAAAATACAACTTTAAAATAAAATTAAACTAAGACACTTTGGTAGGGATCACGATTGCATTTAGCGTATGCAACAAGCCTTTAAACCCCTAGGTGTCCCTAGTGGACGAGTTGTAGTCTCGTGAGGGCTTACAACGATGATACCCACAAACGTTAAATGCACACAAAAGCAAAAAGATCAAACAAGTTAGTGGCTAAACAAGTGAAACTCTTATCCAAGTTAATAGTTGCTTTTTTTCTTTCTAAATTACCAAATAAGTAAATTCTCCGATTATTTTTACCATCCTCCATATACACAACCAACAAGGTATTAATCAACTCATTGTGCCCATAATATTCATAAGTGTAGTTGAAAAGAGAGTAATATTTTTGTCATAAAGTTATATCAGAATTCACACATTTTTTAGCAATGGATTTTTTTTATAACATCTCCAATCCATGTAGCGAGCTTTGGGCCAGTGACTCCCAAGCCAGTTGGCTTTAGGGAACTAGGTGTTAAGACACCTTTAAAGACTTAATTACACGGATATTAGATCTTTTTTTTATAACATCGTCAATCCATGTAGCGAGCTTTGGGCCAGTGACTCCTAAATCAGTTGGCTTTATGGCACTAGGTGTTAAAACACCCCTACGGACTTAATTACTCGGATATCATATGTTTAATTTTTTTCTTATTATTCCATCGCTTTTTTAGATGCTTCCTCCAATTAAACTAGAACACTGAATATTACAAACTTTTCACTTATAACTCATGGCAGTATGTTACCATGCATGTTGATAATACCTGTCAACTGAGCATATGAAGATCCAATTTAGTCAGTATTATGGAGAATTCACAAATTAAATAATTCAATAGGAAATAAACAAAAAATTAACTTGTTACAAAATGGGTTGAGATACGTCTCAGGAGTGAAAATTCCTTACACAGCTATCTCAAACACCATTTCATCTAATTAGTCAAGTTAAAAACACAAAAACAAAATATGATGACAAGTATCGAAATTATTATTCGACGCCAAATGTAAGAGGAATAGTTAAAAATATTTAGCGTCGACATAATATCGACGGTAAATTTATAACTTTTAGCATCATCTTGAAAATACGACGCTAAAAGTAGACCCTTTTACGTCCAAAGTAAAATTCGACACAAAAAATTTGACATTTGGTCGAATAATTTAATCGACGCTAAAATCATTATTAGCTTCGAAACTAATTTCGACGCTAAATGTTTGGACGCTAAAGATACATTTTCTTGTAGTGAAATATGGATGCAAATTCTACAATTTTAGGCCATTCATGCAGAAACACTTGGAACAGCAGCAAGCTTGCCAATTGTCTAAAATCCAGAGTTGTAATGCACTTCTTTTCAGCTCTAATTTCTAAAAACTAAATTGAGTACAAAACAATTGTCTTTCCCTTGATAATCAAAAGTTAAAGCTTTAAATTGTAAAAGCTAACCAAAAGCAACTCCCATATAACACTAAAATTACAACAAAAAGCTTAATTTAAACCAAAGCCACAATCAAAATAATGCGGTTATCTAATATAGATACCAACTATAATTTAAAATAATAAAATTATAATTTCAATTAAGCTAGCCAAAATGCAAACTAACTCCACAAAGAACAACCAACCATAATAAAATTATCATGTAATTTCCAACAAAAATAGATGAAGACTTACCAGAGCGAGAGAGAAAGGAGAACTAAGAGGAACCAGAGAAGAAAGAGTTGAGAGCTGAAGAAAGAGAAGAAAGAAGGAACCAGAGAGGAAGATAGAATGGGAAAATAATTTGGGGATTTTAATATTCTTTTAGCATCGAAATATTAAGGCTTTAGCGTCGAAATTATTTCAACGCTAAAACGTTGGCGATTCATGAAAATTTAGGGAAAATTTCAAGGAAAATTGAATTGTTTTCGAATATTTATTTTCGACGCTAAAGATTATCTTTTAGTGTCGATAATTATTATTTGACACTAAAGGTAATAATAATAACAACAACAACAACAACAACAGTGCATTAAGTATATATGAACTTTAATATCTCCATATGTAATTAACGACACACACACTAAATAAATTAGTCACTATTATATGACACAAGATCATCGTCGGTATTTGAGGTTTTCTGGAAGGACTCGAACTCGTCTTCATCTTTTTCTTCAAACTCGTCTTCACCTTCCACTTCCACGCTAACTTGATCATGGGGAATTATCTCAATGTTTTCAATATTTTCTCGAGTTAGCATGATATTTTCAATCCTGATGTATTATTCTTGAATATTTGGTAAATGAAAGATTTGTTCAGCAACTTCAAAGTCACCAGGAACTTGTTCTTCATCAGAAATAATGACAATATATTTCTCTGTGTGTCCCAAATTCCACTATGTTGTAACTTCTCTACCACCATCCATATATTTCCTAGCTTTGGATCAGACATATACATAACAAATGGTGCTTGGGTGTAAGAAATATATGGATCATTCTTATACCAATAACGTTGAACATTAATTGACGTTAGATGGTTATAAAATTGAATTATTCTCTTTCGGGCATTTGTGTCAAACCACTTGCATTCGAATAGCATTATATGTCATCAGGGTTTGTATATCAACTCAATGACTGATTGTAACACTGCATATAAGTCAACAATATCATCATCGTGTTCTCCAAGTACTACAATGCCATAATTATTAGTTATACGTGAAATATCTCGCTGCTCACTGTGAAATCGAACCTCATTCACAATGCATCCACTATATTTATAAGCCTGTTTTTGAGGCCCATATGCCAATACAACTAACAATATGCCCATAAAATAATATATAAACTTGTGATGATATTACCAATCGACCAGTCTGGTGGTATCCTGATTAAGTCAAATTAAGTCCAACCAGCCATAAAGGCGGAACCAAAATTAAATTACCAACCGACCAATCTGGCGGTATCATTGATTAGTCAGGTTTAAAACCAGATTAAAATTAAATTACCAACCGACCAATATAGCGGTATCCTTTTTAAGTCAATATTTTAAATAGTGAATATATTATTTTTAAGGGAGATTAATCTAAATAGTAACAGTAAAAGAATTACCTTTCACCCTAGCTTGGGAAGTTACCTTCTCATGGTAAAAAGTAAAAATTGTAAAAAGTAAAAAGTAAAAATTAAATTACTATTATTACAAAACGTAATTAAAATTATTTACAAAATTAAAAACTAAAAAACTAAAAAACTAAAAGAATCTAGAGAGAGAAACTCCCTCTTTAGATGGAATAGAAGAGAGAGAATGGTACATTGAAATCTGAAATTTCGAGCTGAATTTATAGGCGCGGATAGGGGTCCAGCGTCGCGACGCTGGAAGAGTTCAGCGTCGCGACGCCAGCTACAGTTAGACGTGGCACAATGACAGCTTGACACGTGGCGATTCGGATAAGAGGATAAGGCGACACGTGTCGAGGCGGCTAAGAGCTCAATAATTGATGCTGACGTGGCGCTGTCGTGGCAAGGCGGCTGAGAGAAATTGTCGGCACCATAGGATTGCGACACGTGGCGACACGTGTCACTCTGTGATTGGCTGATGATGACGTGGCATGTTGGCTCGGTTGACCTGCTGACGTGGATAATGACGTGGCATGACATGTGGCATAATTGACTCGTTGACCGGATGACGTGGCGACACGTAGGATGACACGTGGCACACATGGAAATAGTAATTGTTGGCACCATAGGATGATGACACGTGGCACGGCGCACGTTAGCAGATCGTCTGTGATGGTGACACGTGGCACGGCGCACGTTAGCAAAGTCAAACTTCTCAAATTCTGATCCGTTGACCCGGCGCACGTTAGCATCTTCGGCGCACTTTAGGTGTCGCGACGCGGAAGGTCTTGGCGTCGCGACACGTAAATGACGAAAATGCCCTTTTTGTCTAATTTTGTCCGTTTTGGCCCAAATCACCTCTAGAATGTCCTGAAACTTTATTTATCTACAAAATAACACAAAACATATCAAAATATTCTCAAAACTCAAGAAACTATACAAAATATTAGGTTAAATGAGTGGGAAATAGTGATATAAATACCACTCATCACACCCCCAAACCTAACATTTTGTTAGTCCTCGAGCAAAACATAAAATAAAATAACATAAACATCTTTAAAATAAAATTTAACTAAACCACTTTCGTAGGGATCACGGTTGCATTTAGCGTATGCAACAAGCCTTTAAACCCCTAGGTGTCCCTAGTCGACGAGTTGTAGTCTCGTGAGGGTTTACAGCAATGATACCCACAAACATTTTACAAAAGTAAAAAGGTAGTGAAACTAATGCACACAAAAGCAAAAAGACAAGAGAAAAGAGAATAAAGAAGTTAGTAACTAATCAGGTGAAACTTCTACTCCAAGTTACTAGTTGTTTTGTTTCTTTCTAATTACTTAATAAGTAAATTCTCCGATTATTTTCTCCATTCTCCATATACACAGCCAGCATAATATTAATCAACTCATTTTTTGCCCACAACAGTCACAAGTGCAGTTGATAAGAGAGTAATATTTTTGTCCTAAAATTCCATCAGATTTCACACCTTTTTGTAGCAATGGAATAAATTTGTTTTCTGATTTTTCTGATTTTTTCTTTGATTTTTCTATATTTTTTATTTATATACAATATCTTCCGTCTATGTAGCGAGTTTTGGGTCGGTGGCTCCCAAACCAGTTGGCTTTAGGGCACCAGGTGTTAAGACACCCCTACGAACTTAATTACTCAGACTTCAGATATATATATTTTTGCAGCATCTTCGATCCATGTAGCGAGCTTTGGGCCAGTGACTCCCAAACCAGTTGGTTTTAGGGCACTAGGTGTTAAAACACCCTTACAGACTTAATAACTCGGATCTTAGATGTTTTTTTTTTTTTTTTTTTTTTACTCCATTGCCATTTATAGATGCTTCCTTCAATTAAACTAGAGCACGGAATATTACAAACTTTTCAATTACAACTCATGTCCGTATGTTACTATGTATATTGATAATACCTGCCAACTGAGCATATGAAGATCCATTTTAGTCAGTATTATGGAGAATTTCACAAATGAAATAATTCAAAAGGAAATAAACAAAAGTTAACTTGTTTTGAAATAGGTTTGAAATACGTCTCAGGAGTGGAAATTCCTTACACAGCTATCTCTCACCAATTTCACATTTTTAGTCAAAATAAAAACACAAAAACGCAAAATATTTTTGTAATTTTTGAAAATTTTCCAATTTTTTTGTTATTTTTCGAAAAATTTTGGACTAAAAATAAAAATAACACACAAACTAAAAACAATGTACTAATCAACTAATTCCCTCCCCCAAACCTAAATGAGACATTGTCCTCAATGTCTTAAATAGTAGAAGAAGAGTTTAGAAGGTCGTAACTGGTTAGCTGAAATTTTACAGGAAAAATTACTGATTAAGATTTATGCCCAAATTACGGTTCTTACCACGATCGCTATTTGGCCACTTTTTTAAAATTTTGGCAGAATTTCCTCTGAATTTTTGATTATCCAACACAACCTAAATCTATCAAATGCCACAAATACCCCAATTCAACTCTTCGCCCCCACGACTATGAATCAAAAAAATCAATCAACACTTCCACAACTCAAATCACATAACCAATCATCCAAATTTTCAATCTACCAAATCAATTTTACCAAATCAAAATATTTTTTTTTATCAATTTTACCGTCAATTCCAGATTTGGCAATGGAGGATACGGATCGGCTTGGACTTGTTTTGATTTGCTGCTTCTCGGTTTTGGTTGTGGGTTGGGTCTCGGCAGTGGGTTGGCAGTGGTGGCTTGGATCTGTTTTGGGTGATGTCTCGGTTCCAGTTTTGGGTGTTAGCTTCATGGGTTGGTTGGTTGCAGTGCTGGTGAGACACGGCAGTGGCTTGGCGGATTGGCTTACGGTGGTCGAGGGTGGTGGACGGTTTGGCTTGGCGATGGTTGCGGCTGTGGATCTCGGTCAAAGGCTCACGGTGGGGATGGATTGTCGAAGGTTGGAAACTCGGCCATGGGTCTCGGCTCTGTTGGTTCTCGGTGATGAGGCTCACGGCAAAGGGTGGAGATGGTTTCGGTTTCGACGGTGGTGGCTAAGACTCGGCGAAGGAAGGGCTCGGTCACGGTGATGAAGGTAGTGGCTCGGTCACGGCAAGGGTGGCTCGCGGTGGTGTTGATTCGGTCTCAGTAGTGTGGATCTTGGTTTGATGGTGGTTGGCTTTGGTTGAGAGAAAATGGTGAGATCTGTGAGGGAAATGGGTTCTGTTCTCGGCGGCTGCTGTTTTTGGGCCTGCAATCGATCCAGTGTCGCGACGCTGAAATTTACCTGGCGTCGCGACTCTAGAAATTTTTTTTTTTTTTGGCAAAACCATGTCTTGCGACGGATAAATCCATAGGGACACGTCCCAAGAGCTGACTTCTTACTTGGCCGTCTCTTCTGGATTGACTTTATATCTTTGTGATTTTGTCAAATTTTTATTTTGAAAATTCCCGCTTGCACTGGCTTGCTTTGTCCTGTAAAATTCCGTTTTTATTTTTCCTGCAAAACTAACACACAAAATTAAAAAGTTCACACAAAATAAAACAAATTACAACAAATTGCATGGGTTGCCTCCCTGCTAGCGCTAAATTTTTCATCTTCAGCCAGACGTGACTGAAATCTATCTGTCAAGGAGGTTTCAATGTCGTTTTGGATGTCCGATTAAAGACAATCCCATGAGCGTTGCTTTTGAAGGGTCTCTTCCAACGGTAAAGTGGCAAAAAAAGTTTTGTCTCATTCAGTGCTCGTGCCACCTTTTTAAACTCTGTCGCTCTAGTAGTTCCTGCAGAGAAAGAAAGAAAATCAGGAGGTCTCGTATGGTGCTTGACTTGGAATGGAAGTTCCATTCTGTCAAGCTTCTGGGTGATATCTTTATATTGTACTCCCCATAACAGTGATGTTTCGCCTGAATGCTCTGGATCTTCAATAAGTTCTGTCATCTGCTCCTATATTTGCTCTACTTCTTGTTCCACCTGAGGATGAAAAGATGAGTCTGACATTAGGTCTTCATCCTCTGATTCAGTTGAATTGATTGGCTCGGGTAGATCTTCTTCAAACATCATTGCAAAACATTCTCCAAGATCTTCAACCGGAGGATGTAAAGATGTCTCTGTCTGTATGCTTTTATCCTCTTCGATTGGTAGTTCTTCCTCAAACATTGTTGCAATATAATCTCCAAGATCTTTATTTTGAGGATACAGAATTCCATCCTCAATTTTTGATGCAGTTGGCACAAACATTTCAGCTTCATCCTCGTCAGAATCTGAATAATAGAAATCAAATCGAGACTTTGCCGGTTCGGGTTCCTGAACTGATATCTCTGGTTCTTGATTCTCCTCAGCCTCCTCCTCTGCTAAAGTGTCATCGTGAAATGTTTGGTACTCTGAGGCTTCATCTGAAAATGATTCTTGAGGTAGGTAGCTCTGGTTTTCTATTAATTGTCTGATCTGATCTGTCATTCTCTGTATGGATTCTGCGTTACTCTGAATTTGTGCATCAAATCGAGCTGCTTGTTCTTTGAACATGTGAATCAATTGATCTTCCTCGGATGGTTCTGGTTCTTGATAAGGATCGAAGGAAGATGGTGGATAAGATGGAAAATGTGATGGTTCTTCGTACCATGAATGATTTTGATAGCGCTGCCACCCTGGATTGTAGTTGTACTAGCAATAATCTCTTGGGTGGTTACCATTACATATGTCACATCTCTCCATTGCGTTCTGATGAGCAAATGTAGTATTGCTTGGTTCTGGCATCCAGTGATAATCGTTGGGCTTGACAACAGGTCTCAGAAAACCGGACTGTTGCTCCCAGATGTGGGGTGTATCTTTTTGTAAGGCTCTTAATCTCTCAATCTCCCAGTAGTGTTCCATTTTTCAACCACCTGAAAAATAAAAGAAAGAAATAAAAATTACAGATAAAAATAAAGAAAATTAGATACAAGTAAATTAGATAGCTTCAAAATTAATAACTCAAGAAATATAAGTCCCCGGCAATGGCGCCAAAAACTTGACCGGCGTAAACACACGCGTATAACGCAAGCGCACGTATCGTTTAAGTAGTATAAAAATATCGATCCCACGAGGACTAATTCCTACTGTTGTTATTAATTATTGAATCTATTTATTTACAGATATCTAATTGAGGGATAAGAGAATGATTGCTTGGTTGATTTGGTTGATTAGAGTTTTGCAAAATAACAATAAATAAAAAATAAAAGAAAAAAAAAAATACTAAGGAAAATAATAAAAGACACAAAGATCTAGGGTTGTGAATCATTCTAATATCATTAAAAGATGAAGTGGTTATTTTATGTTTGTGTAGTAAATCAGTTTACTAACCTGGAACACTAAATTATGCAAAAGTCTATGTCAATGGTCAGACGCAAATACCCAGTTTAACCCAATTGAACCATATGTCTATGTCAACCAAATTATCTGGATTCATTAAGTTTAAGTTCCAATTATGGCTACCCCCGCCCGACAGGTATATTCCTATCCTGTAAGGAAATCTATTAAAGGGTTATCTTTCCTCAAGGAAGATCGTGGGCTATTAAGTATAAGGCTGAAACCTAAAATCCCTATATCTAGTTCATTTTAGATTTACCACATCAATCTTATTGGTGATCAGACAACAAGAAGCATTAAGCTTAAGACTTAATAATAAACCTTTAAATTACCCAAACTATAAAATAATCCCTTATATATCGGAGATATTAAAATTTATCACAACCCGAGATTACTTAACACATAACTAGGACTAGTAAAAACTTAAAAGTAAAAGACATAAAATAAAAGCTGAAAAGTAAAGGACATAAAGTAAAAGCTGAAAAGTAAAATAAAAAAAATGCTAAGGTAAAAGGAATTACTTTTACTACTACTAATTTAGATATCTCCCATAAAATAATATATAAACTTGTGATGATATTACCAATCGACCAGTCTGGTGGTATCCTGATTAAGTCAAATTAAGTCCAACCAGCCATAAAGGCGGAACCAAAATTAAATTACCAACCGACCAATCTGGCGGTATCATTGATTAGTCAGGTTTAAAACCAGATTAAAATTAAATTACCAACCGACCAATATAGCGGTATCCTTTTTAAGTCAATATTTTAAATAGTGAATATATTATTTTTAAGGGAGATTAATCTAAATAGTAAAAATAAAAGAATTACCTTTCACCCTAGCTGGGGAAGTTACCTTCTCATGGTAAAAAGTAAAAACTGTAAAAAGTAAAAAGTAAAAATTAAATTACTATTATTACAAAACGTAATTAAAATTATTTACAAAATTAAAAACTAAAAAACTAAAAAACTAAAAGAATCTAGAGAGAGAAACTCTCTCTTTAGATGGAATAGAAGAGAGAGAATGGTACATTGAAATCTGAAATTTCGAGCTGAATTTATAGGCGCGGATAGGGGTCCAGCGTCGCGACGCTGGAACAGTTCAGCGTCGCGACGCCAGCTACAGTGAGACGTGGCACAATGACAGCTTGACACGTGGCGATTCAGATAAGAGGATAAGGCGACACGTGTCGAGGCGGCTAAGAGCTCAATAATTGATGCTGACGTGGCGCTGTCGTGGCAAGGCGGCTGAGAGAAATTGTCGGCACCATAGGATTGCGACATGTGGCGACACGTGTCACTCTGTGATTGGCTGATGATGATGTGGCATGTTGACTCGGTTGACCTGCTGACGTGGATAATGACGTGGCATGACATGTGGCATAGTTGACTCGTTGACCGGATGACGTGGCGACACGTAGGATGACACGTGGCACACGTGGAAATAGTAATTGTCGGCACCATATGATGATGACACGTGGCACGGCGCACGTTAGCAAAGTCAAACTTCCTAAATTCTGATCTGTTGACCCGGTGCACGTTAGCATCTTCGGCGCACTTTAGGCGTCGCGACGCGGAAGGTCTTGGCGTCGCGACGCGTAAATGACGAAAATGCCCTTTTTGTCTAATTTTGTCCGTTTTGGCCCAAATCACCTCCAGAATGTCCTGAAACTTTAGTTATCTACAAAATAACACAAAACATATCGAAATATTCTCAAAACTCAAGAAACTATACAAAATATTAGGTTAAATGAGTGGGAAATAGTGATATAAATATCACTCATCAAATTTACAGGTACATCTAATAAAATATTATTGCCTCACTGATTAGGTCCGCCTCTGCTATTGACCCTTCAGCACACGCTTTATTTCTCACATATTGTTTGTAATGTCCCAAAGCTCTGCAATTGTTACATATAATTTCCATGATTAATAATTTTAACATAAAATCATACATAAAAAAATTAATATTTCCAATTTAATATTACCTCTCAATGGGATACATCCATCTGTAATGAACATGACCTCCCCTCCTAGCTTCGGATGGCAAATAAACGGCCATATGTATCATCATATAAAAAAAAGGTGGCAATATTCTCTCCAGCTTGCATAGGATGATCATGATTCCTCGCTCAAGTTCGTCAATAACAGATGTGGTTAATGTCATTTGACATAATTATTTAAAGAAGCCACATAGATCAAGTACGGTGTTGCATATATTTGATGGAAGATAAGGTCGAATGCCAACAGGAATGAGAATCTCAAGAAGCACATGACAGTCGTGACTCTTTAACCCAGTTATCGTATCATCCCTAACCCAACGTCTAATATTCGATGCATAATCATTAGGAAATCTCACCATTTTTAGCCATTAACAAAATAATTTTCTCTCTGATTGAGTTAGCACGTAACTAGCAGGTGGATTGATATGACCTCGAAGAGTGGCACTTAAGTGCAATTCATTACGAATTCTAAGATCTTATAGGTCCAATCTAGCATTTTCAGTGTCTTTCGTCTTACCCGGAATGTTGAACGGTGTGCATACTAAACTCTCGTATATTTTTTTTCTATATGCATTACATCATAATTATGTCATAGACAATTCAACATTTCAGGTTGACGTTTTCGATTTTTATCTCTATTATTATGATGTTTCCCTAGTGTGGTGTCTCTGAGATGTTGATGTTGGAAAAGTATGTCAAATCTAGACAATCCACTGGGCATACTCCGAGATTCTGGTTGACCGTTGAATAATTTGCTTCTCCGCCAAAGATGACCCGACTCAAGAAATCGCATGTGCCCCGTGTATGAAATTTTATTTTGTAACTGCTACGAAAGTGTTTCACCCGCACAAATTGGACATGCCATGTAACCCTTAGTGCTCTATCCAGATAATGAACCATAAGTTGGAAAGTTATTAATGGTCTATAATAATGCGACATGCATATGAAAATACTGCTGAGAAGCTGCATCATAGGTATGCACACTGACATTCCATAATATTTGTAACTCATCGATTAATAAACTCAAGTAAATATTCATATTTTTACCAGGGGAACATGGACCAGGGATAAACAATGACATAAACATGAACGAATATTTCATACATTTCCATGGAGATAAGTTATATGGAATAATAATTACGGACCATATGCTATAAGTATTGTACATATTCCCAAATAGGTTAAAACCATTGGAGACGAGGCCTAACCTGATATTACAGGGGTCCTCAACGAAACGGGGGTATATATCATCAAATTCCTTCCACTAGGTTCCATCCACATGATGTCTAAGTATGCCCTCCATACCGACCATCTTTTCGTGATGCCACCTCATGCCAATCGCTGTGTGTCGTGACATAAACAACCTCTGCAGCCTAAGCATTAGTGGGAAATATCGTAATATCTTCTGAGGCACTTTCTGTTGGAGTTGGTGCTTGGAGTGCCAATCCAAATAATGTATTGTATATTTTATTATTTATTAATAAAATAACTACATTTTCATTTCATACCTTATTAATGGTATTGTCATTATGCGTATTAGATTGATGTATAAATATGCTAAGTATGACATCGACCTTAGAATAGTCTTGTAGTAATATTGGACACTAGGTGGTCCGATATTGGGATAAGTATTACTATTGTAAATTATTCTTATAGTAAATATTCATAATCTTTGATTCTACAACACAGTCAAATCCCTATAACCTAGAAGATTAGCACATGTCGTATATTGGAATTGGAGTTCTAATGATTTAACTCAATGTACCATGAGCTTTGGAAGCTCGTATAGATATATGGGTATTCGTTGGACCAAATACTGAATGACTCAAAGGTGATTTCTAATAGTTGGAAATACACACCACCGTCAATAGGAATCTCCTCGAGTCGAGTAGCATAGGATATGTCAGCCTGTATGTGTATAATAAGGGGTATAGGTATCCTTGTAAGTAAGTCATGATTCTTAAAACTTTGGTCAAAGTCGATCACCTAGGGGGGATCACATCAGTTGTAAGGAATCATGGACATGTCGACATGAGATGTGCACCTCGAAAACTTGACGGTATATTCTATATTTCCTAAGCATAACTCGGATAGCCTATGACGAATAGATTGTTAAATATATGTGATGACCTCGACTTGTATAGTTCAGAAAGGTCGTTCGTGTACTTCACAAATTCGGAGGTGGCCGAATTGCGTACATATTAGCTAGGCTTATATGACGAACGTGTCTGAACTTAAAGAGTCCCAATATGAAGTGTACTCATTGAGCACTTGGGTAGCCGATTATTTTTGATAAAAGATAATATTCAATATTATAATTATCAACTAAAATAATCAAGTGTTATTGGATAACATAGATTATTTACTTTGACCTAATTGGATTAATTGGATTAATTCAATATTTACACAAGGGCTTTGTCGTAATTTCATAATTATCTCTACCATTTGAGGATATTATGGTAATTGAAAGTATGTAATTATAGGTGTTTTTGGCTTGATTTAATTGGATTAAATCAAAGTGGCAAACATTCAACTAATTCATTTCCTAATCTTTGTCTTGATTTAATTGGATTAAATTAAAATGATAGACAAAAGTGATTTGTCACACCTAATTATACATATTTGGACAAATTAGATTAAGCCCACATAAAATTTGATTAGAAATTTATTAATTAAAAATTGCCTAAGTTTTGTTGTAAATAGCAAGCTTGAAGAATGCTTTAATTAAGCTTGAGAAAGCTAAATACAAGCAATTCTTGGAGAAATTAGTCTAAGTTAGAGCAGTGTTTAGAGAAGCTTTGTGAGGTCTCTACAATATTTCAACTAGGAGAAATCAAGATTGGATCTTGGAGTGAAGTTTGCTAGCATTAGAATCAAGATTGGATCTTAGAGTCAAGCTTGATAAACCTTGGAAGTTCTCCAACCATTTTGATGAGCGGAAAATATATCACTATTTCCCGCCCCTTTAACCTAATATATTGTAATATTTCTGGGGTTTTATGAATGTTTTTATGTGTTTTGTGTTATTTTGCAGATAAATAAAGTTTTGGGAATCACTGGAATCAAATCGGGGCCAAAACAGTGAAAAATAGACAAAAAGGGCAAAATCATCATTTCGGCGTTGCGACGAGCATACCTTCTGCGTCATGACTGCAAACATGCGCCAGACATGTGTCAACATCAGAGAATCTTGATATCATATGCACTTGCTCAAATGCACCTGCCACGTGTCAACATCACAACAATCTTGCAAATATGCGCCGGACACGTGTCATCATCCCATGCTTCCGAAACTACACGTCTTTGCTTACGTCAGAGTCGCGATGCATACAACTTCACGTGCCGCGACGCCGAGCCAATAATTATAACATCCCCGATCTGGGAGATGCTACCGGCAGAGGATAGACTGTACTAACCCCTAAGCCTCTTACTTTCTAACTATGAACAGACACTAATGTTCTCTTATTTAATTAATTATATTATGTGTGGGACCGTGGCCCAAACTCAACATCATTACATACAAACTCAACATCTGGAACTGAAAACTCAATAGCACACTTTTACTATGACTGCCTCAAATTCAAAGACTAATACAAAACTTTTAATTGACTCTGACTGACTCATACTCTATCTCTGACTCATACTGGTGGACTCCAACCCTAGTGATTGCATCAGTATCCGTCGTCCGGAGCTCATCCTCCGAGAATACCTACAACCACAGAAAACTGGGAGTGGGGGGGGTTAGATCGTGGTACGATCTAAGTGAGTGGACGAAAAACTAAAAACTGATATAAAAGCTTTTGGTTCTAAAACAAAAATTTCAGAAATATCTTTATATGAAATCTCTTTTATAAAAACTTCTTCTGAAATCTCTTTATAAAACTTAATCTTTCTGAAAACTACTTTTGAAGCTCCGGTTTCTGTAAAATATTTTTAAAATCTGATTTCTAGAAACTATTTTCTGAAAATCTGATAACTGAAAACTGATCTGTATCTGAAAACTCTGACGTATGGGGGTGTTACGTATCGACGTCCCCCCATACGCCTAACTAAAGCCAGAAGTACAAATCCATGACTTTGGGGCGTTACGTATCGTCGTCCCCAAAAGCATGCCCCTATTGTCCCTGAAATTGGTGGACTTGGGGCATTACGTATCGCCGTCCCCCAACCACTGAACTAGAAGTGGGGGTGCATGTCTATGTCCGTCAATTCCAAACTGTATCAAGTTACATACTGGGGTGGGTTTTTTCCCTCATGCCCCGAAAATCATAAAACTCATATTTTAAATCTTAAAACTGTATAAAACATCTTCTCAAAAATATTTCTTTTCTCAAACGTAATTGTGTATGAAATAACTGTAGTGAAAATATTCTAACGCCCTGTAGCGTAAAAATTTAAGTCTGAAATAAAAATAACAAAATAAAAGTCAAATTAAAGTAAAGTGTCCATTCACTACTTTAGAGTTTCGCTGGTCTTCCTTCACTTTTCTGGTGAAACCTGTGGTTCCTGCGATGATCTATCATCGATAATTTGATTAGAAAACGGACAAGGAATAAATAGGTCAGAATCAAGCTCAATTTGCCTATTCAAGTAAAGGCTATCACTCGGAAGCATATCGTAAGTATATCATGATGTATTATGAACATACCAGTTGATACGGGACTTTTAGGGTAACCCCTAACGCGTTCGGGTGGAACTGAGATGGTGTAAAACTGAATTGGGCAAATATTTATCCACGCATCGCGACACAAGACAGGACGCGTCGCGACGCGCATCGTCCAGAGAGGTTCCCAATATTTGGTCGTGCGCGTCGTGAAGCAAATCTCTTACACGTCGCGACGCGTGCAACGCAAAAATAGACCTTCACAAATTACCCAGAACACGTCGCGACGCAGGGTGATTCGCGTCGCTACGCAAGGCCAAATTTCAAGCCTGAAACCCAACTTCTTCATGTCCTTATGCCCAACAAACTTCCCTTCCTCCATATTTCATCCTTTATATAACAATTCTATATTTATCATCATAAAACAAAATCAAAGCAATCTTTAAGTTTCTTTAATCTATAAACCTCCAATTTAACTCAATATCCCAATTTAATTCCTACTCAAAATTATTAATATTCATACTTATTAAACACTTAATCATCATCACTACTAAATCATTAACACATTAAAAAATCATCAAAACATCAATACCCAACATACAAGAATTTCGGTCAAAATGGACTTACCCATTCTTTTGTGTATTTCCTTATTTCTCAAGGTTTCATGGTTGCCAATCTTCTAGCCTCTTTCTTAATCTCTCTTTCTTCTTTCCTTCTCTCCATTTTCTTCTTTTTCTTCCATTATTCCTCTTCTTTTTCTTCTTCTTTTCCTTCTCTTCTTTTGTCCCTCATGGTTTCTTCCTTCTTCATAGGGATATATGAATAGTCCCTTTTTATACTTGGCTCTTTCTCAAAAAGAAAATTGTAGAAACTTATAGAATTTACCGGAATGCCCTCGGGTATTATTCATATGAAATTTTGATATGTATTTTTGACTCACTTCTGGTCCAAAATTAGAAAAATATTCGATATAAAAGTTGTAGATCTCGATCTCACTTTTAAGAATGTAGGTATGCTCGGACATAATTTTATGTTACGTAACTCTCATCCCGCAATGTAATGGTACTACAGTCAACAGTAGTAGAGACCACCGGTCATTACAAATTCTCCCCCCTTAAATAGGATTCGTCCTCGAATCATCTTTAAGCTTGGGATCTTATCTTATAAATCACAGACTTAGACTGACTACAAACCTATCTTCTTTTATCCACTGTATCAACGGGGCTTCTTTTTTGGCTTAACAATGAAGGTCTTTGTCTGGCTAATCATTTTCACTTGACTAGTAAACATATGAGGTTCTTTGTCATTCTTACTGAGAGGTGCTACCTTGTTCTCGTTTCTTAAGACCTTTGCTGAGTATTCTTGACTACTTCTTTTCTGGACCTATAGTGGCACCTTTGGCCCTCACTAATGGTACTGGTATCTCCATACTTGTACTCAATACTCCTTTTGCTTCACTTGTCCAACCTGATCTTAATATTCTTCCTCATCACTTAGTTACTTAGTTTTATGTATTCTCATTGCTGAACTTCTATTACTTACGATACCGCCTAGTGATCCTCCTCAATTGGCTACAGATTCAGGCTTAACTATGAGCACTTTGGTGCCTAGACTGTAATCCCTGCTATTATTATCGACCCTGGCGATTTGGTCCTGGCTAAAGCTCACACTCATTTGTATCTTGTTTTCAAGGGTTGTTACTCAAATACATGCTAATATTTCGTACCTTAAGAATTCACTTACTATACCAATTATAATTTATAATAACTTATCTCTTTGATTTCCATACTTTAATACGAATCTACCAAACCACTCATACCTGTGGCTAAAACCGTCTCAAACCCGTAGTGATTTAGTTAACTAGGACTAGGGCTGGGTACTTACGTGATTACCTGACCAAAATTACCTTGTTATCACTTACTATTATTTTATTTATTAGGTATTCTCTCATACCGTCGTTGCAACTAAACAGCTTCGCCCTCACATTTTTTTCTTTAGTATTCTTTTCACCTTCTACTCTATGCTACCCTATAATGACAACTTCATTGGTCTATGACTCCATCTCTTTATTTTAGGAATATCTTCTTTCTTTATATATTCTCTATATCATCAAACCTTGGTTCCTTGAAATCTTAGTCTTTGTTTGACTACTACTTTACTTCTGTACTACTCTATCTGAACAACTTCTGTCATGACTCCTTTACTCAGAACTGTCACTTACTTTTATTCCGTTCATAAACTATATCTGAAGGTCTTATGTTCTGGTTGTCCTTCACTATACTTTCACTGATGTCTGGGAGTATCTTGAGGTGATCTACAAGGTCCATCTATGATCTAACAGGGTTAGAAGGGTGGGAGCTTATGCTGAGGCTTTATTAATTATAGTGACTTGGTCGTATATTCTATTTATCTATGAGCTTAGGACTCTCGTGAATATATATATACATAATGCCTCTCCATTCACTAGGGCACTACTGCTAAAAATTCTCTGGTTCACTTTCTTTAACTTACTTCTGGTCATTTTCAACTATCGAACACACTACCCCTTCTACACTCCTCTGGAGTCATGTTCTCTAAAAACTTCCTTGTACAACTTCCGCACTCCTTGTTATTTAATCTCTGTGTCACGATCTCGTAAGGGTTGGGAGGGTGGGGTTCGATTTTGACGCTTTTCTGATGGTGGTAATCAAATCCACTACCCATGTTGTGATTGTGTGTGCTGTTCATTTATTAGTAGGAGACTCCCATGTTACTAGTTCGCATTCCTACAATAAGATACTCCCACTAGGTACTATCTGAATTGTCTCATTTTTTAACTTCACTCTTGATTCGCTACCCGAATATCGATTATATTATCCTTTATCATGAACCTTCTGTTGGGGTTGGTGCTCAGAGCGCCAATTCCCGGTTGTATTTATTTTGAATACTTCTGTAAAATATTATTATTATGAATAATATATGCAGTTTCTATAATATAATCTATCTTTTTATATGGTAAAGACGCAATGACCTTAGAATGATTAGTCATGGTATTTGTGCAAAAGCGTCGCAACTGACATTGAGTAGTATCATGATGTTGTCATTCTCAGACTGTTCCTGGTCAAGGTTTACACTACTTGGTCAGTATAGTAAACCCGTTGAGACCAGTACATGTCGTATACTGGAATATATGATTCCAATGGTTTCTCAATGAACCATTAGTCTTGGAGATTAGTATAGACGTGTAGGTGTTTATAGCGGATAAACACTGAACGAATCACCGAAGATTCTTAATGGATGGTAGACCAACGTCAATAAGAATCTTCTCGGGTTGAGTAGCACTTGTGATTCTTAGACTTGAGATGCCATTGTGGGCATATGAGACATCTTCTACACTTAGATGGCAGTCACGTCACCGATCTATTTAGATCAGACCTCCGCCTGTTCGTTGGGTGTAGATAGATCCTCAGGGTGTCCTATGTGTATCAAGATAGGATCCGTCAGTTCTGTGTACCAGAGCATAGGTGGTCCATATGATTAGCAATCAGATAAAACCATGGTCCCGTGGTAAAGTTTAGAAGCTGGTTCTAAACATTCTTTGTGAGATTGCTAATAGAATAGTCGACTGGATAATCCCCATAGCGATTTGACGTTTACATCTATATCTCTGGGATTTATCCGGATACCTGTGATGGAGGAATTATACATTTTCCATGACCTCGACCTGTATTATTCAGCGAGATTATCTGTGATCGTCCTAATTTACAGGTGGATAAATTATGGACACGAAATTGGATTTCGTGACGGATATACCTGAATCTAGAGAGTCTCAATAATGAAACATACTCGTATAGCACTAGAGCAACAATATAAATAATTTTGATTATTTATAAAGTCGTTTAAAGGTTAAACGCAAAATACATGCTAAATGGACCCGATAGTCATTTGATTAATTATTGTGTATTTACATTTAATACTTGATTAATTTAAATACACATTAATTAATAGTCAAATTGAGATATTTGACTTATATCCTAAATGAATATATGTATTTAATATTTAATATATTTGTATTTAATTAATTAATTAATTATTTAATTGTTAAATGATTAAATTAATAAAATATAAATATCATAACATTTGGATATTTGTTTAAATGATTAAGTTGCCTTTGTTGACTTAATATAATATCTATAAAGTGTTAATAGATATTTTATCAAGTTGATTATTGAAATTCAAATGAAATTGAAATTAATATTTCTGTATATGCCTTTGCCAAATTCGGCCAAGGCCTTTGTGATGCAAGTATATATTGTCTCATTTCATTTCACTTTCTAACCTAATACACTTTACAAAGAAACTCCATTAAAGGAAACAAAGAAAGAATTGAAAAATTAGGGTTTTAAGACCTCATCCAAATTTGGGGCTTTTCATTTATGTTCTGTATAAGGATGTTTATATGATGCATATAAAGTTTCATGTTGATTGGATTACATCTTGATGTGTTTTGAAGCATGAAATGACAAAGTGTACAATTTGGCACCCTAATGGTGCTCTCGGCCAAATGGAGAAAAATTGGGGATTTTGTTGCTTTTGGTGTTTTGATGTTTTGAACATGCTAAATTCATCTTAGAAATGATTTTAATCATTCAAAATTGATTTGATCAATTTCGGACTAAAATGGACAAAAATACCAAGTAAGGGTAATTCGGTAAATTCACTTAATATGATTTATTGAATTTTATTTCATAATTTGATTATTGGAATATTAAATAAATATGTTTATTTAATTAATCCGAGAAAAAAATTTTGAAATCGGAAAATATGATTTCCACACCGCTTCTGCTGCATTACCGGATTTAGCCCCTAAAAATCCCAACAAAAAGGGTATCAGAGCGAGTCTGATTCTAGGCCCCCTAAAATGATTAGCTTTTATTAAATCAATGTTTAATCATGTTTTCTTCACTTTATGCATGCTTATTTGAATCTAATTTGATTAGATTTAGGGTGTATGACACTTAGTGGAAAATCCCTGATTAATAAGGTTTTAATGTAATTATGTATTTGATGCATGTTATGTGGTCCGTCTTGTCAATACGGTTTATGAATACTTCTCTGTGACTGCATCCAAGACCGTGCCTCTGCTGTGAGGGTGTAGCCGATAGAGATTTATTTATACCGGATGTATATCAGATACTAGATAAATTCAAGCGAAAGCGGAATTCTGAACGTGCCCTAGCTGTCAGGATTACGTAAATAACTTGAGTTTATCATTTACGAGTTTAACCTTGGTACGTCTCCTTGTGGGCCTGCCTTTGCAGCGACAACGAGAAACGACCAGCACCGGAAACCCAGGAGTCACTATTGAGTGATTGACAAATGAGTTGTCTACCTGATGAATATACGTAGTCGAGACCGTGCCTCTGCTGTGAGCTGAAATATATTCACGGGATCCACTTTTCACTATTTGTATTTAATTTAAATATTAAATCTTTGTATTCTGTTTGGGGACTACAATATTGCATGATTTAGTGGGAGGGGCATTTTTAGATTAAAAATCCATGATCTAGTTTATGCTTTTGATATTATATGAAACAGCTTAATTTCTGCTAACCATTTTTCGTGATCTATATGCTAGATTGGCGATGGCGGCACAATCCACAAATCAGTTTGCGCGTATGCTTGATGCGAACAAACTGAAAGGCGCTAAGAACTTCGCTTACTGAGAATTGGATTTGAGGATTGTCATCGATTCCGAAAAGCTGGGATATGTTCTTGAGGGTCCGTTGCCCCTTGCTGTGGGTGCGGATGCTTCGGAGGAGGAATGCCAAGTTTTTGAAACTTCGAAGGATGATGATTTAAGGGTTAAATCATACATCATTAGTTCACTGTCTCCGAAACTCAAGAAACAATACTATGGTATGCTAGATTCGTATAGTATGACGACGCGATTGAGACAATCGTTTGAGAACCAAGAACAAGTGATTGTTCACAAAGTCGCAATGGAACTGTTCCATGTGCGTCTGGATGAGGGGCAAGATGTTAGCCCACATGTTCTTCAGATGATCGATTTGATCGATCAATTGAGGCAACATAATCTCATCTTGAATGAGATTCTCGGTAGGAGTGTCATTCTTGGTTCGCTTCCATCTTCATATCGCCAGTTCGTGATGTACTTCAACATGAATGGGACTGTCTGTACCTACCAGGAGCTACATAGGATGTTGCTCACGGCAGAAGATGACCTTAAGAAGGGAGTACCGACTCGCCCTCTAGATCTACTTCTCTTTCTGCTTCTTCCCAAAGATGGTCCAAGGGAAAGAAGAAGAAAGGAAAGAAGAAGAAGGCTTTTGGTCCTCAACAACAGGCGAAGATTGCTAAGCCCAAGAGGACTTCTGAAGACAAATGCCACCACTGCGGCAAAGTCGGGCATTGGAAAAGGAACTGTCCTGATTACATCGCCCAGCTGAGGAGAGATAGAGCATCTACATCAGGTACATTTATTTTTCCAGTTATTGATTTATCTTTGGATTGTGAAGCTGTTACATCCAACTGGATTTTAGATTCTGCTTGTCCCATTCACATTTGCAATTCGTTGCAGGTGTTGAAGGAAAGTAGGAGGCTGAAGCCCGGGGAGATGTAGTTGCGGTTCGGGAGTGGAGACTCTTTGGATGCAGTTGCAGTAGGAGTATACGAGATCTCATTGCCGAATGGGACACTTTTGTTAAATGAATGCCATTTTGTACCTGGATGTGTAGCTAATATTATATCACTTTTTGTATTGGATACATAAGGCTTTTGTATTAATATTAAGAACAGTTCTTTATATTTATATGATTGTAATAATATTCAGATCCTTTGTTGTCCAAACTAGCATGGTCATTATACATTGCAAACTTCAAAAGATATATTAAATACTGGAGTTAATAAACGTAGTTTACCTGTAATTAATAATACTGAACTTTGGCATATGAGGCTTGGTCACATTGGCGTTAAACGCCTTACCCAATTGGTTAGGAATGGTTTGATACCAGATCTTACCATTGAATCCTATCCAACTTGTGAATCCTGTATTCAGGGTAAGATGACCAAAGCCTCATTTTCTGGTGTTGGACACCGCGCCACTAACTTACTGGAACTCGTACATTCTGATGTATGTGGTCCACTAAGTCAAACTGCTCACAGTGGTTATTCATACTTCGTTACCTTTACCGATGATCTCTCACGGTATGGTTATGTCTATTTGATGCGACATAAATCGGAAACCTTTGAAAAGTTCAAAGAGTTCCGAAATGAAGTAGAAAAACAAACAGGTAAATATATTAAATGCCTTCGATCTGATCGAGGCGGCGAATATATGAGTGGTGAGTTCATGGATTATATGAAGGAGAATGGGATTCTCGCTCAATATACTCCTCCAGGTACTCCACAACACAATGGAGTGTCTGGGAGGAGAAATCAGACTTTATTGGATATGGTCCGATCAATGTTGAGTTTCACAGATTTGCCCTATTACTTATGGGGCTACTCTCTCTTAACAGCCGAACATCTTTTGAACAAGATTCCTTCAAAAGATGTTCCTACGACTCCGTATCAGATATGGTTCGGTAGGAGACCAAATCTTAATTATATTAAGGTTTGGGGTTGTCCTGCTTATGTCAGGGTGACTCAACAAGATAAGCTTTCGCCTCGAGGGCAAAAGTTTATGTTTGTCGGATATCCTTCGAATACGAGGGGATATCTGTTCTATGATACCGAGCATCGAAATATGTTCGTAGCTCGCTTCGCAAAATTTCTAGAAGTAGAATTTTTGTCAGAAGGTGGTAATCATAGACAGGTTGAGCTTGATGAAGTCGAACCTGAAAACAACAAACCAACGGAGGAACCTGAAGTTCAAGTAGATGAAGGACCTTCAATACACACACTCCGTAGGTCGGAAAGGGTATCTAGACCTCCTGAACGCTTGTATTTGATACAAGAAAAGAGTCTGGATGTTCTCTTAGTTGAAGAGACAGATCCTTTCACCTATAGAAAATTGATGTTGGACATCGATTCCGTGAAATGGCAAAGTGCCATGAAATCCGAGATAGACTCAATGCATGAGAATCAAGTTTGGGACTTGGTTCCGCTTCCCGAAGGAATTGTTCCTATCGGTTGTAAATGGGTTTACAAGAGGAAGCGCGGGCCTGACGGTAAGGTTGAAACTTACAAGGCCTGACTGGTTGTAAAAGGTTACACGTAGCGACTTGGCGTCGACTACGATGAAACTTTTTCACCAGTAGCAATGCTTAAGTCTATTCAGATTTTGCTTTCTATAGCTGCGTATCATGACTACGAGATTTGGCAAATGGATGTCAAAACGACTTTTCTAAATGGAATTCTTGATGAAGAAATCTATATGGAACAGCCGGAAGGTTTTGCGTCCAGTGAAAACTCAGGTATGGTATGTAAGCTTAAGAAGTCCATTTATGGACTTAAACAAGCTTCACGAAGTTGGAATCTTTGATTCGACGAGATTATTAGATCGTCTGGTTTTCTCAAGAATTCGGAAGAATCATGTGTGTATCAGAAGGCCAGTGGGAGCATGGTCGTATTTTTAGTCCTATATGTTGATGACATCCAAATCATTGGAAATGATTTAGGTATGTTACACAAGCGTCAAAGCATACCTCTGTAAGAATTTCTCCATGAAGGACCTGGGAGAAGCTTCCTATGTTTTAGGGATAAAACTCTATAGAGATAGACAAAGGAGGCTGATTGGGTTATCCAATCAACGTACATAGATAAGATCTTGGAACGGTATAGTTTTGGTAACTGTAAGACTCAAACATACCGTTCAGACATGGGATTCATCTTTCTAAGAAGATGTGTCCACAAACAAAGATGAAAAGGTTAGAATGTCTAACCAACCTTATGCTTCGTGTTTGGGTAGCATAATGTATGCCATGTTATGTACGAGGCCTGATATCAGTTTCGTTGTTAGCGTAACTGTCGATATCAGTCAAATCCGGGTAATGACCATTGGATGGCCATTAAACATATCCTCAAGTATCTTAAAGGTACTAAGGATAAGTTAATAATTTATGGAGGAAATGAACTGCAAGTTAACGAGTATAAGGATTCTGATTTCCAATCGGATCCCGATGATAGAAAGTCTACATCTGGATTCGTATTTACCCTTAACGGAGGTGCAGTTTGTTGGAAGAGTTCCAAACAGGGATCGACAACAGATTCCACCACTGAGGCGGAATATATTACATTGAGCTTCTGAAGCTGCAAAGAGGCTGTGTGGATAAAGAACTTATCACAGAATTGGGAGTTGTCCTAAGTATCGAGAATGCGATTCCGTTATATTGTGATAATTGGAGCCATTGCGCAAGCAAAGGAACCGAGGGCGCATCAGAAGTCGAAGCATGTGGAACGCAAGTACCACATCATTCGAGAGATTGTGTCGCGAGGGGACATTGTCGTGTGTAAGGTACCGAGTGAAGATAATGTAGCAGACCGCTGAGGAAGGCCATACCTCCGAAGTTGTTTGATAAACACGTGGAGTCGATGGGTATTAGATACAATCGTTATTTTGTTGGGGTTGGTGCTCAGAGCGCCAATTCCCGGTTGTATTTCTTTTGAATACTTCTGTAAAACATTATTATTATGAATAATATATGCAGTTTCTATAATATAATCTATCTTTATATATGGTAAAGACGTAATGACCTTAGAATGATTAGTCATGGTACTGTTGCAAAAGCGTCGCAACTGAAATTGAGTAGTATCATGACGTTGTCATTCTCAGACAGTTCCTGGTCAAGGTTTACACTACTTGGTCAGTAAAGTAAACCCGTTGAGACCGGTACATGTCGTATATTGGAATATATGATTCCAATGGTTTCTCAATGAACCATTAGTCTTGGAGACTAGTATAGACGTGTGGGTGTTTATAACGGATAAACACTGAACGACTCACCGAAGATTCTTAATGGATGTGGTACACACCAACGTCAATAAGAATCTTCTCAGTTTGAGTAGCACTTGTGATTCTTAGACTTGAGATGCCATTGTGGGCACATGAGACATCTTCTACACACTTAGATGGCAGTCACGTCACCGATCTATTTAGATCAGACCTCCGCCTGTTCGTTGGGTGTAGATAGATCCTCAGAGTGTCCTACGTGTGTCAAGATAGGATCCGTCAGTTCTGTATACCAGAGCATAGGTTGTCCATATGATTAGCAATCAGATAAAACCATGGGCCCGTTGTAAAGTTTAGAAGCTAGTTCTAAACATTCTTTTAGAGATTGCTAATAGAATAGTCGACTGGATAATCCCCATAGAGATTTGACGTTTACATCTATATCTCTGGGATTTATCCGGAAACCTGTGACGGAGGAATTATACATTTGCCATGACCTCGACCTGTATGATTCAGCGAGTTTATCCGGGGTCGTCATAATTTACGGGTGGATAAATTATGGACACGAAATTGGATTTCGTGACGGATATGCCTGAATCTAGAGTCTCACTAATGAAATATACTCGTAGAGCACTAGGGCAACATATATAAATAATATTGATTATTTATAAAGTCGTTTAAAGGTTAAACGCAAAATACATGTGATGGGACCCGATAGTCATTTCCTTAATTTTTTTGTGTATTTGCATTTAATACTTGATTAATTCAAATACACATTAATTATTGTCAAAATGAGATATTTGACTAATATCATAAATGAATATATGTATTTAATATTTAATGTAAATATTATACATATATTTAATATATTTGTATTTAATTAATTAATTGATTATTTAATTGTTAATGATTAAATTTTTAAAGTATAGATATTTTAAAGTTACGATATTTGTTTTAATGGCTAAGTTGAAATTGTTGACTTGGTTGAATTTATCATTAAAATGTAATGATCATTTAATCAAGTTGCATGTTGAAATTCAAATGAAATTAAAACAAATTTCTTGTTAATTTCCTTTGGCAATTTTCGGCCAAGGCAAAAAATACACAAGTATATATTGTTTTGTTTCATTTAGGGTTTAATAACCTTTTCACACTTTACCTAAAACTCCATTGAAAGAAGACTTAGAAGCTTGAGAGAAAGAAAAGCAAAAACAAGGAAAAGCTTGGAATTTAGTAAGTATTTCCAACTTGCCATTAGAGAGAAAAATGTTGCTCTTGTTGTGGTCTTCATCTTGTGATGTTCTTATGTTTTATATTCTTTATTCTATGTATTTTTGGAGAATGTAAGTTTTTGGAAAGGGTTGAGCATGTATAAAGATCATAGAATGTTACTAATGAGTTAATCAGTATTCTATTGATGGTTTAAGAAACTAGTTGCCATTCTAGAGTTATTGACCCACTCTTAGATGACCTAGAATTGTTTTATAATTATTTCATTGTTGGTTTCAAGTTTCTGACCTTGTTCCACCTTTTGGCTTTTCATTTATGTTGAGTATTTGGATTTGTATATGATGCATGTAAAATACTCTTCTGTTTGACTGTGGTCGGCACTAATGTGGTCGGACCTCGTCTGGTCGGACCTAATGTGGTCGACACTTATGTGGTCGGACCTCGTCTGGTCGGACCTAATGTGGTCGGCAATTATGTGGTCGGACCTCGTCTGGTCGGACCTAATGTGGTCAGCACTAATGTGGTCGGACCTCGTCTGGTCGCACCTAATGTGGTCGGCATAAAGGGCCTTTTGTGGTCGGATTATTACTTCATCTGATTGGATCATACACATGAGTAATTAATTTTGGGTTTAGGTGAAATCCGAATAGATTATTCATATTAGATATTGAATAATCTACTCGGTATTTTGAAAAAGTTTTGAAATATGATTTCAGCACGACCCAAGTTTCCGTTGCGCCCGACCCGAGAATCCCCTACAATTGGCACTAGAGCAAGTGGGAGATTTTGTTGGGGTTGGTGCTCAGAGCGCCAATTCCCGGTTGTATTTATTTTGAATACTTCTGTAAAACATTATTATTTTAGATAATATATGCAGTTTCTATAATATAATCTATCTTTTTATATGGTAAAGACGTAATAACCTTAGAATGATTAGTCATGGTACTGTTGCAAAAGCGTCGCAACTGAAGTTGAGTAGTATCATGATGTTGTCATTCTCAGACTGTTCATGGTCAAGGTTTACACTACTTGGTCAGTATAGTAAACCCGTTAAGACCAGTACATGTCGTATACTGGAATATATGATTCCAATGGTTTCTCAATGAACCATTAGTCTTGGAGACTAGTATAGACGTGTAGGTGTTTATAGCGGATAAACACTGAATGACTCACCGAAGATTCTTAATGGATGGTACACCAACGTCAATAAGAATCTTCTCGGGTTGAGTAGCACTTGTGATTCTTAGACTTGAGATGCCATTGTGGGCACATGAGACATCTTGTACACTTAGATGGCAGTCACGTCACCGATCTATTTAGATCAGACCTCCGTCTATTCGTTGGGTGTAGATAGATCCTCAGGGTGTCTTATGTGTATCAAGATAGGATCCGTCAGTTTTGTGTACCAGAGCATAGGTATTCCATATGATTAGCAATCAGATAAAACCATGGGCCCGTGGTAAAGTTTAGAAGCTGGTTCTAAACATTCTTTGTGAGATTGCTAATAGAATAGTCGACTGGATAATCCCCATAGAGATTTGACGTTTACATCTATATCTCTGGGATTTATCCTGATACCTGTGACGGAGGAATTATACATTTGCCATGACCTCGACCTGTATGATTCAGCGAGTTTATCCGGGGTCGTCATAATTTACGGGTGGATAAATTATGGACACGAAATTGGATTTCGTGACGGATATGCCTGAATCTAGAGTCTCACTAATGAAATATACTCGTATAGCACTAGAGCAACATATAAATAATGTTGATTATTTATAAAGTCGTTTAAAGGTTAAACGCAAAATACATGCTAAATGGACCCGATAGTCATTTGATTAATTATTGTGTATTTACATTTAATACTTGATTAATTTAAATACACATTAATTAATAGTCAAATTGAGATATTTGACTTATATCCTAAATGAATATATGTATTTAATATTTAATATATTTGTATTTAATTAATTAATTAATTATTTAATTGTTAAATGATTAAATTAATTAAAATATAAATATCTTAACATTTGGATATTTGGTTTAAATGATTAAGTTGCCTTTGTTGACTTAATATAAATATCTATAAAGTGTTAATTAGATATTTTATCAAGTTGATTTAATGAAATTCAAATGAAATTGAAATTAATATTTCTTGTATATGCCTTTGCCAAATTCGGTCAAGGCCTTTGTGATGCAAGTATATATTGTTTTCATTTCATTTCACTTTCTAACCTAATACACTTTACAAAGAAACTCCATTAAAATAAACAAGAAAGCTTGTGAGGAAGAAAGTTAAAAACAAAGAAAGCTTGGATTTTAGTAAGTTTCTTCAATTTACTATTAGAAAGGAAAATGTTCCTTAGGATCTAGGCTACATATTGTGATGTTCTTATGTTATTATTTTCTTTATTCTTTGTGTTTTTGATGATGGAAGTTATGTTGAAAGTGTTGAGCATGTATGATGAAGGAAGCTTATGACTATTGTAGTTATAAGTATTCTTTTATGGTTTTGGAAACCTTGTTGCTAATCTAGAGTTGTTGACCCACTCTTAGATGACCTAGATTTGATCTTGAGTTGTTTCATTGTGTTGAGACTTTGATTGGATGGAAGAATGATGATTAAAGTAATTGATTTAAACTATTTGGTCTAATTTGTTCATTTTGAAGAATTTGAAAAATTAGGGTTTAAGACCTCTTCCAATTTGGGGCTTTTCATTTATGTTGTGTATAAGGATGTGTATATGATGCATATAAAGTTTCATGTTGATTGGATTACATCTTGATGTGTTTTGAAGCATGAAATGACAAAGTGCACAATTTGGCACCCTAATGGTAATCTCGGCCAAATGGAGAAAATTTGGGGATTTTGTTGCTTTTGGTGTTTTGATGTTTTGAACATGCTAAGTTCATCTTAGAAATGATTTAGAATCATTCAAAATTGATTTGATCAATTTCGGACTAAAATGGACAAAAATACCAAGTAAGGGTAATTCGGTAAATTCACTTAAATATGATTTATTGAATTTTATTTCATAATTTGATTATTGGAATATTAAATAAATATGTTTATTTAATTAATCCGAGAAAAAAATTTTGAAATCGGAAAATATGATTTTCCACCGCTTCCGCTGCATTACCGGATTTATCCCCTAAAAACCCCAACACCTTCTGTATAATCATATTTTCTAATCACTTCATCATTTGCTTTTGTACCCCTTTCTTCTAGTTTATGTTGCTTGTCTCTCTCAAGTCTTTATTCTTTCTCAAAATCCTATTATACTCTATATGTTATTTTTCCTTACGAGGTCTACTCAGCTATTTAGATTTTCTTCTCATCTTAGTCCTCTAAACTCCTTATATCCTTTCTTTTCTGAAAACTCTATTAATTCAATTACTCAGTACATCTTTTACAGAATCTTTAATTTAGGTACAATTCTTTACTTAGTCTTTTTTTCTCACTACCATGAGATTCTTTATAACTTATTTACTGTACTCCTGTAAATCATTCTCATTGCTCTCTTTGTACTTCTAAGTTATTAATTCCTTACGGATTCCTTAATTCGATGATGGATTTTTGACTTAGTTCAACTTATCATAATTTCAAAATATTCCATCTCATATTCCTTATCTATGATTTATTGAACTCACTGATTTAGCTATCTAGTCATCTCACAATTCATTTAATCTCCCAATTGCCCTTCCTTACTAGTTTCTTTCTTTACTGGGCTTTAAATTGAGAATGGATACGTGCCCACGTGTCTGGTTCGGTGTCTATTTGCTTAATCGAATCAAAGTTTCCGGAAGGAAATGTCCTTATTCATTCTGCAGGAAATTGGTCGACTACTCCGTGTCTCGGGGTCCCACAACTATCATCAATTCTCTACACTACTATCTTCTCATTATGTTATTTTTATGCCTGAATGCTTTGAATTTCCTTATTACTTCTTGCGTTCCTCTTACCATTTGCATATCCTATTTCTTTATTTTACAGCTTGGTACTGAGGTTAGCAGTGGTTCATTCTTCTGACTACTCCCTAGCTTTCTGCTCTCCGCTCTTGCTATAAATCACAGCCGTGAAACTCTGTTCTACTGCCTATACTGATACCCTTACCACTCCCAAATGTCTCCAACCTCTCAAATTTATCCTTGTATACCTTCACAGATTCCTTCTAACTTAGGCTATTCTATAGGTTCTACTACATTTGGTATATCTATGGACTCCTACTAATCTTGCAAACCTCTCTTTTACTTGCCTTAATCTTTGACCTTACTGGGTTCGCTTCTTTATGTCCTCAAAGACTTCCTTAATCTTTTTCTGAGTAACCTACCTTCCGAGGTCTCTATATTTCTTAAGATGAACTCCCATCGGCTCCTTACGGTCATCTAGATCTATGTAGGTAGGGACTATGACAAACATAGTATATCTCGATGAGTTTCGATCTCCTCGTTCTGGTACTTTGTGTCCTGGTGGAGTCTATTTCTCATGTAAGGCATGTATGAGCTAGATTCCATCAGGACATCTTTCTTAACTGGTATTACTAAGCGGTGGTAGGCTAGATAGTTCAAGATCTTATCTTCATCGGATTTACTTGGGATAAGGTAACTATTCATTTCTGTTTATGGCCTTCACTTGCCTGCTTATGGGCATGGGTCTGGATTTGGGGATCTGGGGTTCTCTAGGTCCTTTTTGGCATCTCTTGCCTGTGGGAACTTTCTAGACTAGTCTTGATTTCTTGATTCTTTTATGTCCCAGTCTATACCTCATTACTTGGGAAACTTACTATCTATATGAAATACCTGAATGCCATTAGATCGTCTTGAAGAAAATTTTCCGAGGAAAGAAAGAATCTAACATCTTCTAGGCACCCTATTACTTGCTCGAGCTTTTTCTATCATTTCTCTATTATCCTGGGTGGGTATCCTTATACTTCCATTATCTTGTCTCTTTACTTTTCTTTATTTCTAGCTGCTTATACTTCTATACATCCTTTCTTACTTTCTTATAGCTTTCCTATCCCATTCTCTTTGGGTATCTTTCCTTAGAATTTTACTCTCTGGTTTCATAGCTCATTTATACTCCTAGTAATAGATCAGAATAACTTCAGAGAAAATTCTTAACGTGGATCTATAATACAGTTGTTCTCGTAAGAGATATTATTCGAATAGTCTGGGAGGGCTTACTAACCTTTTTATAGAACTTTGAGGAAGTACTCGAGGATCAGATACTGGAGAGGTAGTGTTTTACATACGAGTATCCCGAACATACTGCGTATACAAAACCCCAACACTCTACCAACTGCAGTCAGTAACACCCTAGACCATGCTCTGATACCATCTTTGTAACATCCCCGATCTGGGAGATGCTACCAGCAGGGATAGACTGTACTAACCCCATAAGCCTCTTACTTTCTAACCATGAACAGACACTAATGTTCTCTTCTTTAATTGATTATATTATATGTGGGACCGTGGCCCAAACTCAACATCATTACATATAAACTCAACATCTGGAACTGAAAACTCAATAACACACTTTTACTATGACTGCCTCAAATTCAAAGACTAATACAAAACTTTTAATTGACTCTGACTGACTCACACTCTATCTCTGACTCGTACTGGTGGACTCCAACCCTAGTGACTGCATCAATATCCATCCTCCCGAGCTCATCCTCCGAGAATACCTGCAACCACAGAAAACTAGGAGTGAGAAGGTTAGATCGTCGTACGATCTAATTGAGTGGACGAAAAACTAAAAACTGATATAAAATCTTTTGTTTCTAAAACCAAAATTTCAGAAATATCTTTATATGAAAACTCTTTTTTAAAAACTTCTTCTGAAATCTCTTTATAAAACTTAATCTTTCTGAAAACTACTTTTGAAGCTCCGATTTCTGAAAACTATTTCTAAAATCTGATTTCTGGAAACGGTTTTATGAAAATCTGATAACTGAAAACTGATATGTATCTGAAAACCTTCACGCATGGGGGCGTTACGTATCGACGTCCCCCCATACGCCTAACTAGAGCCAGAAGTGCAAATCCATGACTTTGGGGCGTTATGTATCGCCGTCCCCCAAAGCATGCCACTATTGTCCCTGAAACTGGTGGACTTGGGGCGTTACGTATCGTTGTCCCCCAAGCCACTGAACTAGAACTGGGGGTGCAGATCTATTCTACCATCCGAGCTCTGAAACTAGAGTCTAGGGGCGTTATGTATCACCGTCCTCCTAGCACTGATCTAGGATCTGGGGACGTTACGTATCACCGTCCCCTAGTCCTCTACATGTGTATATGTCTATGTCTGTCAATTCCAAACTGTATCAAGTTACATACTAGGGTGGGTTTTTCCCCCCTGCCCCGAAAATCATAAAACTCATGTTTTAAATCTTAAAACTGTATAAAACATCTTCTGAAAATTATTTCTTTTCTCAAACGTAATTGTGTATGAAATAACTGTAGTGAAAATCGTCTAACGCCCTATAGCGTAAAAATTTAAGTCTGAAACAAAAATAACAAAATAAAAGTCAATTTAAAGTAAAGTGTCCACTCACTACTTTAGAGTTTTACTGGTCTTCCTTCACTTTGCTGGTGAAACCTGTGATTTCTGCGACGATCTATCATCGATAATTCGATTAGAAAACGGATAAGGAATAAATAGGTCGGAATCAAGCTCAATTTGCCTATTCAAGTAAAGGCTATCACTCGGAAGCATATCGTACGTATATCATGATGTATTATGAACATACGAGTTGATACAGGACTTTTAGGGTAACCCCTAACGCGTTCAGGTGGAACTGAGATGGTGTAAAACTGAATTGGGTAAATATTTGTCCACGCATCGCGAGACAAGACAGGAAGCGTCGCGACGCGCATCATCTAGAGAGGTTCCCAATATTTGGTCGTGCGCGTCGTGAAGCAAATCTCTTGCGCATCTTGTCTTCCCAATATGTAATATTTGTCCACGAATCACGACACAAGACAGGACGCGTTCCAACGCGCATCATCCAGAGACGTGCCCAACATTTAGCCGTGCGCGTCGTGACGCAAATCTCTTGCGCGTCGCGACGCGTGCAACGTAAAAACAGACCCTCACAAATTACCCAGAACCTGTCACGACGTATGGTGATTCGCGTCGCGACGCAAGGCCAAATTTCAGGCCTGAAACCCAACTTCTTCATGTCCTTATGCCCAACAAACTTTCCTTCCTCTATATTTCATCCCTTATATAACAATTCTATATTTATCATCATAAAATAAAATCAAAGCAATCTTTAAGTTTCTTAAATCTATAAACCTCCAATTTAACTCAATATCCCAATTTGATTCCTACTCAATATTAATCATATTTATACTTATTAAACACTTAATCATCATCACTACTAATCATTAACACATTAAAAAATCATCAAAACATCAATACCCAACATACAAGAATTTCGGTCAAAATGGACTTACCCATTCTTTTGTGTATTTCCTCATTTCTCAAGGTTTCATGGTTTCCAATCTTCTAGCCTCTTCCTTCATCTCTCTTTCTTTTTTCCTTCTCTCTCTTTTCTTCTTTTTCTTCCCTTCTTCCTCTTCTTTTTCTTCTTCTTTTCCTTCTCCCTCATGGTTTCTTCCATCTTCCTAGAGATATATGAATAGTCCCCTTTTTATACTTGGCTCTTTCTCAAAAAGAAAATTGTAGAAAAATATAGAAACTTATAGAATTTACCGGAATGCCCTCGGGTACTATTCATCCAAAGTTTTGATCTGCATTTTCGATTCACTTCTATTCCGAATTTGGAAAACTTTTCAACGCGAAAGTTGTTGATCGCGATCTTAGATTTCCGATGATATAAAATTCATCAAAATCGGAGTTCGTATGAGAAAGTTATGGCCCAAATGCCATGGGGTGTATGGAATGGAACATCGTAGAATTTTGCATCGAAGTTTCGAAGAATTTAGTATTTATCCACAAAGTTGTTCTAAGAATGTAGGTATGCTCAGATATAATTTTATGTTACTGTGGGAACACAGAAACCGAGCGACGCATGATGTTCTAGGCTCGCGGCCTAGTTTGGAGTACGGAGTAGCCCGTGGGGGACTAAACCGGAGAATGATGGAGTCGCCACCCGGTGTGAACCGGGACAAAGATTTAAGGCCGCACTCACCCCTCGCAAGGGAAAACCTCAAACCATTGGGTTCGGAATGGTCCCTTACTTATGCCACTTGTAATAAAATGATTTGTGCAATTATTCAACCAAGCCTAAGCAACATTTATTTCCAAGGATAATTTACTCCTAAGTTCGCATGCATAAGTACAAGACTCATATCTAAGCTTGCATATAACCTATGTCCGAATTTGCATACAACCTATTTGCATATAATCTATGTCCAAATTTGCATGCATAGAGATAAATACGACTAGCATTCAATGTCATAAGCACATTACATTCGATCATAGGCATGCCAGTAGATAATAATTGTACAATCAAGCATGAAAGCAAATTGGAATAATGGCGAACATGCAATAGCACACGTAAATCTCATGAACATACTTCAATCATATGATGCGGAAAACAAAGAACAACCTAAACATAATACAAATTCCAAACGCAAAATAAACGACTAATCATGCTTGAAAATGAACAACTAAATAAGCTAAATCATGCTTAAGAACGGCCTAATCATGCTTGAATACCATCTCATGAACACATCAAACAGATAAACGCAGGGATACAAATAATATGATTGATTACATGATACAAGAGAAATCACCTAAGAAACAATTATGCATGACATGTGATGAAAAGAACTCAGTTCAGTGTATACGCGTTCGTGTAGCGTTCGTAAACGCGTTCGAATGGTAAACAGAAGGTTCGCGTGCGTATAGCGTTTGAGAACGCGTTCGAACGTGACCTGACCTGATGCATGAATAAAACAAAGGAAATACGTACGCGTTCGCGTAGCGTTAATAAACACGTTCGAATGATAAAACAGAAGGTTCACGTTCGTATAGCGTTCATAAACGCGTTCAAACGAACTGAGACAGAAAACATGCGTTCGTGAGGCGTTCTGACACGCGTTCGAACGGGGTTACAGCAGTGACCTCAAAAAAGGCAGTAAACAACATGACGCATACGTGAACGGATGAATATATGACACCTAATAAATATAACGGGCTACAAGGCGCGCAAAGCATCTTGGTAAAGGATTTTAACCCCTCGACATAAAGGACCTTTAATCCAACTTACTAAGCCCATGCGCTAATAACATAATGCACATAAAAACAAAGACAACAATATCAGACTTTGTATGCCCGATTGAACACATCTTACATTCAACCGAATATACGTCATCCGGCGCGGCGAAGCATCGTGGTAAAGGATTTTAACCCCTCGAAATGGAGGACCTTTAATCCAACTTACTAAGCCCATGCGCTAATGACATAATGCATATAAAAATAAAGACAACGATATCGGACTTTGTATACCCGATTGAACACATCTTACATTCAACCGAATATACGTCATCCGGCACGGCAAAACATCGTGGTAAAGGATTTTAACCCCTCGAAACGGAGGACCTTTAATCCAACTTACTAAGCCCATACGCTTTATCTCATCATTACACAACAAATAACATGCAGAATTTAAATAACAGATAATAAACGAATCAAACAACATAAAACAAAAATATGCATCGTTTGCTCAAGTGGTACGTGGAGTTGTATCTCGAGTACAGATCATACTACCATCCATTCGGAATCGGCTATGAAATTTATTTCCGGGTTTCTATCCTATATACCACAAAAGGCGACACATTTTCCGTTTTATTCAAGGGCCACAACATACACCATTTCACAATACATGCATTTTCTATCTATTCAAGGGCCACAAAATGCATCACTCCACAATAATCATGTAAATAAGATTCAATAAACAGTAAAAATACGAATAAAAATGGATGTGAAAAGTGCCCTCAGGTCTAACCTTTTTCGTCGACTCTCGGATTCGCGTTTCACGGTGATCGGAATGGTTAAAGCTCCGTAACTTTTCCGGTTCACTGGTTTGCATCTTTCCTCGCTGTTTCGCTACTCAAGCTACTGTTTTGACTCCATTTCGCTGCTGTTTTACTGCTGTATTTTGGTCACTATTTTTGGTGTTTTGGGGACTGTTTTGTGGGTTATGTTGACTGGTTTGGGGGCAGTTTTTGTTACTATTTTGGGCGGTTTCTGGACTGTTTTTCAGTGGTGTTTTGGACAGTGCAGTGATGGGAATTTATGCGGAAGTTTAGGACTGATTTTTGATGATTTTAGAATGGAAATAGAGGCTGTAACGTTAAGGCAGTTTAGGCAGTTAGGGGTGATGCGTGAAGATGGACAGATAGCGTTGAAGGTGTAGGCAATTTAGGCAGTAAGGCTTGTGGGGCAGGTGGCGTTTGAAAGGGATTTGTGACGTGAATTTGTGGCTGGCAGCGTGAGGGTGCATGGGGCAATTAACGTGAGTGAGAATAGGCTTTGAGTGAGTGTGTGCGTGGCTTTGTGGCTAGTGGGCAGGGGGCAGTGACTTGGTTTCGTGAATAGTGCGTAGGCAGGGGCTAGGTGGCGAGAGAGTTGGCTGATGCGTGAAGGGTTCGCGTGTGGCTGCTAAGGATGCTGTTCAAGAATTAGGATATTAAGGTTTTCTTTCTGAATTACCGTGAGAGAGGGCTATGAGGGGTGAAGGGTCTTGGTTTTGGGTCTCTTTTATAGACAAATGGGATGGGTGAATCCTTGCTTGACAAGGAAGGGATTTGTGCATTAAATGAGGATATGATTTGGTGTAATGTAAGGAAAACACAAGATTGATTGGAGACAAGATTATGCTTAATTAGGAAGTTCATATATTTGATTGGGGGACATGTCTTGGCTAGATTAGGAATATGATATATTTAATTTGTTTTGTTTAGGCATGATATTGTTTTATTAGGAAGGGATATATTTGATTGATTTTAATTAGGCATGATTTTATTTTAAATTGGTATGTGATTTTTAGATTTTATTTAATTTTGTCATGTGTTAAATATGTATTTAATTAATTTGGATGTGTTTTATGGGCTTTGGTGGGCTAATTGGGCTTGGGTGTGAGGCTAGCAGCAAAACCAGAAATATCGACACCGTTCGAACGCCTATTCGAAAGCTACACGAACGCCCACAATCTGCTTGACGTTCGAACGTGGTCACGAACGCAGCACGAATGAAAATAGTGAACTTGTGAAATGAATCTGATGACATACTTATTCTGATTTCCCCTTCCGAAGTCCGTTTCCCGCGACTTCCGTGACATAAAAAGGTAGTGCCTCTAAATGAGACTCATCATAGGGACTTATATGCAAAAATACAGTGCCTACAGTTACGTAACTCTCATCCAGCGATGTAACCATACAACAGTCAACAATAGTAGAGACGATCGGTCATTACAAAAAATCAGTCTGCCGACAGCCACATGCCATGTGTCATCATCTTAGTAAGCGCGTGGCACATGTCGAAGATCTACGGCGCGTCGCGACGCGAAAGGTTGCACGCGTCGCGACACGTGGGACCAAGTGATGCCTATAAGCTCAGGCCGATTTCATTTCAAAATTTCATACATTCCTGAAGTTCCTAATAGGGATTAAGGATTTTATCTTGTTTGTTTAGTTTTAGTTATTTAATTTATGTATTTTATTTTTAGTAGTAGTAGTAGTAGTAATACTTTCCTAAGGTTCTGAATAAGGATCTAAGGATTTTATTTCTATTTATTTAATTTTAGTACTTTTAATTATGCACTTTTATTTTCAGTAATAGTATTAGGGGAATGGTGAAGCTTTTATTATTATAATTTAGATTAATATCCCTTTTAATTATAATATATAAATTATCTTAAAACCTGACTTAATTGGATACCGCCTTTATGGTCAGTTGGACTTAATTAAATTGATTTTAACCTGACTAAATTGGATACCGCATTTATGGTCAGTTGGAATTAATTCAAAATCTGACTTAATCAGGATACCGCCTATATAGTCGGTTGGTAATATCATGCAAATTTATATATTATAATAAGAGAGATTTCTAAATTAGAAATAGTAAAGATAGATTAATCTCAATTATATTATAATATGGAAATTGTAATTTAATAATATGGATTAAAGTTGATACCGCCTTAATAGCTGGTTTTATTTATGTAACATAATGTGACACCGCCTATATGGTCGGTCTTTAGATGAGAGATGATTACCACCTATATGGATGGTTTATGGAAAAATAATAACACCGCCTTTATGGCTAGTTTGACTTAATTGAGTAACACTGACAATTTCTATATTATAATAAAGTGAGATTTCTAAAGGTGGATCCCCTAACCCCAGCAATTTATTTTTATTCTAGGGAAGTGGTGAAACACAATATTAACATGCTTAATAATTGATTTAATTATATTATGGGTAATGCTTTAGTTTGTTTATTGAATCTTAAGCTTAATGCTTCTTGTTACCTGATCACCAATAAGATTGATGTGGTAAACTTAAAATGAACTTGGAAAATGAATTTTAGGTTTCAGCCTTAGATTCAATAGCTCACGATCTCCCTTAAGGATAGATAACCCTTAAAAGATTTCCTTCCAGAATAGACATATACCTGACGGGCGGGGGTAGCCATAATTGGAACTTGAACGTAATGAATTCAGGTAACTTGGTTAACATAGACATATGATTAATTGGGTTATTTGGGTGTTTGCATCTGACCATCAACAGAGGTTTTTGCATATTTTCGTGTTTCAGGTTAGTAGACTGATTTATTACACATATATAGGAGAATCAATTCATCATTAGAATAATATTGTGTGGAATCACAACCCTAGATATTTGTGTCTTCTGTTTATTTTCTTTAGTATTTTCTTTTGTGTCTTTATTTATTTATTTAATTAGCAAATCCACATTCAACCAATCAATCATCAATCATTCCCTTCTCCCTTTAATTAGATACCTGTAAATAAATAGTGGCAATAATTAATAACAACAATAGAAATTAAGTCCTCGTGGGATCGATATTTTTATACTACTTGAGCGATACGTGCGCTTGCGTTACATGTGTGATTTCACCGATCACATTTCAACAAAGGAGAAGAAGATTTGATCATTATATCAAGCTTACTAGGTAATGTTTGATCTTCTCCAAAGCTATGTTCTTCATTAATGAGTTTTCATTAGTGAGACATATAGTGATAAATTATGTATTGGATGCATGGTTACATAGCTTAAAGTTGAAATAAGGCTAATAAATTGTATTAGGATGCTTTGGAAGTATAAAAACAATATGCTTATAATTGGGTCAAAATGTTTATGTTAGAAATAGCTATAAAATTAGAGTTTCGAACTCTAGATTAAAGCTTAGAGCTATGACTACCATTCTAGAATCACTTGACCACCTTTGGGTGACCTAAAATTGTTCATGAGTCATTTCATATTGTATTTCATTAAATTTAAAAATACACTCATGCTAGATATCTATGGGTTAGATCCACTTCCGTTGCGCGGGACACCGATCCGACCCTAGAGGTTCCACATCTACCCTAACACTTTCTTCCCAAGATCACAGACTTTGTATCGATTTTCACCACATATCGGACAATATTCATCGGTACGAAATAATACATAGTCATACTTACAATCATCAATGGATTCATACCCCATTCCCAGATAACACAATATTTTCTTTGCCTCGTAATACGACTTAGACAATTCGCTGCCAACCGGTAATATTTGACCAAGTAAGTCTAGAATCATATCAATACGTTTGTTGGTCATTTTGTTCATCACTTTATTGTGCAATGGTTTCACAAAGAAATTCAAGATCGACATCTCACCACCTTCAAATGGCCTCCTCAAGTAGTTGACTAAACAAATTTTGATCATTTCCATCTAACATTGGTATGTCACCGCCAACACTATGACCGACTTTTGGACCTTGTATGTTTTGCAAAGCATCAGGTTTCTCCTCATTTGCAGGTTGATTGTAACTACTAATCCCTTCACCAGAATCAATAAACAGTGATTGAGAATTATACTGCTCACCGTGATAAATACACGTACAGTAAGTTGTCAATATTCTCGACATGTATAAATGATTGTAAACTTCATCTAGCTGTTTCTTTTTCCTATTCAAATAATTTATACATGAACATCGTACACGACCTTCTGCATCTACATGTTGCTTTGTCGATTCCATAAATTCATAAACTCCATTACGGTATTCAACACTTAATCTATCCACCGAGCTCATCCAATTTCTATCTATTTCAGTCAAATATCTACATATAAAAATATAATTATTAGACATTATATTAAACTCATAAACAACACTAATTATTTATTTATTTATTTAACCATACACATGATTAATTAATTAACACAAAATTAATTAATTAATTAATTATAAAATAAAATATTTTTAGATATATGCATCATAATCAACTAACAACAAATTAACTAACTAACACAATGTATAAATAAAGATAATTATAAAAAATTAGAACCCTAATTTCTTAATAAGAAAGATTTAAAAATATAATTATTAAACATTATATTTATTTTTATAATTATTAGATATTATAAAAAATTATATCTTTATTTTATATAATAAAATTATAAAATAATAATTATTAAACATTATATTAAATTCATCAACATCACCAATTAATTAATTATTTATTTAAGCATGCACATAATTAATTAATTAAAGACAAAATAAAATAATCTTACTCACATATATACATCATAATCAACTAACTAACACAATGTATATAATAAAGATAATTATAAAAAATTAGAACCATAATTTTTTAGAGAGATTAAACTTAAATTAAGTGAGAGTGATTCAGATATAAGGAAAAATAAAGAGTTATGATTTAATAAAAGATGGAATAAAAATTACCTTATGAAAAATTGGAGTTTTGTTGATGATTTGTAGGAAAATTGTGAGTAAAGTTTAAAGTTGCAGAGAAGAGAAAGAGTAGAGGAGGAAGAAGTGTCGGTGGATTTGGGATTTTAACAACCCTTTAGCGTTGAAGAAGATAATTTTGACGCTAAATGTTAAGCTTTTAGCGTCGAAATATACTTTAGATGCTAAAGGTAATGAGATTGTCGGTGGGGTTGTCAGAATCCTTTAGCGTCGAAAATAATATCGACGCAAAATATATGACTTTTAGCGTCGATATTATATGTTCGACGCAAAAGAGAAAAGTTTTTAGCGTCGATATAATTTTTCGACGCTAAAGATGTATTATTTGTGTCGAAATTATTTTCATCGTGTCGATATTATATGTTCGACGCAAAAGAGAAAAGTTTTTAGCGTCGATATAATTTTTCGACGCTAAAGATGTATTATTTGTGTCGAAATTATTTTCGACGCAAATGAACTAAACCTTCAGCGTCCAACAACGAATTTCGATGCAAAAAATTATCTTTAGCGTCGAATTAATTTTCGATGCTAAATTTTTGACGCCAAAAATAACATTTCTTGTAGTGTTTTCTTTTCAATTCTTGGGTTGTTTCTTAAGGATGTGGGATTTTCGGAAGTTTTCAGCCATGTTTAGTATTGTTCCATCCTGAAGAAGGGTTTCAGTACGTGGGCAGCGACTCAAAAAGTTTAATGGCTGTTGTGAAAGGGTTTGTAATTTATTGTAAATTGGGGTTTTAAGTTTTGTTGTTTTTGTTGGGGTTGTTTGCTTTCACTCTTAGATGTCCGTATCTGGTTATATTAATAAAATTGCCTATGCATTTCAAAAGAAAAAAATGATATCGCTTCAATAATAATTTTATCTCCATTTAATCATTTTCAATCTCCTTTATCATTTTCCCTCAACAAATTATTACCAATCAAAGAAATGATAAGTGAACAAAACCAAGATAAAAGGAGGACATTTTTTTTTTTTTTGTCTTTTGTGTATTTAAATATTATAAATTAATGATTTCATTTTAAAAAAAATAGAGTAATGATATAGAGACTAAATGGGGACAAAAGTGTCATTAAAACGATGTTGTTTTAATATTTTTAATTTTATTTTTATTTATCATCAAAACGACGTCATTTTGATGATTATTTTACCGTTTAGTCCTGATTTTATCCCCTTATCATTTTCCAAAAAAACAATTTATAATCTTAAAAAAAATAAAAATTAATAAAAAATATTGTCCTCTCTTTTGTCTTGATTTTGGTCACCTATAATTTCTCTATCTAGAATGGATAGGAGATGCTTAAATCTAATTAATTAACGCATGATATTATCACATTTCTTCACGTTCAATATCTCACCTTGAGGTTATGGGTTCGAATTCAGGGAGTGCGTTTCTTGTAAGAGCCTGAGACAGCCGGGGGTTTTACCTGTTCCGCTTAAGCCCGAAATGGGTGGTTTGACGGTGGGATTTCCAACGATTTCAAAAAGGATTTGAACCTCTTGAGTTTAGATACGTGATATATATATATATATATATATCATAATAATGTGGATGAAAGAGAATGTAACGAATAGTTATGATTAAAATAGATAATGTATTCAAATGCCTATGTTTATGTTGCTTAATTGGCGACTCAAATCCTTTCATTATAATCTAATGGCTGATACAAAATCCTCTAATTATAAAATCTCTCTGAAAATGATAATTGTAGGTTACCAAACAAATCAATTACAAAATCATTTCATTATAGAATTTCTCTGAAAATGACAATGGTAGATTACCGAACAAATTAAAGAATAGAATCCTAAAATCTCTCTGAAAATATCAATGGTAGATCATGCGATAAATTTTGTAACAACATATCGTAGGCACGGATAATATCTAATACATATATAAAACCCCAGTCCCACTCTAACCCCACCCATTCCAAAACAACAAATTTTATCAAATTATCAAATTAATTTTATTTTTCATTTTTGTCATTTTGTAATTTTACAATACAGTTTAGGTTATTTATATATAATTCCTTTATGAGATTTGTAGCCTTCGCACCTATGTATGAGGTTTTTAGCTTGGACTTGGACTCCTGCACATATATTTCTTCCTTATAAGCATATTACCACTCCATAATTAATTTCTTGATAAAAACTAATTATTATTGCTCTTTCGTATTCTTCCAATATGGGGATAAAGATATTTGAAATATACAATAGAATCATTTTTATGAGAAATTTAGATTTAGTGTTGAACTGAATTTTATGTTGAGTTTTTTTTTTTTAAATTATGATCGATAGTTATTGAATAAAATTTTAAATGCATTTGAATCTTAACAATGCAACTGTGGCAGAAGATTATTGTAAAATTCTGCATCGCTTTGGCAAGAGCTTGGGGAAGAGCATATAAGTATTTTTTTTTTTTTGGAATCGTTGGAAACCCCGCCGCTAAATTCATTTCGGGCTTAAGCGGAGCAAGTAAAATCCCCAACTGTCCCAGGCTCTTACAAGAAACGTATTCACTGGAATCGAACCTAAGACCTCAATGTGAGATCATAAACTCTACACCACCAAGCCACGCCCTTTTGGGGATGCATATAAGTAGTTGACACCCTCAAACTAGTATAATTCATTTTTGGTAGGCTTAACCCATTTCAAAAATAAAATCCTGAGAAAGTATGGCTCGGTATGTGTCCAAGTCACTCTCCTCTTTCAAAGAGGATAATATCGTGCTAGCGAGATTGGGTCTCTACATTTATAAAATATTTAATACAATTCAATTTAATACTGAATTCAAATTCGTCTATGAGTGTTATCTAAGTGATAAATGTATTAGAAGAAAATAATGAGGATGATATTTTCTTATAACATATGATATTTCCTATATTCTAACTAGTATCATTTGATATAGTTAGATCCGTGCAGACACTAAAAACAAGTGTAAAAAATTTCAGCTGGCTCTATTTTTAATAAGCAACAAGAAGACACACAAATAAAAAAAAAATATATCATTTAATTAAAATAAAAAATTAAATAATATTAAAAATCTAACTAAATCACTATTTGGATCCCTGTATACATTATTTTTTTAATTTTATGATTTGACGTTTCTAAAATTGAAATAAAGAAATCATTATTTCGTCCCATTGATAACGCCAATAATAAGATATTTTTGGGTATGTCATACATAAGGGTACTAGCCGTTGGATTCATTCATGGATAAAAAAATTTGGGTGAATCCAACGGCAATATACCCCTGAGTATCACATGTATTGTAGACGTGCCTATTGATAAAAGGAAGAAAAAGGAGAGAAAACGAGAAGGAATCATCAATCAAGATAGAACAGAAGACGAGTATCATTAAAGTGTCTTTCTTTTTCATGCTTCCTTTAACTAATATATATAAAGACTGGCTTTTTTAAATATCGTCCATTGTTTTCTTGTTTGTGTATTTCATGTACACATTAAGGAATTTCCAGATATCAGAATTGTGACTTTCGATTAGGGGTGGTAGAAAAGCTTCAATCCGATTTGACCTGAATAAATCTGATGGATTTAGGCTTTAGCCAGACTTGAGGATAAATAGGCAGATCCTAGCCTAGTTCGGGTTTAGGTAAAAAGCTCAAGTCTACTTATACATGGTTTTAATTAAGAAAATTATTTTTTTATTATGTAAATTAATTTATTTTCTAAGTGTATATATATATATATATATATATATAATATTAATTTCTTAAGGTCCAATCCAAAAAATACTAAAACATTGAAATTCTTAATTTTATTTTTTATTTTTAAGTATTAAAATTTAAAAAATTAGTTTTTTAATTAAAACATTTTTATTTAAAAGGCTCAGGCTGACCCGACTTGTTGTCATCCCTACTTTCAAGTAATTATAAACACATCAAATTTAACAAGGTCCTAACATAAAAATAATAAATTTGAGGGACTAAATAAATAAATATTTATATAATTATGTGTCTCACTCATTATCAAGTGAGCGGAGTGTTGTGATTCACTTGATCACTCTTGAGTGTTTTGAGGAAAAACTGAATTTGTTTCTATTACTATCAAGAATATAAATTACAAGTTTACAAAACTGAAACAAAAACCTCATTGCACTCTCTAACCATTTACACTCTCTTTGGGATGCCTTACACTCACTGAAATGGCTGTATTTATAGCCAAAAAATGCACAGTATTTATGCCACAAATCACTCCTTGATTCATGCCTTGATTCATGGCATTTGGAAATCTCCACCAAAAGTTTTTTGGCTTCATTCTTCATGTCAAAGATGCTGGCCACCTTCACACGTTTTCACAGCTGTAGACTATCTTTCATTCAGCTGGAAAACAATCAACAACCTTGCATGCATGATACATGCAACTAATGTCAACAAATCAAGCTGAACTCTACAATTCTCCCCCTCCAGCTGCATTTGAAGCAATCGTCATCTGACAGCTATCCCGGCTATGTCTCTGCACAACTCTAGCTTGTCTCGGGTAACCACTTTCGTTAACATGTCGGCTGGATTCTCATATGTATGGATCTTCACTAGTCTCAGCAGTTGTTGATCCATTACCTAGCGTATCCAATGATAACGAATATCAATGTGTTTCGTCCGGGAATGATACATTGAATTTTTGCTCAAGTCCAGAGCACTCTGACTGTCACAATGTATCTTGTATTTTGTCTGCTTGATCCCTAACTCTTGGAGAAAACACTTTAACCACAACATTTCCTTTCCTGCCTCAGCTATAGCGATGTACTCAGCTTCTGTTGTGGATAATGCAATACACCTATGTAATTTTGACTGCCATGACACAGCTCCCCCTGCAAAAGTGTAGATGAAACCTGATGTAGATTTCCTTCCATCAAGATCTCCTGCCATATCTGAATCTGTATAGCCTTCCAAGATCGGACCAGCTCCCCCGTAACACAGACGAAACTTTGTTGTACCCTTGAGGTACCTGAGAATCCATTTGACTGTCTCCCAGTGTTGCTTTCCAGGATTAGAGAGAAAACGACTCACTACACCCACTGCGTGTGCAATATCTGGCCTGGTACATACCATTACATACATCAGACTTCCAACATCTGAAGAATATGGTATCGATGACATCTCATCTATCTTTTTCTTGGATGAGGGACACGAACTCTTGCTCAGTTTGAAATGGTGCGCTAGCGGAACGCTGACTGGTTTGGCTTTCTGTATATCGAACCTTCTGATTATCCGTTCAATAAACCTCTCATGTGAAAGCCATAACTTATTGTTCTGTCTGTCACGAACAATCTTCATTCCCAAAATCTATTGAGCTGGTCCTAAGTCTTTCATGTCGAAAGACTTGGAGAGTTCCTTCTTCAGCTGGCTGATCTTCGCTGCTTCTTGTCCAACAATCAACATGTCATCTACATACAGTAGAAGAGCAACAAAATTTTCATCTGGAAACCTCTGAATGTATACACACTGATCTGCTGCAGTTCTTTTGTAGCCTTGACCCACCATGAATGAGTCAAACTTCTTGTACCACTGTCTCGGTGCTTGTTTGAGCACGTACAAGCTCTTTTTCAGCTTGCAAACAAAGTTTTCTTTTCCTAAAACCTTGAATCCTTATGGCTGCTCCATGTAGATTTCTTCATTCAGATCACCATGAAGAAATGTTGTTTTGACATCCATCTGTTCAAGCTTCAAGTTCAATCTGGCTACTAATCCTATGATAACTCGGATTGAAGCCATTTTTACCACTGGTGAAAATATCTCATCAAAGTCAATTCCTTTTTTCTGTAGGAATCCTTTGACCACTAGCCAAGCTTTGTGTTTCACCACTTTTCCGCTGCCATCTTTCTTGAGCTTGAACACCCATTTGTTCTTCAGTGCCTTCATTCCATGTGGGAGCTTGACTATCTCATAAGTGTTGTTTTTTTTGTAGATATTCAATTTCATCATGCATTTCGTGCAACCATTTGTCTTTGTCTTTATGAGATACAGCTTCGTTGAAGGTTTCTGGCTCCCCCTCGTCAGTGAGCAGAATGTATTTCGATCCTGAGTATCTGTAAACGTAGGTTTTCGCTCGAGGTCCACAATCGAGATTTCTTTGAGATGGGGGCACTGGCGATCCTGCAAAACAAATGTAGAGTGAGCGGGAGTTGACTACCCACCGGTGTGGTGGGTGCCGGGGACACTCCGACGCTCAAGTCAGTAGTGGAAGTAAGGAATTAGAAGGTGGGAAGTCAAAGGTTGGATACTACCTTGAACTTAGTATGGTGCCGTGAGGGCGATCAGTCAGTGGTGTGGTGAGCTTGAAGATATTTCAAGGTTGCGAGTAAGAGAGCTGGAAGTTCCAATCCCTTTTCTTCTGGACCCTCTTCTCTTATATACACGCCTCTGAATGCATTTACTGTTTTTTGATTGCTTGTCCGTTGGGCGTCGATAACGGTCGACTTCATGAGGGGGGTTTTATTATGTTTTGCCCGTTGTAGGCTGGCAACTGCTGAATTTATGAACTTAGGCGTTACGTGGGCGGGCCTCTGGTTGGTCCTTCGGTTACGGGTGTTGGTGCTCATCGGGCTTGGGCCGACATTATGTCTTTGGGGTTTGGTTAGGAGGCTACATGGGTGCGTCCAGTATTGGGCCTGAAGCAAAATGACGAAACTACCCCTTGACCAAATTTGGCCCATACAGTTTGTCCCCTACTCTCTAAGTCAAGAGTCATTGGTTTGGAGAGTACTTGACGCATGTGTCGCCTGGGACGAGGCCATATTATGTAGGTGTACTCGAGCGTTGATGCTGCCTGTTGACCAAACAAATGTCAAGTTATCAAATTGACTCTATAAGAGCCATTGGGGAAGTACCCAGTCGTCCGAGCCAGAAGATGGTTAGGATTTGACTATACTAGAGCCATTGGGGAAGTACCCAATCGATTTAGGCATATGAAGGTCAGAATATTAGTCGTACGATATGTGACTTCCACGTCTACAAGTTGACTTGAAATGAGTCTATGGGGTTGTCCCCAGTCGAATGGACTTGATGAGACCAGGAAGATAATAGTCATACGACATGAGTAATCCATGTCTACAACTTGACTCGACATGAGTCTATGGGGTTGTCCCCAGTCGAATGGACTTGATGAGACCAGGAAGATAATAGTCATACGACATGAGTAATCCATGTCTACAACTTGACTCGACATGAGTCTATGGGGGATGTCCCCGGTCGACTGGACTTGATGAGACCAGGAAGATAATAGTCATACGACATGTGTAATCCATGTCTACAACTTGACTCGGCATGAGTCTATGGGGTATGTCCCCGGTCGACTGGACTTGATGAGACCAGGAAGATAATAGTCATACGACATGAGTAATCCATGTCTACAACTTGACTCGACATGAGTCTATGGGGTATGTCCCCGGTCGACTGGACTTGACGAGACCAGGAAGATAATAGTCATACAATGTGTAATCCATGTCTACAACTTTGACTCGATATGAGTCCATGGGGTATGTCCCCGGTCGACTGGACTTGATGAGACCAGGAAGATAATAGTCATACGACACGTGTAATCCATGTCTACGACTTTGACTCGATATGAGTCCATGGGGGATGTCCCCGGTCGACTGGACTTGATGAGACCAGGAAGATAATAGTCATACGACATGTGTAATCCATGTCTACAACTTGACTCGATATGAGTCTATGGGGGATATCCCCGGTCGACTGAACTTGATGAGACCAGGACAATCTCCAAACTACTGGTCATGGATCAGGGGAGTTTTCAAATTTTTCCAAACCAGATGAAGGTCATATGTTGACTCTACATGAGCCATGGGAGATGCTCCCAGTCGACTGAACCATATGAAGGTTCAGGATACACTCCATACAAGAGTAATCCAGGTCTTCAACTTTGACATATGGCATTGTTTATAAATTTCAAAACCACAACCAAGGTAAGTAAATAAGGAGAATAACGATACCTGTCGTCTGGAGGATTTGTAGAGTGACTAGTCAATTGCTCTTCAATATAAGAAGCATACTCTGTTTGACTGAAACAATGAGAGATCTTGTTGTTTCGACTGGGCATATGGTTGATAATGATGTCCCATATGGAGGACGTCTCGTTGTCTTACGTATCAAGATGATCATTCATATTGACGAAAGTACATGTGAGTCTACAAATTACCAGATCTAATGAAGGTCCAAGAAAATATACACACTCCCCTATACCTGACGAAGGTTCATGAGAGTCTACACACTTTACATTCGACGAAGATCCATGGGGGTCTTCATTCTTCATTCTACGCGATCTAGTATGAACCAATGATGATCTTCACTCTACTAGACCTGAAGAAGGTCAATGAGAGTCTTTCCTTTTCATACTACAAGTTCTATTGAAGGTCCATAAATTTCGTCAATCATTCTCCTTATGAGGATCTATGAGACTACGGTCGAATGGACTTGTCGAATGAACTTGATGCAAGTCCAAAGAAGTCATAACTTATTATATACTAAACCTGTAGATGGCCCATGATACTACCATTGATAAATTTGATGAAAGCCATCAATGTCATCTCTATTTTACGAGACTACTGTCGAATGAACTTAATTAAAGTCTGAGGTCATCATTCGTGATTCTACTAGACCTAAGAAAGGTCAAAGAGGTGTTCATTCCTCATACTATAATATACTCGAAGAAGGTCCATGAGAATCCTCACTATACCTGACCTGATGAAGGTCATGAGACTATGGTCGAATGAAACTAGTGAAGGTTCATGAAGTTATGGTCGAATGAACTTGATATAAGTCCAACTGAATCTTCATTCTACCAGACTAGACTTCATACTACCTAACTTGATAAAGGTTGGTCCATTGGACCTAAAGGAAGTCCAAGAAAATCTTCACTCTACCTGTCCTGACGAAGGTCAGGAGACAACTGTCGTATGAACTTATTGAAGGTTCATGGGGCCTTTCTGATGAGTGGTATTTATACCACTATTTCCCACTCATTTGACCTAATGTTTTGTATTGTTTCTCGAGTTTTATGAACGTTTTGATGTGTTTTGTTGTTATTTTGCAGATAAATAAAGTTTGGACAGCACTGGAGGCAATTTGGGGCAAAACTGGACAAAAATGCACCAACTGGAAAATTTCAGTCTTCAGCGCGTCGCGACTCTGGAGCCTTGCGCGCCGCGACGCCCAGCGTGCACCGGAGATGCTAAAATGCGCCCTGGTCAACGGGTCAACAAGTTGAAAAGTTTGACTTTGCTAACATGCGCCTGCCACGTGTCACCATCACAACGGAGATGCTAACATGCGCCGTGCCACGTGTCAAGATCTCATTGCTTGGCCGGCCACCGCCATTACGTGTCATGCCACGTGTCGCCACGTCAGCATCCACATCAGCAGCCACGTCAGCAAGTCAACCGAGTCAACGAGCCACGTCATCATCAGCCAATCACAGCGCGCCACGTGTCAAGCTCTCATTCGTCCGACGGCCGCCGCCCCACGTGTCATGCCACGTGTCGCCACATCAGCACGATGACGTAAGCAATGACGTCATGAACAGTAGACACGTCAGCATGACGTAAGCGATGACGTCATGAACAGTGCCAAGTCAACGGGTCAAATCTGAGTCAACCAACCAGCGCGTGACACGTGTCACTGTAGCGCGCGGCGCGACGCGAGCCCAGCGTCGCGACGCGCGCGAACCCCATCCGCGCCTATAAATAGAGGGCGAGATTTCAGAATTCAGTGTCCAGTCCTCTCTCTTCAAATCTTCCTAAAGAGAGAGTTTCTCTCTCTAAAAGTCTTTAGTTTTTACTTTTTTTACTTTTGTAAATAATTTTTAATTACTTTTTGTAATAGTATTAGTAATTATTTTTACTATTTACTTTCTTTTGCAGTTTTTTACTATTTACTTTACTTTTTACAGTTTTTACTATTTATCGTGATGCGGTAATTTCCTTATGTTCGGGTGAAAGGTAATTTCTTTTACTATTACTATTTAGATTAATCTCCCTTAAAATAATATATTTACTATTTAAATTGGACTTAATCAGGATACCGCCAGATTGGTCGGTGAATAATAAAACATATATTCCGCCTTTATGGCTGGTTATTTTGGTTCCGCCTTTATGGCTGGTTATTTTGGTTCCGCCTTTATGGCTGGTTATTTTGGTTCCGCCTTTATGGCTGGTTGATATTAATCACAAGTTTTTATATTATTTTAATGGGAGATATCTAAATAAGTAGTAGTAGGATTAATCCTTTTACCTTAACATTTTATTTTATTTTACTTTTCAGTATTTTTATTTTATGTCTTTTATTTTTATGTTTTTACTAGTCCTAGTTATGTGTTAGTAAACTAGGGGTTGTGATGACTTTTAATATCACTAGTTTATAAGGGATTATTTTATAGTTTGGATAATTTATAAGTTTACTTATTAAGTCTTAAGCTTAATGCTTCTTATTGTCTGCACCAATAAGATTGAAATGGTAAATCTAAAATGAACTAGACATAGGGATTTTAGGTTTCAGCCTTAGACTCAATAGCTCACGATCTTCCTTGAGGATAGATAACCCTTTAATAGATTTCCTTACAGGATAGGAATATACCTGTAGGGCGGGGGGGGGGTAGCCATAATTGGAACTTAGACTTAATGAATCCAGGTAATGTGGTTGACATAGGAATATGGTTCAATTGGGTTATACTGGGTATTTGTAGTTGACCATCGGAAGAGGCTTTTACATAATTAGTGTTCCAGGTTAGTAAACAGATTTATTACACAAACATAAAATAATCACTTCATCTTTTAAATGATACTTAAAAGAAATCACAACCTTATATCTTTTTATCTTTTATTTTCCTTAGTATTTTCTTTTATCTTTTTATTTATTTATTTAGCAAATCTACAATCAACCAAATCAATCAAGCAATCAATTCTATTCTCCCTTTAATTAGATATTTGTAATTAAATAGATTCAATAATTAATAACAATAGTAGGAATTAAGTCCTCGTGGGATCGATATTTTTATACTACTTGAACGATACGTGCGCTTGCGTTATACGTGTGTGTTTACGCCGGTCAAGTTTTTGGCGCCGTTCCGGGGACTTATATTTCTTGAGTTATTAATTTTGAAGCTATCTAATTTACTTGTATCTAATTTTCTTTATTTTTATCTGTAATTTTTATTACTTTCTTTTGATCTCAGGTGACTTAAAAATGGAACATTGCTGGGAGATTGAGAAATTAAGAGCCTTACAAGAAGATACACCCCACATCTGGGAGCAACAGTCCGGTTTTCTGAGGCCTGTTGTCGAGCCAATGATTATCACTGGATGCCAGAACCAAGCAACCCTACATTTGCTCAACAGAATTCAATGTGGAGATGTGACATATGTAATGGTGACCACCCGAGCGATTATTGCGAATACAACTACTATCCAGGTGGCAGAACTATCAAGATCCTTCATGGTACGAAGAACCATCACATTTCACAGAATCACATTTTCCATCTTATCCACCATCTTCCTTCGATCCTTATCAACAACCAGAACCATCAGAGGAAGATCAATGATTCACATGTTCAAGGAACAGACAGCTCAATTTGATACACAAGTTCAGAGTAACACAGAATCCATACAGAGAATGACAGATCAAATCAGACAAATTACAGAAAACCAGAACTATATACCTCAAGAACCATTCTCAGATGACACTGATGAAGCCTTCGAGTACCAATCATTTCACAATGACACGTCAACAGAGGAGGAGGCTGAGCAGTATCAACAACCAGATGTATCAGTTCAGGAACTTGAACCGGCAAAGTCTCGATTTGATTTTTATTCTGACTCTGACGAGGAGGAAGCTGATCCATTTATACCAACTGCACCAACAACGGAGGATCAAACTTTCAAGCCTCAAAACGAAGATCTTGGAGATTCTATTGCAACGATGTTTGAAGAAGATCTTCCTGAACCATCCAATCCATTCAAATCAGAGGATGAAGACCTAAAATCTAACATTTCTTTTCATTCTCAGGTTGACAATTTTGAAACATGTATTTCACAGATGACAGATGAAGAACTAAATACAGAAATTTTAAAATACATCTGTGAAGAAAACGTGGAGCTAGAAACAGAGCAAATAGAGGAGCAACTGTCAGAACTTAATAAAGATCCAGAGCATTCAGGAAAAACATCGCTGATGTATTGGGGAGTACAAATCAAAGATATCACCCAGAAGCTTGACAGAATGGAATTTCCATTCCAAGTCAAACACCATACGAGACCTCCTAATTTTATTTCTTTCTTTGCAGGAACTATTGGAGCGACAAAGATTAAAAAGGTGGCACAAGCATTAAAGATGACAAAATTCTTTTTACCACTTTACCGTTGGAAGAGACCCTTCAAAAGCAACGCTCACGGGATTGTCTTTGATAGGACATCCAAAACGACACTGAAACCTCCTTAACAGATAAATTTCAGTCACGTCTGGCTGAAGACGAAAAATTCAGCGCTAGCAGGGAGGCAACCCATGCAATTTGTTGTAATTTATTTTTTTCATGTTTTGTGTGAACTTTTTAATTTTGTGTGTTATTTTTGTAGGGAAAGGCATAAACGAAGCATTTTAAGACAGAAGGAATTGTGTTTGGCAAGCAAAGATAAGAAACAATTCATTAGCGATGGCTGAATAAAGAATGAAATCTTGAGACTCATTTTAATGAATTTATACTAAACGAGTGGCGTATTTTGCGTACACAATTCCGTTGCCTTAATTATTGCTTTGATTCGCTTTTCTGTGTAATTATCTTTATTTTCGTAGACAGGATCCAGACTTTTTGACCTTTCACGATTTCTTTTGTTGTTTAGCAAACAAACGTCCTCTGGAAGATACTTCTGCTATTATTACTCACCCTTTTTCAGGTACTATAAATTCAGCCCGTCATTGCACTTTTGAAGGCATCCTAATTTGAAAAAGAAATACATAGAAAAATGGAAGCCACTTCAAGAAGACGAGTTGAAAACATTTGTGTGTTTTGCGGTAGTACTGTTGGTACTAAACCACAATACATAGAAGCAGCACGGGAATTGGGTCGAGTTTTAGCCGCAAGGAATATGCATTTGATATATGGCGGAGGAAATCTCGGACTTATGGGGATCGTTTCAAAAGCCGTACAGGAAGGAGGCAGTCATGTTTTGGGAATCGTCCCAAAACCCTTGGCAGAGGCAAATCTTATTGGATCATCAAACGGAGAGGAACTGATCGTATCAGGTATGTCTGAACGTTTGGTAGAAATGATTAACCGTGCTGATGCTTTTATTGCTTTGCCAGGTGGATTGGGTACATTGGAGGAAATTTTTTAGTTCTATCTTGGGCGAACCTGCAACATACACCAGAAACCAATTGGACTACTCAATGTTGATGGATTTTATGATTTTCTTTGTGTGTTTCTTGATGATGCTCGGAGAAATGGGTTCGTGTCAAAGCCGATGAAAGAACTCCTCTTCACTGCCAGACTTGCTCCGGATCTGATAGACCAACTTATAGCCTATGAACCACAAGTTGACCCTATCCTATCAAAAATAAATTGGTCTGAGGACGATCGTGGTAAGAGGCGTCGAATTAATCTGGACCTTAACCTTTAATTTCCTTTAGATTTCAGCTAATCAGATACAACCTTCTAACTCTCCTTTTACTGTTTAAGACATTGGGGACAATGTCTCATTTAGGTTTGGGGGAGGGATTTAGTTGATTAGTACCTTGTTTTTAGTTTGTATGTTGTTTTTATTTTTAGTCCAAAATTTTTCGAAAAATACAAAAAAATTGAAAAATTTTCAAAAATTACAAAAAGATTTTGTATTTTTGTGTTTTTATTTTGACTAAAAAGGTGAAATTGGTGAGAGGTAGCCGAGTAAGGAATTTCCACTCCTGAGACGTATCTCAAGCCCATTTTCGAAATAAAGTTAATTGTTGTTTATTTCATTTTAAATTATTTAATTTGTGAATTCTCCATAAATCTGACTAAAATGAATCTTCATATGTTCAGTTGACAGGTATTATGAACTTACATGGAACATACAGTCATGAGCTAAAATTGAAAAGTTTGTAATATTCCGTGCTATAGTTTAATTGGAGGAAGCATCTCTAAATAGTGATGGAGTAAAAAAAAAAAAAAAAAAAAAAAAAAAAAAAAAAAAAAAAAAAAAAAAAAAAAACGTCCGAGATCCGAGTTATTAAGTCTGTAAGGGTGTTTTAACACCTAGTGCCCTAAAACCAACTGTTTGGGAGTCACTGGCCCAAAGCTCGTTACATGGATCAAAGATGCTGCATATATATATATCTGAAGTCTGAGTAATTAAGTTCGTAGGGGTGTCTTAACACCTGGTGCCCTAAAGCCAACTGGTTTGGGAGCCACCAACCCAAAGCTCGCTACATAGACGGAATGTATTGTATATAAATAAAAATAGAAAAAAAATCAAAGAAAAAATCAGAAAAATCAGAAAATTATTCCATTACTACAAAAAAAGGTGTGAAATCTGATAGAACTTTAGGACAAAAATATTACTCTCTTATCAACTGCACTTATGACTGTTGTGGGCAAAAATGAATTGATTAATATTTGTTAGTTGTGTATATGAAGAATGGTAAAAATAATCGGAGAATTTACTTATTCGGTAATTTAGAAAGAAACAAAACAACTAGTAACTTGGAGTAGAATTTTCACCTGATTAGTCATTAGCTTCCTTTATTCTCTCTCTTGTCTTTTTGCTTTTGTGTGCATTAGTTTTAACTAACTTTTTACTTTTAAAAATGTTTGTGGGTATCATTGCTGTAAACCCTCACGAGACTACAACTCGTCCACTAGGGACACCTAGGGGTTTAAAGGCTTGTTGCATACGCTAAATGCAACCGTGATCCCTACGAAAGTGGCTTAGTTAAAGTTTATTTTCTTGTTATTTTCTGTTTTGCTCGAGGACTAGCAAAATGTTAGGTTTGGGGGTGTGATGAGTGGTATTTATACCACTATTTCCCACTCATTTGACCTAATGTTTTGTATTGTTTCTCGAGTTTTATGAACGTTTTGATGTGTTTTGTTGTTATTTTGCAGATAAATAAAGTTTGGACAGCACTGGAGGCAATTTGGGGCAAAACTGGACAAAAATGCACCAACTGGAAAATTTCAGTCTTCAGCGCGTCGCGACTCTGGAGCCTTGCGCGCCGCGACGCCCAGCGTGCACCGGAGATGCTAAAATGCGCCCTGGTCAACGGGTCAACAAGTTGAAAAGTTTGACTTTGCTAACATGCGCCTGCCACGTGTCACCATCACAACGGAGATGCTAACATGCGCCGTGCCACGTGTCAAGATCTCATTGCTTGGCCGGCCACCGCCATTACGTGTCATGCCACGTGTCGCCACGTCAGCATCCACATCAGCAGCCACGTCAGCAAGTCAACCGAGTCAACGAGCCACGTCATCATCAGCCAATCACAGCGCGCCACGTGTCAAGCTCTCATTCGTCCGACGGCCGCCGCCCCACGTGTCATGCCACGTGTCGCCACATCAGCACGATGACGTAAGCAATGACGTCATGAACAGTAGACACGTCAGCATGACGTAAGCGATGACGTCATGAACAGTGCCAAGTCAACGGGTCAAATCTGAGTCAACCAACCAGCGCGTGACACGTGTCACTGTAGCGCGCGGCGCGACGCGAGCCCAGCGTCGCGACGCGCGAACCCCATCCGCGCCTATAAATAGAGGGCGAGATTTCAGAATTCAGTGTCCAGTCCTCTCTCTTCAAATCTTCCTAAAGAGAGAGTTTCTCTCTCTAAAAGTCTTTAGTTTTTACTTTTTTTACTTTTGTAAATAATTTTTAATTACTTTTTGTAATAGTATTAGTAATTTATTTTTACTATTTACTTTCTTTTGCAGTTTTTACTATTTACTATTTACTTTTTACAGTTTTTACTATTTATCGTGATGCGGTAATTTCCTTATGTTCGGGTGAAAGGTAATTTCTTTTACTATTACTATTTAGATTAATCTCCCTTAAAATAATATATTTACTATTTAAATTGGACTTAATCAGGATACCGCCAGATTGGTCGGTGAATAATAAAACATATATTCCGCCTTTATGGCTGGTTATTTTGGTTCCGCCTTTATGGCTGGTTATTTTGGTTCCGCCTTTATGGCTGGTTATTTTGGTTCCGCCTTTATGGCTGGTTGATATTAATCACAAGTTTTTATATTATTTTAATGGGAGATATCTAAATAAGTAGTAGTAGGATTAATTCCTTTTACCTTAACATTTTATTTTATTTTACTTTTCAGTATTTTTATTTTATGTCTTTTATTTTTATGTTTTTACTAGTCCTAGTTATGTGTTAGTAAACTAGGGGTTGTGATGACTTTTAATATCACTAGTTTATAAGGGATTATTTTATAGTTTGGATAATTTATAAGTTTACTTATTAAGTCTTAAGCTTAATGCTTCTTATTGTCTGATCACCAATAAGATTGAAATGGTAAATCTAAAATGAACTAGACATAGGGATTTTAGGTTTCAGCCTTGACTTAGACTAGCTCACGATCTTCCTTGAGGATAGATAACCCTTTTAATAGATTTCCTTACAGGATAGGAATATACCTGTAGGGGGCGGGGGTAGCCATAATTGGAACTTAGACTTAATGAATCCAGGTAATGTGGTTGACATAGGAATATGGTTCAATTGGGTTATACTGGGTATTTGTAGTTGACCATCGGAAGAGGCTTTTACATAATTTAGTGTTCCAGGTTAGTAAACAGATTTATTACACAAACATAAAATAATCACTTCATCTTTTAAATGATACTTAAAAGAAATCACAACCTTATATCTTTTTATCTTTTATTTTCCTTAGTATTTTCTTTTATCTTTTTATTTTTTATTTAGCAAATCTACAATCAACCAAATCAATCAAGCAATCAATTCTATTCTCCCTTTAATTAGATATTTGTAATTAAATAGATTCAATAATTAATAACAATAGTAGGAATTAAGTCCTCGTGGGATCGATATTTTTATACTACTTGAACGATACGTGCGCTTGCGTTATACGTGTGTGTTTACGCCGGTCACTTTCCAATGCTTTATGGAAATTCATCCATATAGTCTAGAGTGGATGAAAATCTTCATATGTAGTATGGAGATAGATATCTTCATATGTAGTATGGAAGAGATTGGATGCCTATCAATGTCATTACTAATTATACAAGACTTGAATAAGGTCAATGATACTGTAATAGAATGAGCTTTGATGAAAGTCACATAGGATTTCCATACTACCGAATCTGATAAAGGCTGGTCGATTGGACCTAAAGAAGATCCAAGAGAATTTTTCATTCTACTAGGCATGATAAAAGATTACCTATATAGTATGGAGTTGGCAATACTAAGTCTACGCAGCATGTAGATGATGACTAACCTTTTACGTGATGAAACTCCTTCTGTGTTGTCTCGAGAGGGTAACTATCCTTCAATGTCTTATGAGCCTACATGTAATGTCGTATGGAACCGATGGAAATATGAGCCTACGTGTAACTATCCTTCATAGCATTTTACCAAGTCAAAATTTGAAACACGGAGGCCACCAGTTTACTCCCATTCGACAAGACACGTGATCAGCCATATGAAGCATAAGCTCATTAGACAAGCCCATCCCAAAACGCACACTATTTTGGGTCGAATCAAACAAACCTCGTGCATAAGCACAGCCCCATTAAGCACAACATAAGTGCCTGACTCCCCAGCCCAATTTGTGGAAGCCCATCAATGAATAATGTAATTTTCCCACGTAACAAGCCCCAACAAATAGACCATTCATCCATTCGTCATAATTTCTCAAGTTCGCCGACCAGCCCATGGATTCGCAACTCAAAAATTTAGGAGCAGTCCAAAGCCCACACATATGGGCCAAACGGCAGGCAAGGGGAGCCCATGCCCTCATCGACAGCTACTCTAATAAAACCTTGCCCTAAATTGCCAAAACAACCAAGCTGAGGAGACTCCTTCAAATCCACTGAATACGGCGAGCCTGAACCACCGGATCCCAGATGCTGTCGCTCCGGCTTCCTTTCATATTCCTTTCGAATACACTGTCATTTTCTTAGCGGCAAAGGCTTGCCCTGGCGTCCCATACTTTATGGTCCCGCCACGCTTTCTCTTCATCTACTACAGACGATGCCACCGAGTGCGGGTACTCTATTTCGCAGTTGAGTAATTCGTCACAAGGCCATTGGGTGACGAGGAATTCAAATTTTCGGTGACTACGTGGTTGCCATTGAATGATGGTAGTGCGTGCTGAATTTGGTAATTGGTGGGTGGCAATTGGTCAACTCGCTCTTGCTGACTGAGTGCTAATTTTGTTATTTTTCTCTGACTCGGTGGTTATTGGTTCTATAAAAAAGGACGAAGGGGAGAGAGAGGTATGTGAAGGACGACGAAGCAAATGAGGGTGAGGGTTAACCCGGGAGTGAAATCGGGTTGAAGGAGGGTGAGTTCAGAGAAGTGTGATGTGTTTGCAGGCAAATGGGTTTTTGATAATACATCATATCCATTGTACAATGAGTCCCAGTGTCCATATATGTCAGATCAATTGGCATGCCACAAACATGGACGGTCTGATTTGGGGTATCAGTACTGGAGATGGCAACCTAATGACTGCAATATGAAGAGATGGAATGCAACGGAGATGTGGGAGAAGTTGAGAGGAGTGGGGTTGGATAAGCCTTTTGGGTATTTGAATGAGTCGACTATAATGACAAGAGCGTTAGCGTCGATAGTGAAAATCAAGGAGGCTCTGTTTTGCTGTCGTCGACATCGTTGTAGACTGTCGGCCTGGAATCTGAGGAGAAGGCTATCCCAAAATTGAGTATCATGTAAGGAAACTGAGATTCTCCATGCTCGTGAAACAAGCTAGGCCAGACTACAAACATAGATACAAATTTGAAAACCAGAAGAGAGACATCACACGAGAGACATCCCACGAAACCAATTTGAGACGCAAGCTGCACCAAAGGAACAAACCGAAGATGGATTTACAGCCTAAAGGGAAAGCTTATGTCTTATAGACGGACAGAATCCCCTAGCCCAAAGACGAGAAGAACCCAACCCGGATGTCATCAGACCAGAAACTCCAAACACGACACCTCAACATGTAGTCCGAACTTAAGGCTTGGAGCACCCAGACGAAAAGCAAAGAGGAGCCGAAACTTAAAGCTTGAGTTGGGCCCAGCCCACTGAAAGAAGCAAAGAACAAAACCATACGGCAAAACCAACTCCAAAGAAAATGACTGTTAATTATCCCACATCGATTATTTCAACAGGAACACTATAACAGACGAAAAACAAAACCCACTCTCACATCGCCTGTCGGATGAGAACAAAGCATATAAAACAAGAGAAAACCAGTCTCCTGCTAAGAACAGAGTAAAATCCCATTCCAAAACAGTCGAAGAGAGCACTTGCAGGTACCTATTCCAAAACAGTCGAAGAGAGCACTTGCAGGTACGTTTCAAGACTACCAGCCTTAAAGGATCTCCATAAACAAGAGAGAGTTGATACCAGGGGGCCTGATACTGCGAGGATCTTTTCTGCCATAATTATATAATTTTTTTTTTTTTAACAACCGAAATTTTCCAAGTATTCTTGAGGCAGATGTTGAATGTAATGGTGGTATGAAATTTGGTCTTCGACTCTCTTTTGTAGAATCAGATAATGCCTGTCAACTGTTCGAGAGAATGTCATAAAGCCTTAATGGTATTCTTTGGCTTAGCCCTTGAGCAGCTCCGGAACGCTCAACATTACTATTTCCAGACTTGAGAGTATCCAACAACCAAGAAACAAGATTTGGGAAGTTTTCCTCTCCCATTCCTCTTATCATGGATCCAATGGCCCTTGCTGAAACAAATCGGACTTCTGGAATTGGATCCACATGTACCTTTTTTCACTTCAGGAAGAAGCAATCATATGTAAGGAATCATATCCTTTAGTTCGGTAACTAACGAACACATATTTCCGTCAATCTGTGAAGAAGAATATCAAGTGAATATATTTTGTGTGGTCACTGGGGTCTGTAAGACCCATCTGAAGAGTAGGGAAAAGAGATGTTATCTCAGCATTCTTTATCACACTCCAACCTGCTGAAGGGTCGTCTGCCCTGCAGACTGGACTTTGGGATGTGTATTTGTTAAAACCTCAGTCAGCTTTGGCACAATCTGACTCGACACTGAGAAGGCTGTTGAGGAGCACTGTAAGCCATTGCACCAAGTAGTTGCTTAGTTCACCAGGCTTTATCTTCTAAACCCTCTAATAGCGATGGAAGGACAAGCTTCACCCCCTGTGCGCTATGTCGAGTCATCTTTGCACGTGTAGCACACTCAGCAGCTTTACGAGCAAGCTTTCCATAAAAGCACTCAATAGCCAGTAAAGCTCCTCCACGACATTTTGCAGAATTCCTATCTGCAAAACCTTCTCCTATTGTAGCCGTAATGTCATACTTCTTCAAGCTAGAAATTCCAAATCCCTTAACCACTCCAACCAGTCCAAAAGCTGCTCCATGACGCTCTCCATAATTGTCACTCTTCATCAGCTGATCCAGCGCTGAACAGCTTCTGACATAGTGTTTAACACATCCAACAACTTTTGGGATCACCCTCTGCCAAGTTTTGTGGGGCTTATTGTCGCATGGGTAATGGATTTGGTGGTGGGTTTGTCATGGAATGGATTTGTGGGGTGGTCTGTATGTTGAGACGACATGGGTGTTCATGAAGGGTTGTCTTCGAATGGTCTGCATCTAGTCACGGGCAACACGTGGTGGAGAGTTGTCTTCGAGTGGTGTATTTTCTTTGTCAAGTGAGACTGACTCATAATGAATCTTCACAAGTGTTAATTGAAGCTTCATCATTAAGCAGAGTCTATATCCTTGCAATGTCGAGTGGGATAGTATCCTCATGACGTGTCTTCATTTGAAGCATCTTCCTTGAGCCAAGATCAAATCCTCGTAGTGTTGGGTGGGATACCAACTTGTTGTATCCTCATCTAAAGTATCATTCTTAAGCTGGGACTACATATTTGTAGTGCTGGGTGGAATGCCAACTCGTTGTATCTTCATTTAAACCAAACTATTTTATTGTAGTGTCGAATGGTGTTTCTTCCTCTAGGTAGCTGCTTTTCCTTGTCGTGTGGGATGGAACCTCAACCATCTAGTTAGGACTTCTTCCATCTCATGTCAAATGAGATCTCGAGCAAGTGATAAGCCTCACATGTAGAGTGTCGAATGGAATTTCAAGCAAATGACAAGCCTTATATATAATAATGATAATTGGGTCATCTTCTAATACACTGATGTCGAGTGAGACATCCCTAACAAGTCCTATGCCTCATTGCAAATGTCGACTGTGATTCCCTTATCAATTTTCAGGTTGTAAATTGTAGTGTCGACTGGGACACCATAGCAAGTCTCATACTATAAATTGTGGTACCAACTATGACATCTATTATAAGTCACAAGCTACTTATTGATGTCGACTGGGACATTATTAAAAGGTGCAAGACATACCTGGTAATGTTAACCACGATGTCCACGCCAAGTCTTTATTCGGGTACGTCGACTGGGACACCGTCTTCATGCCAAGTACTTGTTTCTTTTAGAAATCCATAAGAGACAACCCAATCATGTAGTATGGAGCTGAAGGCAATCCATGCATTCTAAGGAAGATGACCATCATTTCACATGTAGTAAGAGGTTGATGACGATCAACCCATGGATCTTTATGTGTGAAAGAGTCGTAGATAGAGATGTCTTTGCTTGCTAAGAATCGCTAGGGCCCCACGGTGGGCGCCAAATTGTAGACGCAGGTTTTCGCCCGAGGTCCACAATCGAGATTTCGTTGAGATGGGGGCACTGGCGATCCTGCAAAACAAATGTAGAGTGAGCGGGAGTTGACTACCCACCGGTGTGGTGGGTGCCGGGGGCACTCCGACGCTCAAGTCAGTAGTGGAAGTAAGGAATTAGAAGGTGGGAAGTCAAAGGTTGGATACTACCTTGAACTTAGTATGGTGCCGTGAGGGCGATCGGTCAGTGGTGTGGTGAGCTTGAAGATATTTCAAGGTTGCGAGTAAGAGAGCTGGAAGTTCCAATCCCTTTTCTTCTGGACCCTCTTCTCTTATATACACGCCTCTGAATGCATTTACTGCTTTTTGATTGCTTGTCCGTTGGGCGTCGATAACGGTCGACTTCATGAGGGGGGTTTTATTATGTTTTGCCCGTTGTAGGCTGGCAACTGCTGAATTTATGAACTTAGGCGTTACGTGGGCGGGCCTCTGGTTGGTCCTTCGGTTACGGGTGTTGATGCTCATCGGGCTTGGGCCGACATTATGTCTTTGGGGTTTGGTTAGGAGGCTACAGGGGTGCGTCCAGTATTGGGCCTAAAGCAAAATGACGAAACTACCCATTGACCAAATTTGGCCCATACAGTATCTGGCTGATGGAATCCGGCCTCGTTGAGATCTTCGTACTGGAGGTTCTGGCTGTCTGTTGTCATCCAGATCTGTGGATGATCCTGAAGCCTCTGATGGAGTAGGCTGCAGCTCCCCCTGCTCAACATCTCCTTCCTCCTATGGTTCTGTTTCTGGCATGTCTTGCACCCCATCATCATCTGTGGTCACTGGTGTTGGTGCTAGGCTTGTGTCTGGATTTGCATCAGCTTTGTTGGCACTGGATTTAGAAGACATCTTGGGCTTTTCAATGTCTTCTATTGTCTGGTCCTCGAGAAACACTACATCCATGCTTCTGATGACCTTCCTTTCCTTCGGGTCCCATAGCCTGTATCCAAATTCCTCATCTTCATAGCCTATGAAGATGCATGACGTAGTCCTTGCATCGAGCTTCTGCCCGAGCTCATTGGATACATGTGCAAATGCTAAACATCCAAATATTCTGAGGTGAGAATATGAGGGATTCTTCATAGACCACACTTTCTCCGGAATCTCGAAGTTCAACGGTACAAATGGTGATCTGTTGATCAGATAGCAGGCGGCACGAACAGCTTCTCCCTAGAATGGCTTTGGTAGCTTAGCCATGTTTATCATGCTTCTGACTTTCTCCATAATGGTGCGGTTCATCATTTCAGCGACACCATTGTGTTGTGGGGTGCGTGGAACAGTCCTCTCGTGTTGAATGTCGTGGCTTCCGCAGTAGACATCGAACTCTCTGGAAGTGTATTTGCATCCATTGTCTGTACAAATGCACTTCAGTTTCTTCCCTGTTTCACGCTCGACCATGGCATGGAACAGTTTGAAATAGTCCAAGACCTGATCCTTTGATTTCAGAAAATACACCCATACTTTCCGAGAAGCATCGTCAATGAAAGTCAGAAAATATTTATTATCGCCTAGTGAATTTACCTCCAAGGGACCACATATATCAGAGTACACCAGACTGAGTAACTCTGATTTCTTTGTAGAAGAAAAATTGAAAGAGACTTTATGTTGCTTACCGAATAGACAGTGATTGCAAGGATCCAGAGCAACATTTTTGGAGACAGAGATTAGATCATTCTTTGTCAAGGTAGACAACCCATTTCACTCATGTGACCGAGTCTCTGGTGCCACAGATTCTGAGAAGCCTCCGGTTCAGCTACATTTAGGCTTTCTGCATAAATCTTCACATGAGTCTTGTATAAGGTTCCACAGATGTGTCCTCGGGCGATGACCATGACACCTTTTATCATCCTTCAAGTGCCATTGCTGAAGTGGCTAGCATAACCCTGTTTGTCAAGGGCTACCCCCGAGAGTAAGTTGAGCCGAAGTTCTGGAACATGTCTGACCTCCTTCAGGGTTATTGTATACACTACATTTGTCCGCAGTTGTATTTCACCAATTCCCACTATTTGAGAAGAACTTGTATTCCCCATTTTCACTACTCCAAAGTTTCCTGCTTTATATGTTGTCAAGAAATCCATGTGAGGAGTGACGTGGTAGAATGCTGCAGTATCTACCACCCACTCGACATCCTGAGTTGCGGTGTGAAGACATTCTTCTTCCTGGCCGGAGCATATAGCTACATCTACCGTGGTAATTACTAGTGTCTCCGCATCATTTTTCTTCGGCTGGTTATTACCTTATCCCTGCTCCCGTTGCAGTTTCCGGTAATTTTTCTTCAAGTGGCCTTCTATGCCACAGTGGAAGCACTTGTATGTCTTTTCCCATCCTTGGATTTGCCTCTCCTTTTTCTTCTGCCTCTCCTCCCACCTTGATGTTTCTTCTGTTGTCTTCCTCGTTGCTCCGAGACAAGAGCTTCTGTTTGATTTGAGCCCACGTCTTTTCTTATGGCTTCTTCATTTGACAGGGCATCATTTACCATATGCATGGTAAGTTTGCCTCCTGGAGCTGAGTTGCTGAGAGTAACCACCAGAGTCTCCAAACTATCAGGAAGAGAACTGAGTAGCAAGAGGGCTTGAACTTCGTCTGTCAGTTGCATGTCTACTGCAGACAACTGGTTCACCAGGCTTTGGAACTCGTTGGTTTGTTCTGCAACGGAAGTTTCACTTCGTAGCTTCAGGTTCACCAAACGCCTCAAGATTAAGGCCTTATTCCGAGCTGTTTTGGCCTGGAACATGTCTTCCAATTTCCTCCATATTTCATAAGCATCTGTGTCATATGCTACATGGTGGAAGACACTGTGACCGATCCACTGCCTAATTTGACCCAAAGTTCTGTTGTTGAGTTTATTCCAGTCATACTCCTTAACAGACTCTAGTTTCACTCCCTTCATCTCGATGACATCAAACAGATCTTTGCAATGCAAGAAATCTATCATCCGAGGTCTCCAGATGGAGTAATTAGTTGCAGCCGGTTTAATCATTACACCAGAAGATGAATCTTCCATTTCCATTTTAAGTTTTAAAGTTTAAAATGAAAATATACTAAAATTGGGGCTGAATTTCACAATTCGGAGGTCACTGTTGCGTCCAGAACGGTCGAATAGACATTTCGTTGGTCTAAATCCGACATAGGGGCTGATTTGTAAATTCCTAAAACTTCTGGGGTAAAACTGTAAATTTCGAAGAATTCAGGGGGCTAAATGAAGTTTACCAGGATGCTGACGTGGCAGCGGTGGGACCGGATTGCTGATGTGTCAGCTGACGTGGTGGTGACGTGGCAGATGACGTGGCTGGCTGACGTGGCGAATTGCGTGGCGCTGACTGGACTGCTGACGTGGCGCCACATGTATCGTCTTCAACCTTGGGAGCGCATGCTGCGCGTGGGAGCGCGTGGGCAGTTCTCTGATCGGCGCGTGTGGCTCACTCAGACCTCCGATCAATCGCCGAAAATACCACCGGACTCATCTCGACGTGAACTAGTTGATGGTATCCTTAAATTGGATTTTTGACAACTTTCGTCGGAACCGATTTTCTGAACGAAAGCTATGTTTTTCGGTTTTTCGACCCCAAAGAATAACCAAAGCTCCTGATACCATTTGTTGTGATTCACTTGATCACTCTTGAGTGTTTTGAGGAAAAACCGAATTTGTTTCTATTACTATCAAGAATAGAAATTACAAGTTAACAAAAATTAAACAAAAACCTCACTACACTCTCTAACCATTTACACACTCTTTGGGATGCCTTACACTCACTGAAATGGCTGTATTTATAGCCAAAAAATGCACACTATTTGTGCCACAAATCACTCCTTGGTTCATGCCTTGATTCATGGCATTTGGAAATCTCCACCAAAAGTTTCATGGCATGTCAAATATGCTGGCCACCTTCACACGTTTTCACAGCTGGAGACTATCTTTCATGCAGCTGGAAAACAATCAACAACTTTGCATGCATGATACATGCAACTAATGTCAACAAATCAAGCTGGAGCCATTAAGGGACGAGTGGAGGCAATTTAATCCGAAATTTCTTAAATATGTCCTATAAATTAATTATAAAACAAAACCCTTAAAGAGACTTACCACTGTAATTAAAGAGGTTCAAATTATTCAAAAAATCCCTTAAAAAATCAAAATTTACGAATCAATGTTACATAAACTTTTAATCAAAATGTTATCAATTAAAACTTCCAAAAATATAATTATGAAGACTTTGACTACAATTTGAACAATTACATAAATTAGAAAATATCGTTTTATCTTTAACTATATTTTATCTTTATTCATAGCTAGGTGCGAGAGGATACAATAATTGAGGGGTCTAACGAGATAAGGTTGTAATGCGTTAAAAAGAAAAAGAAAAAAAAAATCACATCTTTATCAGTTGCTACCACCAAACTAAAAGGGGCGGAGTGAATAAAGGGGCTCTAAATAGCTTGTTGTTGTCGAGCTTTCTTCCACATAGGCCTCGCTTGCATGCCTTGTGGTTGTGGCAAATTAGACTGAAGTTGAAAAAGGGTCTTCTTCAAATATACTCTTGCAAAGCCCTTAAAGAGGCTTAAGCCATCGACGGATAAGGATTTTCCCTCTATGATCTGTAGGATTTTCCCTCTATGATCACAGATCATAGAAATCAATGAGAACTAAACGGATCTTTTTATACTATCCACTCAAAAAAATATATTGAATTGTGTAAATTTTTTAAAACTCTTTTTTATTTATAGATTATAGAATCGAAATTTTATTTCCCCATTTCAATTAGTTATGAAATCTACAAATCTTTTTTTCCGTATACTCATCCGTCGCCGCTTTTCTTTTTATTCTATCCACTCTGGGACAGAATGATTCGAACCTCTGAATACCGAGACTAATACCCGTTTCCTTACCACTTGATGGATGGATGGATTCATTATTTTTAACATTTTCTTGCGATGGTTACGTTTGATTGATTTTCAGGTCACAGCCACCTTTAATGGAACCCCATTGGTTGCTTTATTAAGTTGCCATTCTTTTGCCTTAGTTTGGAAGATCCACCATGCATGTATTGACACATTTCAATGACTATATTTTACATTTTGATTGATAGTGATCATCTTGATCTTATGGATACAAAAAACAAAAACAAAAACAAAAATTGTAAAAAGAAGAAGATAACCTTCAAAATTCTTACCGAATTATATCAACTCATTGGTTCGGAGCAGGGAATGTCAATCTTAAATAGAACGATTGACGTATCAAGAATGGATAGGAATTAGGATGCCATTTCATAATACGATGCTTAAATCTAATAATATGATATTATCAAATTGCTACACGTTTAAATAAAATTATTGATTTTGTATTGAAGGCCCTAAAAAAATATGAGTATAGTTACCTTTAAGAAATTACTGATCGATGCTCTAGCAATAATTATTTTATCTGTTAGTGAAATATAATGTCCTATAAGTTAGCACTTCGACATCCAAATCAATATTTTTGTTTGACAAAGTGATTGAAAGCTTTTTAGTAAATAAGTCTTTCACAACTCTCTTTCTTTCTTTTCAATGAATAAAGTATTACAAATTTAATTTGGTTACTGTGTTCTTACAACGGACTTTGAACAATCAGTAAACCGAACTGGAATGATACAATTTTGATAAGTGATAAACCGAATTGGAACGATACAATTTTCAACAGTGAAACAAATGACAACAAGCAGAAAGAAAAAAAAACGAAAATAGCAAGTCAGTCCCAGCGATGAAGGCAGAATTCCGAGGCTTGTTGATGCAGCAACAATCTCCTTAAAACAAATTCGTCCCCTACCGATTGGTGCAGTAGAACGCGAGACGTCTGTTTCCCAGGATGCAACAGAAAAAGAGGAAATTGGGCACCACCAAATTCGACTGCAACGAACAAGAAGTGCTTGAACTCTTCTAAAAAGAAAACTTAAAACTTGTTTCTGTATTCAACTCCACAAAAACGAAAATACACACATCTATTAAAAAGATATTAACATGCCAATTAAATTGAGTTAGTGGGAGACCTTCCATTTGATTTGTAACCACTTAGTTAATTAATAAAATTGAATTAACTGTTATGGAACATCAAAAGCTTGGAAAAAATAAAGAGGAGGCTTGCAAAAATTCGTTAGGCCGGGCTCGCACATTTTGGTCCGGCATTCGTGTACGCAGGACACGCGGGTGCACACGAGCCAAGCTTGATTCGGATTTGATTTGCACCCCCCCCCCCCCCCCCCGCGCACGTAGAGAGAGCCTCTATCCTTACAACTCTTACCCATCTACATATGAGCAATCATATATAAGCATAATATTCCCTCTATAGATTTCCCATATGGGACAAGCTTATTTTTCTTTATTTTCCAACACCAATGGGTGAACTTTGAGCAACAATTTCTCATTCACCCAAGCACCATTTTAAGCATATGAATATACCATTTCGAACTACTCACGGAGGAGTATCCGAATCATTCAATAACAACCACTAACACGAAGTGGACCATGCTTGAAATTGTGCCTCAAAATGCTTATTCATAAGCATTTTCCAACAATCCCCCACATGAATGAAATTGGCGAAAAACGTTGAATAAAATTATTTTATAAAACATTTTATTTTGACCTAGAAGAGTTCAACGGTTCAACACCTGCATAGGATAGGTAGGCTTCAACCTTTGAACCTTCCCTTGTGAAAATATATCTCATTTACTGGCTGACAGTGGACACGATGTCATTGAACTGTACTGCCGTTCATGTAAATGGAGAACATATATCACACAGATGTTTTACCTAACACATCTGAGTTCTCATTGTTATGCTCATTTTGGCCATGAACATCAACCTGGTTCTGCAAGAGTTTCTAAGAATTGTGACCCGTACAATTCCCTTTGAAGCGGCCCCACTTCTCTCTCACATAGGTGATTTCTTATTTAAGAGCATCTCGTAATACTCTGCTCGGATTCCCGACGCATAAGAATCATTAAAAGCCTTTGCTTAACCTCAATCCATACAAGCATCACTGTTTCATTTCACCATAGGAATGGACTAGAGGGTAACCCCCCCACAGTGAACCAATTATGTCTTTTACGAGTAGGTTGTCCCATTGAACCTAGATCTTGGGATCTCCAGTCAACAAGGTTGGGTTTTCCTTCGTAATAAACATTTATCTAATGGGGTTTAGTCCCATTCCCCTCGATGATTTCACAACCAACTCTCTATTTAACCCTTTGGTTAGCGGATCCGCAATGTTATCCTTTGACTTTACATAGTCAATCGAAATAACTCCAGTAGAGAGTAATTGTCTAACGGTATTGTGTCTACGACGAATATGTCTAGACTTACCATTATACATAATGTTATGTGCTCTTCCAATTGCAGATTGACTATCGCAATGAATGCAAATTGCTGGCACTGGCTTAGGCCAACTTGGAATATCCTCTAGAAAATTTCGAAGCCATTCTGCTTCTTCAGCACACTTGTCTAATGCAATGAATTCTGATTCCATTGTAGATCTGGCTATCACAGTCTGTTTGGAGGATTTCCATGATATAGCTGCACCTGCTAGTGTAAACACATAGCCACTGGTAGACTTTGAGTCTTTCATGTCAGATATCCAATTAGCATCACTGTATCCTTCGACTACAGCTGGATATCTATGATAGTGCAACCCATAATTACGAGTAAAACGTAAGTACCTAAGTACTCTCACTATTGCTTTCCAGTGATCAACCCTTGGATTACTCGTATATCTGCTGAGCTTGTTTACTGTACAGGCTATATCAGGTCTTGTACAACTCGATAGATACATCAAACTCCCGATCACTCTAGAGTATTCTACTTGAGATATACCCTGTCCCCTATTCTTTGATAGGTGTAGACTCACATCTAAAGGAGTTCTAGCCACAGCAGAATCATCATTGTTAAATTTACCAAGAATCTTGTCCACATAGTGTGACTGATCAAGAATAAGTCCATCAGGACTTCTCGAGATCTTTATTCCCAGAATGACATCTGCTAAACCCATGTCTTTCATGTCAAACTTGGATTTCAGCATATTCTTGGTAGATTTCACCATTTTAACATTACTCCCGACAATCAATATGTCATCAACGTAGAGACATAAAATGACATAGCCAACTTCTGTCTCTCTGACATAAATGCATTTATCACACTCATTGATTTTGAAACCATTTGCTAACATGGTGTCATCAAATTTTTTATGCCACTGTTTTGGAGCTTGTTTTAATCCATACAAGGATTTAACCAACTTACAGACTTTCTTTTCTTGTCCTGGAGCTATAAAGCCTTCAGGTTGTTCCATGTAATTTCTTCATCTAAATCTCCATTTAGAAAGGCTGTTTTCACATCCATCTGATGTACCTCAAGATTGCGCAGAGCTGCAATCGCTATTATCATCCTTATGGAATTTATTCTCGTTACAGGAGAATAAGTATCAAAGTAATCAAGACCTTCACGTTGTCTGTAACCTTTAATTACAAGTCTTGCTTTGTACTTATCAATTGATCCATCTGCCTTTATTTTCTTTTTGAAAATCCACTTGGAGCCTAAAGGTTTACATCCTGGAGGAAGATCCACTAACTCCCAGGTGTGATTTTGTAAGATGGATTCAATTTCACTATTGATGGCATCCTTCCACAAAGCACCATCAGCTGACCTTACAGCTTCGTTATAGCTTTGAGGATCATTTTCTAGCAAAAATGTCAGAAAATCTGGACCAAATGATTTTTCGGTTCTAGCTCTTTTGCTACGTCTTGGTTCAAGTTCAACAACTTGTTGATCCTCTGGAACATTTATTTGTTCTCGGTCCTGACTATCTTCAATAATAGTCTCATGTACCCGTTTGTGTACATTTGAATTCGAATTAGTTTTACAAGGAAAAACGTATTCGAAAAAGGATGCATTCCTCGACTCCATTATCGTATTCTTGTGAATATCTGGTATATTAGACTCATGCACAAGAAATCGATAAGCATTACTGTTATGTGCATATCCTATGAAAATACAATCAACAGTTTTTGGTCCTATCTTCACCTTTTTAGGTGGAGGAATAACTACCTTGGCAAGACACCCCCACACTCGTAGAAATTTGTAGGAAGGTACTCTTCCTTTCCACATCTCATAAGGAGTTTTCCCTGCATCTTTCCGTGGTACCTTATTTAAAAGGTAATTAGCTGATAAAACAGCTTCTCCCCACATATTCTGAGGTAAGCCAGAGCTGATTAACATAGCGTTCATCATCTCTTTCAAGGTACGATTCTTCCGTTCTGCAATCCCATTGGATTGGGGTGAATAAGGAGCTGTGGTTTGATGTATGATTCCATTTTGTTCACAAAGTGATTCAAAAGGGAAAACATACTCACCACCACGATCACTTCTCAACTCCTTAATTCTTTTGTTCAGTTGATTCTCAACTTCATTCTTATAGAGAACAAATTTCTCTATAGCTTCGTCCTTGCTTTTCATCAAATACACATAGCAAAATCTAGTGCAATCATCAATAAAGGTAATAAAATATTTATTACCGCCTCTCGATTGTATTGAATTAAAATCACATACATCGGTATGAATAAGATCAAGTGGTTCAGAGTTTCTTTCAATACTATGAAAAGATGATCTGGTTAGTTTTGCCTCAACACAAGTATCACACTTATGTTTGTTATCAATTTTAAAATTGGAATGTGGTTCATGTTAATTAATTTCCGTAATGAATTAAAATTAACATGTCCTAATCTACCATGCCATAGATTAGAGTACTCAACAATATAAGCAGAAGAACTAGCTTTATTGATATTCTTAGGTTTAACAACCATTACATTGAGCTTAAAGAGCCCATCAGTTACATACCCTTTTTCCCACATACATCCCATTTTTAGTTAAAACTACTTTATCAGACTCGAACACCATCCGGAATCCATGCTTGTTAAGAAGCGATCCAGACACAAGATTCTTCCGTATTTCTGGTACATACAGAACGTTGTTCAAAGTCAACTCTTTCCCAGAGGTCATCTTCAGAATCACATTGCCTTGACCTTCAATCTCAGATGTTGCTGAATTTCCCATGTATAATTTTTCCCCATTACCAGTAGGCTCAAATGAAGAAAACATGCTCTTGTCCGAGCACACATGTCGAGTGGCACCAGTATCAATCCACCACTCTTTTGGGTTAGAACCCACCAGATTCACCTCAGAAACCACAGCTGAAAGGTTAATGTCTGAAACATCTTGAGTCATATTTTCCATCACATTAGCCTCTTGATTCTTTTTCTTCTTCGGCAGTCTGCACTCAGAAGACTTGTGACCCATTTTGTCACAGTTGAAGCATCTTCCTTGAAATTTGGATTTCTTGGAAACTCCTCCTTTAGGGCCCATCTTTGACCCTTTGTTTTTAGGGTTCTTGTTCTTATGGCCATGTTCAACAACATTTGCTTTGGCCTCATGAGTTATTCCTCTCTTGTCAGATACTCTGTAATCTTCCTCAATTCTAAGCTTAAGAACCAAGTCTTCAATGCTCATTTCTTTTCGCTTATGCTTTAAATAATTCTTGAAATCTTTCCATCCAGGTGGTAGTTTTTCAATTATCGAGGCTACTTGGAATGTTTCACTTAAAACCATCCCCTCAGCATGAATTCTGCTAGAATAATTTGCAATTCTTGTACTTGACTTAACACAGTTTTGGAATCAATCATCTTAAAATCTAGGAAACGGCCTACGACAAATTTCTTAGTACCGGCATCCTCAGTTTTATATTTTCGGTCTAAAGATTCCCAAAGCCCTTTTGCTGTTTTCATCCCGGCATACACACTGTACAAGGAATCACTCAGCCCATTTAGCACATAATTCCTACATAGGAATTCAGAATGTTTCCAAGCATCGATTGCACTGATAACTTGGATATCAATCTCACCCTCCACGGGTTCAGGAGCATCTTCCTTTAGAAACCTCGCAAGGTTCAATGTGGTCAAGTAGAAAAACATTTTCTGTTGCCACCGTTTAAAATTCTGTCCACTGAATTTTTCAGGTTTTTCTGCAGCAGGATTGACATGGCTCACATGTCCAACAGGTTGTCTAGCCACAGAGGCAGTGACACCTTGGCTAGCCACAGCGGCTGCCATATTAAGCCCAGAGACTGAAGCAAGTTGGCCAGCCGAGGAGGCTGCCACTGCACTTTGGCCAGCCACGGGGGCTGCCACAATATTTTGGCCAGCCGAGGAGGCTGCCATATTCGGATCTACTGTGTTTGGACTGTTTTCCATATCCACAGAGTCGAATTTGTTTTAAGACTATTACAAATTTAATTTGGTTACTGTGTTCTTACAACGGACTTTGAACAATCAGTAAACCGAACTGGAATGATACAATTTTGATAAGTGATAAACCGAATTGGAACGATACAATTTTCAACAGTGAAACAAATGACAACAAGCAGTAAGAAAAAAAACGAAAATAGCAAGTCAGTCCCAGCGATGAAGGCAGAATTCCGAGGCTTGTTGATGCGGCAACAATCTCCTTAAAACAAATTCGTCCCCTACCGATTGGTGCAGTAGAACGCGAGACGTCTGTTTCCCAGGATGCAACGGAAAAAGAGGAAATTGGGCACCACCAAATTCGACTGCAACGAACAAGAAGTGCTTGAACTCTTCTAAAAAGAAAACTTAAAACTTGTTTCTGTATTCAACTCCGGCATTCGTGTACGCAGGACACGCGGGTGCACACGAGCCAAGCTTGATTCGGATTTGATTTGCACCCCCCCCCCCCCCCCCCGCGCACGTAGAGAGAGCCTCTATCCTTACAACTCTTACCCATCTACATATGAGCAATCATATATAAGCATAATATTCCCTCTATAGATTTCCCATATGGGACAAGCTTATTTTTCTTTATTTTCCAACACCAATGGGTGAACTTTGAGCAACAATTTCTCATTCACCCAAGCACCATTTTAAGCATATGAATATACCATTTCGAACTACTCACGGAGGAGTATCCGAATCATTCAATAACAACCACTAACACGAAGTGGACCATGCTTGAAATTGTGCCTCAAAATGCTTATTCATAAGCATTTTCCAACATAAAGATCCAATCCAACCCTCTATTCTTCTTTTTGGCTTGTATTTATACATTTTCAACATCAAGTGATTTTTAATTACTAATAACCTATTGACACATTTGTGTTCTATGTATTTGAATACTAAATGTATGCTTGACATCTGTAGTTAATTATGCTTGCATCTTAACTTAAGTGAGATACGATTTTGTCATTAATCTCACTTGTCATCTGCTATGATTGAGTTGTCGAGACCATCTCTACTTGATTTGTTTATTGAAACTAATGGTATGATCGAGAATGTGCAACAAGTTCTAGTTGAGGGGAAACGATTTGCTTATGCGAATGATGTAATTGAGATGGTTTTGCATGTCCAAATTGAGAGTAGTAAGGTTGTTCTTGAAGAAGACATGGTTGCACAGATGAAACTAGTTGGGAAGCACATTGAACAAGAACTGGAGAAAAACAATAGTCAATCAATGATTGCTCATACTTACAAGTCTTTATCTACTTGAAGAGTCGCTCACAAGAGAACAAAAATGATGCAATATCAAGAATCTCGAATTTAAGTAAAGATTTATAAAGAAAGTTATAAGTTTGATCTGCTTGATATTTTACTATCTTATATCAAATTTCTGTTGAAGCCAGCACATGCATGCTTCATGCAGTAAAATCCAATTTCCACCGAAAGCATGATTGCAGTGATTGAAGGCAGAGTGAAGTTGGCATGAAGCTGGATCAAGTTGTCAAACCGCGTGTTACTGTAGCACGCGGTTTGGGCAGTATATAAGGAGCCCTAAATCCATTGTTAATGTATCCCATAAATCCCGAAATTGAGAGAATAGAGAGTAAAGAGGGTTGAGAGGTTTTTTTTGTAAAGTTTGTTTAATAAACTTTGTAATTCTTTTGTTGGTAGTAATAAAAGAAGAGTTTTCCTCTCACATCTCCTCTATTGTAATGCATCCCTAAATGTGTGAAAGTGTAGTGAGAGTGATTGGTGAGAGTTTTTTGTAAAGCTTGTATTGGAAGCTTTGTAATTCTTTTGTGGGTATATAAAAGAAGAGTTTTCTCTCAATCACCTCTATTATTGTGTGTTTAATCACAACAAGTGGTATCAGAGCTAAGGTTACTCGGAGAGATCCCGAAACTCAGAAACAGAGCTTCGGTTTGGAAAGTCGGTTCCGACAAAAGTTGTCGAAAATCGATTTTGAGCATACCATCAGACGTTTCACGGCGAGACGAGCACGGTGGTATTTTCCGGCGATCAAACGGAGCACGGAGGCAGTCTCACGCGCGCCACGCGCCTGACAGAGAGCAAGTCACGCGCCCCACGCGCAGTCACGCGCCCCACGCGCCGTCTGAAGGTTGAAGACGACCACGTCAGCCGCCACGTGTCGTCCAGTCAGCGCCAGTCAGCTGCCACGTCAGCCGTTCTGCACAGTCAGCAGCCCAGTCATCAGACCACGTCAGCAGCACAGTCAGCAGTCCACGTGGCATCCAGTCAGCAGCCACGTCCGCTCAGTTGCCACGTCAGCGGTGCCTGGTAAATTTCAGATAGGTCCCTGAACTTTCTAGAAATTACAATTTAGCCCTATACTTTCAGGAATTTTCAATTTAGTCCCTGAACTTTTTGGAAATTCCAATATAGTCCCTGAATTTTTCCGTAATTGCACTTTGGCCCCTAAACTTTTGGAAATTGCACTTTGACCCCTGTAATTTCTGAAATTTGCAAATTGGTCCCTGTGTCGGATTTTGACAAACGAAGTGTCATTTCCACCATTTTCGACCATTCCGGACGCAACGGTGAGGTCCGTTTTTTGAAATTCTACTTAGAATTTTTATGATGGAGGGGAGCAACGGAAAAATGATTTTGTTAACCAGTACAAACTATTTCACATGGAGAGGAAGGATGAAAGACCTTCTGTATGTGAAGGACTATGATGGATCAGTGTTTCTGGAGCAAAAACCAGAAGGAATGACCGATGGAAAGTGGGCTAATCTTCACCAGAAAACATGCAGTACTATTCGTCAGTGGATCGACGACAGTATCGTGAACCATGTCAGTGAAGAGATAAATGCACGTGTCTTATGGAGAAAGCTGGAGGAGCTTTTTCGAGCAAAGACTGGCAACAACAAGCTGTACTACATCAAGAAGATGATGGGTTTGAAATACGAGGAAGGTACAGCTGTGGCGGACCATATCAACGATTTCCTCGGAACCATGAAGGAATTGTCTGGATTGGGCATAGACTTCGGAGATGAGGTAAATGGCTTAATTCTCCTTAATACGTTACCAGAATCTTGGGAAACGTTTAGATCTACGGTGATCAATTCAGCCGCAGATGGGAAAGTCACTATGGAGATGGCAAAGACCAGGATCTTCGAGGAAGAAAAGAGGACGAGAATGCAGGAGTCAGCATCAGCCTCAACCTCAGAAGCTCTAGTGACAGAAAAGAACACCAGAAGGGGGAGGAGTAAAAGCCGAGGCCCAGGGAGATGAGACAAGAACCGGGGGAAATCAAAAACCAGAGATATTGAGTGCTATTACTGTAAGAAGAAAGGCCATATGAAGCGGGATTGCTACAAACTGAAGAACGAGCAGTCCAGGAGAGATGGTAACTCTAATCAAGAAAGAGTTGCTACTACCACCGAGAAAACCTCCAAAGAATTTTGCATAATGTATGAAGAAGCTGTTGTGAATCTTGCCAGCCACGAGACCAGTTGGGTGATAGATAGTGGCGCCTCCATACACGCCACATCTCGCAGAGACTTCTTTTCATCTTACACACCAGGAGACTATGGTGCTGTAAGGATGGGGAATGACGGACAGTCCAAAGCCGTCGGTATTGGAGACATATGCCTTGAAACAGAGAACGGGACAAGGCTAGTGTTGAAGGGAGTCAAGCACATCCCAGACATCCGGTTAAACCTGATCTCAACAGGCAAGCTGGATGATGAAGGTTTATGCAGCACCTTTAGTGACGAATGCTGGAAGCTCACTAAAGGATCAATGGTCGTGGCACGAGGTAAGAAAGATTCAACTTTGTATTTGATGCATGCTAAGCTTTCAAATAGTAGCATAAATACAGTCAACAGCAATGAGGCAGCCGAGCTATGGCATAAAAAGCTCGGTCACATGAGCCAAACAGGGATGGAGATACTACGCAGGCGGAATGTTCTTCCCGAATTGAAGAACTCACACTTACGGAAGTGTGAACACTGCATGGCTGGAAAGCAGAACAGAGTATCCTTCCAGAGCTCCCCGCCTCAACGGAAACCGGAGGTACTAGATCTCATACATTCAGATGTATGCGGTCCGATGCAGACACGAACACTTGTGGGTCACTGTATTATGTGACATTCATTAATGATCATTCAAGGAAGATCTGGGCATACACCTTGAAGAGAAAAGATCAAGTGCTGGGAGTGTTCAAGGAGTTTCATGCTTTGGTGGAGAGAGAAACCGGCAAGAAACTGAAGTGCATCAGAACAGATAACGGTGGAGAATACAGAGGTCCGTTTGATCAGTACTGCAAGACGCAAGGAATCAGACATCAAACGACACCTCCGAAGACACCTCAGCTGAATGCCCTAGCTGAGAGGATGAACAGAACCTTGTGCGAAAGGGTCAGAAGCTTGCTATCACAAGCCAAGCTACCAAAGACATTTTGGGGGGAGGCACTCATTACAGCAGTACATGTTTTAAACATGTCCCCAGCGGTCGCACTGAAAGGTAATGTTCCTAACCAAGCTTGGACAGGTAAAGAAGTGTCTTATGAACACTTGCATGTCTTTGGGTGCAAAGCATTTGTACACATCCCAAAGGACGAGAGATCCAAGCTTGATGCAAAGACGCGACAATGTGTCTTTATTGGCTATGGTCAGGATGATTTCGGCTACAAACTCTATGATCCTGTGGAGAAGAAGATTGTCAGAAGCCGAGATGTTGTCTTTGTTGAAGACCAGACCATAGAAGATATCCGGAAGGACATGAAGACAATGCCCCAGCAATACAGGTATGTGAATCCAGAACCTCATACACCGGTGCCAGTACGAGTTGAAGATGAGGTTCCCAGACAGAGAGCAAGTCACGCGCCCCACGCGCAGTCACGCGCCCCACGCGCCGTCTGAAGGTTGAAGACGACCACGTCAGCCGCCACGTGTCGTCTAGTCAGCGCCAGTCAGCTGCCACATCAGCCGTTCTGCACAGTCAGCAGACCACGTCAGCAGCACAGTCAGCAGTCCACGTGGCATCCAGTCAGCAGCCACGTCAGCGCCACGTCCGCTCATTTGCCACGTCATCTGCCATGTCAGCGGTGCCTGGTAAATTTCAGATAGGTCCCTGAACTTTCTGGAAATTACAATTTAGCCCTATACTTTCAGAATTTTCAATTTAGTCCCTGAACTTTTTGGAAATTCCAATATAGTCCCTGAATTTTTCCGTAATTGCGCTTTGGCCCCTAAACTTTTGGAAATTGCACTTTGACCCCTGTAATTTCTGAAATTTGCAAATTGGTCCCTGTGTCGGATTTTGACAAACGAAGTGTCATTTCCACCATTTTCGACCATTCCGGACGCAACGGTGAGGTCCGTTTTTTGAAATTCTACTTAGAATTTTTATGATGGAGGGGAGCAACGGAAAAATGATTTTGTTAACCAGTACAAACTATTTCACATGGAGAGGAAGGATGAAAGACCTTCTGTATGTGAAGGACTATGATGGATCAGTGTTTCTGGAGCAAAAACCAGAAGGAATGACCGATGGAAAGTGGGCTAATCTTCACCAGAAAACATGCAGTACTATTCGTCAGTGGATCGACGACAGTATCGTGAACCATGTTAGTGAAGAGATAAATGCACGTGTCTTATGGAGAAAGCTGGAGGAGCTTTTTCGAGCAAAGACTGGCAACAACAAGCTGTACTACATCAAGAAGATGATGGGTTTGAAATACCAGGAAGGTACAGCTGTGGCGGACCATATCAACGATTTCCTCGGAACCATGAAGGAATTGTCTGGATTGGGCATAGACTTCGGAGATGAGGTAAATGGCTTAATTCTCCTTAATACGTTACCAGAATCTTGGGAAACGTTTAGATCTACGGTGATCAATTCAGCCGCAGATGGGAAAGTCACTATGGAGATGGCAAAGACCAGGATCTTCGAGGAAGAAAAGAGGACGAGAATGCATGAGTCAGCATCAGCCTCAACCTCAGAAGCTCTAGTGACAGAAAAGAACACCAGAAGGGGGAGGAGTAAAAGCCGAGGCCCAGGGAGATCAGACAAGAACCGGGGGAAATCAAAAACCAGAGATATTGAGTGCTATTACTGTAAGAAGAAAGGCCATATGAAGCGGGATTACTACAAACTGAAGAACGAGCAGTCCAGGAGAGATGGTACTCTAATCAAGAAAGAGTTGCTACTACCACCGAGAAAACCTCCAAAGAATTTTGCATAATGTATGAAGAAGCTGTTGTGAATCTTGCCAGCCACGAGACCAGTTGGGTGATAGATAGTGGCGCCTCCATACACGCCACATCTCGCAGAGACTTCTTTTCATCTTACACACCAGGAGACTATGGTGCTGTAAGGATGGGGAATGACGGACAGTCCAAAGCCGTCGGTATTGGAGACATATGCCTTGAAACAGAGAACGGGACAAGGCTAGTGTTGAAGGGAGTCAAGCACATCCCAGACATCCGGTTAAACCTGATCTCAACAGGCAAGCTGGATGATGAAGGTTTCTGCAGCACCTTTAGTGACGGATGCTGGAAGCTCACTAAAGGATCAATGGTCGTGGCACGAGGTAAGAAAGATTCAACTTTGTATTTGATGCATGCTAAGCTTTCAAATAGTAGCATAAATACAGTCAACAGCAATGAGGCAGCCGAGCTATGGCATAAAAAGCTCGGTCACATGAGCCAAACAGGGATGGAGATACTACGCAGGCGGAATGTTCTTCCCGAATTGAAGAACTTACACTTACGGAAGTGTGAACACTGCATGGCTGGAAAGCAGAACAGAGTATCATTCCAGAGCTCCCCGCCTCAACGGAAACCGGAGGTACTAGATCTCATACATTCAGATGTATGCGGTCCGATGCAGACACGAACACTTGGTGGGTCACTGTATTATGTGACATTCATTGATGATCATTCAAGGAAGATCTGGGCATACACCTTGAAGAGAAAAGATCAAGTGCTGGGAGTGTTCAAGGAGTTTCATGCTTTGGTGGAGAGAGAAACCGGCAAGAAACTGAAGTGCATCAGAACTGATAACGGTGGAGAATCCAGAGGTCCGTTTGATCAGTACTGCAAGACGCAAGGAATCAGACATCAAACGACACCTCCGAAGACTCCTCAGCTGAATGGCCTAGCTGAGAGGATGAACAGAACCTTGTGCGAAAGGGTCAGAAGCTTGCTATCACAAGCCAAGCTACCAAAGACATTTTGGGGGGAGGCACTCATTACAGCAGTACATGTTTTGAACATGTCCCCAGCGGTCGCACTGAAAGGTAATGTTCCTAACCAAGCTTGGACAGGTAAAGAAGTGTCTTATGAACACTTGCATGTCTTTGGGTGCAAAGCATTTGTACACATCCCAAAGGACGAGAGATCCAAGCTTGATGCAAAGACGCGACAATGTGTCTTTATTGGCTATGGTCAGGATGATTTCGGCTACAAACTCTATGATCCTGTGGAGAAGAAGATTGTCAGAAGCCGAGATGTTGTCTTTGTTGAAGACCAGACCATAGAAGATATCCGGAAGGACATGAAGACAATGCCCCAGCAATACAGGTATGTGAATCCAAACCTCATACACCGGTGCCAGTACGAGTTGAAGATGAGGTTCCCAGACAGAGAGCAAGTCACGCGCCCCACGCGCAGTCACGCGCCCCACGCGCCGTCTGAAGGTTGAAGACGACCACGTCAGCCGCCACGTGTCGTCTAGTCAGCGCCAGTCAGCTGCCACATCAGCCGTTCTGCACAGTCAGCAGCCCAGTCAGCAGACCACGTCAGCAGCACAGTCAGCAGTCCACGTGGCAGCCACGTCAGCGCCACGTCCGCTCATTTGCCACGTCATCTGCCATGTCAGCGGTGCCTGGTAAATTTCAGATAGGTCCCTGAACTTTCTGGAAATTACAATTTAGCCCTATACTTTCAGGAATTTTCAATTTAGTCCCTGAACTTTTTGGAAATTCCAATATAGTCCCTGAATTTTTCCGTAATTGCGCTTTGGCCCCTAAACTTTTGGAAATTGCACTTTGACCCCTGTAATTTCTGAAATTTGCAAATTGGTCCCTGTGTCGGATTTTGACAAACGAAGTGTCATTTCCACCATTTTCGACCATTCCGGACGCAACGGTGAGGTCCGTTTTTTGAAATTCTACTTAGAATTTTTATGATGGAGGGGAGCAACGGAAAAATGATTTTGTTAACCAGTACAAACTATTTCACATGGAGAGGAAGGATGAAAGACCTTCTGTATGTGAAGGACTATGATGGATCAGTGTTTCTGGAGCAAAAACCAGAAGGAATGACCGATGGAAAGTGGGCTAATCTTCACCAGAAAACATGCAGTACTATTCGTCAGTGGATCGACGACAGTATCGTGAACCATGTCAGTGAAGAGATAAATGCACGTGTCTTATGGAGAAAGCTGGAGGAGCTTTTTCGAGCAAAGACTGGCAACAACAAGCTGTACTACATCAAGAAGATGATGGGTTTGAAATACCAGGAAGGTACAGCTGTGGCGGACCATATCAACGATTTCCTCGGAACCATGAAGGAATTGTCTGGATTGGGCATAGACTTCGGAGATGAGGTAAATGGCTTAATTCTCCTTAATACGTTACCAGAATCTTGGGAAACGTTTAGATCTACGGTGATCAATTCAGCCGCAGATGGGAAAGTCACTATGGAGATGGCAAAGACCAGGATCTTCGAGGAAGAAAAGAGGACGAGAATGCATGAGTCAGCATCAGCCTCAACCTCAGAAGCTCTAGTGACAGAAAAGAACACCAGAAGGGGGAGGAGTAAAAGTCGAGGCCCAGGGAGATCAGACAAGAACCGGGGGAAATCAAAAACCAGAGATATTGAGTGCTATTACTGTAAGAAGAAAGGCCATATGAAGCGGGATTGCTACAAACTGAAGAACGAGCAGTCCAGGAGAGATGGTAACTCTAATCAAGAAAGAGTTGCTACTACCACCCAGAAAACCTCCAAAGAATTTTGCATAATGTATGAAGAAGCTGTTGTGAATCTTGCCAGCCACGAGACCAGTTGGGTGATAGATAGTGGTGCCTCCATACATGCCACATCTCGCAGAGACTTCTTTTCATCTTACACACCAGGAGACTATGGTGCTGTAAGATGGGGAATGACGGACAGTCCAAAGCCGTCGGTATTGGAGACATATGCCTTGAAACAGAGAACGGGACAAGGCTAGTGTTGAAGGGAGTCAAGCACATCCCAGACATCCGGTTAAACCTGATCTCAACAGGCAAGCTGGATGATGAAGGTTTCTGCAGCACCTTTAGTGACGGATGCTGGAAGCTCACTAAAGGATCAATGGTCGTGGCACGAGGTAAGAAAGATTCAACTTTGTATTTGATGCATGCTAAGCTTTCAAATAGTAGCATAAATACAGTCAACAGCAATGAGGCAGCCGAGCTATGGCATAAAAAGCTCGGTCACATGAGCCAAACAGGGATGGAGATACTACGCAGGCGGAATGTTCTTCCCGAATTGAAGAACTCACACTTACGGAAGTGTGAACACTGCATGGCTGGAAAGCATAACAGAGTATCCTTCCAGAGCTCCCCGCCTCAACGGAAACCGGAGGTACTAGATCTCATACATTCAGATGTATGCGGTCCGATGCAGACACGAACATTTGGTGGGTCACTGTATTATGTGACATTCATTGATGATCATTCAAGGAAGATCTGGGCATACACCTTGAAGAGAAAAGATCAAGTGCTGGGAGTGTTCAAGGAGTTTCATGCTTTGGTGGAGAGAGAAACGGCAAGAAACTGAAGTGCATCAGAAGAGATAACGGTGGAGAAACAGAGGTTCGTTTGATCAGTACTGCAAGACGCAAGGAATCAGACATCAAACGACACCTCCGAAGACACCTCAGCTGAATGGCCTAGCTGAGAGGATGAACAGAACCTTGTGCGAAAGGGTCAGAAGCTTGCTATCACAAGCCAAGCTGCCAAAGACATTTTGGGGGGAGGCACTCATCACAGCAGTACATGTTTTGAACATGTCCCCAGCGGTCGCACTGAAAGGTAATATTCCTAACCAAGCTTGGACAGGTAAAGAAGTGTCTTATGAACACTTGCATGTCTTTGGGTGCAAAGCATTTGTACACATCCCAAAGGACGAGAGATCCAAGTTTGATGCAAAGACGCGACAATGTGTCTTTATTGGCTATGGTCAGGATGATTTCGGCTACAAACTCTATGATCCTGTGGAGAAGAAGATTGTCAGAAGCCGAGATGTTGTCTTTGTTGAAGACCAGACCATAGAAGATATCTGGAAGGATATGAAGACAATGCCCCAACAATACAGGTATGTGAATCCAGAACCTCATACATCGGTGCCAGTACGAGTTGAAGATGAGGTTCCCAGACATGAGGGTACAGGTGATGAAGCTCCCAGAGATGATGATCATGATCAACCACCAGTACCAGAAGCTACACCAACAGTTCCACAGAGAAGGTCAGACAGAGAGAAGCGACCTTCAACCAAATACTCTGTATATGAGTATGTGTGCTTACTGACGGGGGAGAACCCGAGAGCTACCAGGAGGCTGTGGAAACAGATGACAGGGAAAAGTGGGAGGAAGCCATGCAAGATGAGATGAAATCCTTGCATGACAATCACACTTTTGAGTTGGTGAAATTGCCAAGAGGCAAACGGGCTTTGAAGAATAAATGGGTGTACAGGGTGAAGCAACAGGAGCACACTTCACAACCCCGGTACAAAGCCAGACTAGTTGTCAAGGGATTCTATCAGAGGAAAGGCATTGACTTCGATGAAATCTTCTCTCCAGTTGTGAAGATGTCATCCATCAGAGTGGTACTCAGCTTAGCAGCAAGCCTCGACCTGGAAGTTGAGCAGATGGATGTCAAGACCACATTTCTTCACGGAGATCTGGAAGAAGAAATTTACATGGAGCAACCAGAAGGCTTTAGAGTCAGCGGGAAAGAGGACTTTGTGTGCAGACTCAAGAAAAGTCTCTACGGTTTGAAACAGGCACCGAGACAGTGGTACGTGAAGTTTGAGTCAGTTATGGGGGAGCAGGGATACAAGAAGACTACTTCAGACCATTGTGTTTTCGTTCAGAAATTTTCTGACGATGACTTTATCATCTTACTGCTGTATGTAGATGATATGTTGATAGTTGGCCGGAATCAATCGAGGATTGATAATTTAAAGCAGCAACTGAGTAAGTCTTTTGAGATGAAAGACTTGGGGCCAGCTAAACAGATTCTTGGCATCAGGATCGGTCGTGATCGGAAAGCCAGGAAGTTATACTTGTCACAGGAGGAGTACATCGAGAAAGTACTTCAGAGATTCCAGATGGACAAGGCTAAAGCGGTTAGCACTCCTCTTGCTACCCACTTTAGATTGAGTACACGACAGATTCCCTCTACTGAGTCAGAGAAGGAGGAAATGAAACAGGTTCCATACACCTCAGCAGTGGGAAGTCTTATGTATGCCATGGTGTGCACGAGGCCAGACTTGGCACACGCAGTTGGATTGGTTAGCCGGTTCATGTCAAACCCAGGACGGGAACACTGGAATGCTATCAAATGGATTATGCGGTATCTTCGAGGCACTTCCAAGATGAGGTTATGTTTTGGAAGCAGCGACAAACCAGTGTTGATAGGCTACACCGATTCAGATATGGCAGGAGATGTGGATACCCGAAAGTCTACTTCGGGGTATCTGATTACTCTCTCAGGAGGAGCTGTGGCATGGCAGTCAAGGTTGCAGAGGTGTGTTGCACTTTCTACAACAGAGGCAGAATTCATTGCAGTTACAGAAGCTTGCAAGGAATTGCTGTGGATGAAGACATTCGTCCAGGAATTGGGTTTCAAGCAGGAGAAGTATATTTTATACTGCGATAGCCAGAGCGCTATCTATCTCGGTAAAAATTCCACATTTCATTCGAGGTCAAAACATATCGATGTGAGGTATCACTGGATACGGGACGTCCTGAGCTCAAGGCTGTTAGAACTCAGGAAAATTCACACCGACGACAACGGTGTCGATATGTTCACGAAGGTTTTACCGAAGGAGAAGCTTGAAATCTGTCGTGCCATAGCCGGGATGACAAAATCTCCACATAGTCAGAGTGGGGAGATTCAGAGAACTACGATTGGCTTGATCCCAACTCAGGGTACGTAGGCAGTCATACAGATGCAGCCAAGGGAGGATCCTTTGGAGGATCCGGTTGGGATGATGATGGTCGGCTCAGATTTTGGGAAATCTTCACCGAGGGGGAGATTTGTTGAAGCCAGCACATGCATGCTTCATGCAGTAAAATCCAATTTCCACCGAAAGCATGATTGCAGTGATTGAAGGCAGAGTGAAGTTGGCATGAAGCTGGATCAAGTTGTCAAACCGCGTGTTACTGTAGCACGCGGTTTGGGCAGTATATAAGGAGCCCTAAATCCATTGTTAATGTATCCCATAAATCCCGAAATTGAGAGAATAGAGAGTAAGTAAGAGGGTTGAGAGGTTTTTTTTTAAAGTTTGTATAATAAACTTTGTAATTCTTTTGTTGGTAGTAATAAAAGAAGAGTTTTCCTCTCACATCCTCTATTGTAATGCATCCCTAAATGTGTGAAAGTGTAGTGAGAGTGATTGGTGAGAGTTTTTTGTAAAGCTTGTATTGGAAGCTTTGCAATTCTTTTGTGGGTATATAAAAGAAGAGAGTTTCTCTCAATCACCTCTATTATTGTGTGTTTAATCACAACAATTTCATCCTCCAGATAATAACTGAATTCGAGAATGAATTCTTTTCTAACTAGAGAAGACTGATGTAACAGCCTTCTCGTTTGAACAAGTGCTTTCGCATTTGAATGAGTGAGGCAGAGACCGCTCATTCATGCAGTGTTCATGAGTCAATTGAACACAAATTATCATACATTGTACGTTCGAATAGGCTTTCATATTGTTCGAACGAACGTCGTGTATTTTTTATTTTATGTATTTTCATGTTTCTATTTTAATTCAAAAAGGCTCATAAATTTTAGGACGGTTAAGATAAGTTACCCATGGTTAGTTTATGTTTCTAGTTTCACATAAAATGGTTCTTAAACCCTCATTTTGGCTTGAAGTCTTTGATTAATAAAATTTTATTTTAAAAACATGATTTCTTGATTTTCTCTAGGTGTTTATCGTTTATTTTTTTTACGTTTTCATTTTGTTTATAAACAATAATTAATATGTAATTCAATTTTAACCGTTGACTTATCATAACTCTCCTGATTTTTTTGTGAGTGTTATCTATAAGATAAAAAAGGATGATATTTTATTTATGCATGTTGGCCAAGACCCGTTGGAAGATATTGGTAACCCTATCTAGGTCAGTGCAGACACTAAAAACAAGAGTGTAAATACAGCTGGCTCTATTTTAATAAGCAACAAGGTGACACACAAATTGAAGGAAAGGACAAAAAAATAATCTTCCAATTATGTACTCGAATTTGTCATGCTTATGTAAAGCTGTCCTCTATTGTCAAATATATTGAGTTGCCTCCCTAGCTGATGACAAAAGATTGTTCTTTTAATATAAAAGAGTAGTGATAGATGTAATCCATGAATATAGAATGAGTTCAAATTTTTAATTTTAAACTAATAAATAGAGGTTGTAAATATAAAAAATTATTTAATTAAATTAAATTTTAATTTATAATCACAATTTAACTATGATTACTCATTCAATACATTTATTATTATTGAATATAAAAATTTTCGTAGAGACTAAAATCTCACTCCCTTACGCAAATTAAATTAGCCATTAAAATCAGTGTTTTCAGAATCGGAACCAGCTGATCGAATCATGAACCGACCATGAGTCAGGTTCGAAAAACCTGTCATATAAAAAATCGATCAAAATCAGACAAAACCGATGAATCGGTCTGGTTTTAGACTCTTTTTAAAAAATAAAGAAAGTTCCCGATCATTTTTTAGTAAAAATCACTTTGTTTTTATGTTAAAAATTATTAGAATTAATAATTATATTTTTTATACTTATTGTGTAATTTTTATATTTTTTCTAATTTTTAATTCAATAAAACTATTTTGACGTCAACTGATTGTGCCAATTCAACTGGAATGATTCAACCAATCTAATCAGCGACCTATTAATTTTTTAGATCACTGATTCAATCAGCGGTCCAATTTTTAAAATAATGATTAAAATTCATCAAAACTTCTTGATGTTCCAATATTAAATAGTTAGCTAGAAAAATAACAATTTTAAGCTTCTCTTTCCTTCTTTGGCCCTTGAGCTTGAGCTAATGATTTTAAAGTAGCTTTATTTGGCGGCTGTCCAAATTTGAATCCCGTGAGTTGGCATGCATACGGTTCGGTTACGACTCAAAATCGTAATCGAACCGTAGACTAACGGTTCGGTCTATGATTCAGTTGTGATTTTGGTTAAAATTGAACCGCAACCGAACCTTAAACTGGCCTAACCGTGTGATTTTGTTCTGTTTAAGGTTCAATTTTTTTTAAAATAAATTAAATTATTATAAAATAATAAAAATTTAAAGATTTACTAAAGAGTAAATAAATTAATTTAAATTGTTATAAAAATAATAAAAAGTTTAGGATTTACTAAAGAGTATCCTCTTGGGGCGTAGCGGAATCAAAGCTCACGTAGTTATGTTATATTTTATTTTTAATAATTTACCCTATTAACTTTTTATTCATCATCATCTGGGGAAGACGGTCCGATTCTTGAGCCTTCAGTTCCAGTTGTGTCAGTGTTATCACATAAATATTCAAAAGTTTCCAGCTGATTTTTTTTGTTCACGACGTCCCTCCCTACACCAATTGTCAAGACATGTTTGAACTTCTAACATCTCCGAATTCAATCTTGATCTTTTGTCATATAGAATATTGTTGCCCATACTAAATGTCTGCTCTACCGATACAGTTGAGACCGATGTCGCTAATACCTCTCTTGCAATCACGGTCAGGACTAGAAATAATCCTTGATGTTTTTGCCACCAATCAAGGATAAGAAATTACTCACCTACCAAAGCACTTTGGGGAAACTCGAAATTTATCGTTAGATATGCATTAATTTCTGAATTAGTAATGGTGGTATTAGTCGACTTTGATTTTTTACTTCGCTGCATTAACCAACTTCTACCAATAGGAAGCTTAGATTGTTCAGTTGGTGTATTCATGGATTGTGTAGTATCAGTTATTTTAATATTATATCTACTAACATAATCATTATATAAATCAAGTAAAGTTCTCCTAACATTATCAATAATTGAAGCCACAATCATAGTTCTTTCACATAATAAAGCATAATAATTTTGTAAAATATTTTCTAAATCTTCAATTTTAAACCTTGGATCCAAAATAAAAGCAACAAGATAAAGTAATTGTATGTGTCTGTAATAATTAAGCCATTTTTTCCTCATTGATGCAACACATTTTTTAATTGCGTTTGAAGGATCATCAATGACAATGTTAGGATAATCTAATTCGTTGTTAAGATCATCAAAAATATTGTTAGGATCATCAAAAACACCATCAAATTTGTTGCTATTATTATTAAGTTCAGCTAATACCCTAATAATATCAAGACTTGTAAGGAGAAAAATATTTGAAGTTGGATAATAAGCACCACTTAAAATATTCGTAGCATCATTAAAAACTTTTAAGATCTCTAAATTTTTTGAACAAACTTCCCAATGACTGGATATAAAACTACATCATATTGATAGTGAGCAACAAATGAACATAATAAATCTTTATATTCAAAATTTTCATTTAGTAAAAAATAAGTAGAATTCCAACGGGTTGGAACATCACAGCTAAATTTTTTCGGCCTAACATCATTTTACTTACAAAACGTACATTATTCTATTCTAATTTTATAACATGACCAAATTAAATTAATTATTTTTTTAATGGTTGTAATATGAGAGTTTAAAGATTTCAAACTATCTTGTATACATAAATTCAAAATATGACATACATATCGAACATATAAAAATTTACCTCCCAAATTTGGTTGACAAATAGCTTTAAGTTCATTAATTGATGCAATATTAGCCGATGCATTATCAAATCTAATAGTTAAAAATTTTCACAGTAATCCATATTGCTGTAAAATATTACTAGTCATTACATAAATATTATGTGTAGTGTGTGAATCATCAAAAAGCTGAAATGTAATAATTCATTTTTGAATAAACCACGAATCATCAATCCAACAACATGTCACACCCATGTATGAATGTGACCGCCAATGGTCACTCCATAAATGACTAAAAATTGAAACACGACCCTTAAGTTTAAAAAATAATTCCCTTAAATTATTTTGATATTTTGCATACAATTCCATCATTTTTCTTTTACATGTCATCCTAGTACGTTTACATATAGCAGGACTCAAATTTTCATGTATAAAATCATTAAAAGATGCCTTTTCACCCAAAGTAAAAGCTAAATGTTCCATGGAAACAATTTAGTTAGATTATCTTTCCATTGAGATTCATTATATTTAAATAATTTAGTAGAAAAAGAAAAACATGGACCAGAAGCCGAAAATATTACCATTTGTGTTTGTGTTGTATCAATCCCAAACTCAGCTTTATGAGTACTCCTCATATGACCCGTCACAGTTCCATACCCACTGGTGTGTTAGTAAATTTTTCCACACTAATTGCAAACATCATTTTTCTCACCAGTGATACCATTCACAACCAGAGTGAAATGTTTTGTCAATATTTCAGAACCTCGATTTCTCACTTGTTGAGTGGTATCTTCAGCCTCATCAATATTTATGTGGTGTGATGAGCTTACCATTATAATGAAGAGATTGAAACAATAAGAGAATAAATTAATTGAAAATATGAGATTTGAGAAATTGAGAGAGTGAGAAGAGTAAATGATTTTATGGTTTTGAAAAATGAGTTAAAGGGTTATTTATAGTATTTTTTTGATTTTTTATGATGCCTAAAATGCCCCTAAAATATAGTTATTAGGAGGGGCAAATTAGCCATTTTAAGTTTATTATAATAAAAAAAATATTCGTTAAGGTTCAAACCTTAAATCGGAATGGCGAACAGTTCAACTGTTTCGAACCGTAATATTTACTGTTCGAACTGGAACCGTAACTATCACGGTTCGAACCGGTCCAATTGCTGATTTGGGCGGTTGGAATTTTGGACCAACCGTAATTGAACCGAATGGATCCGGTTCAGTTGAGATTTACGATTCGTTTACGGTTTGAAACCGCAAATATGTGCATGTCTACCTATCAGAGATTTGAATTTAGTATATATCTTATTTTTAAATATTTTTTTAAAAAAATGAGTAGGTAAATACACCTTTTTAGGGATTTTAAAATATGAGAAGAAATGTGAGGATTTTAATAATTTTTGGTTAATATCCTTACAGAAAATAATTACTGGAGAGATAAAGTGTAGCACCCCGATAATTCCGACGACTACTAAGTTATGAATGACATAATACATGACTTAGATCATTTTCAATCATATGCTTGCTCATGAAATGACTTTTGGGACACTCGATAAATTTCTTGCAGTTCCGATGCAGAATTTAGCTTACGTTCTATTCCGAATAATCCTTAGTATTTGAGGCATAAATTTTTCATATGATCTCCAATTTTTATGAACTTTACATCGTCGAAAAGCTAAGACCAAGACATACAACTTTCATGTTGGATAAGTTTCCAAATTCGAAACAGAAATAAGTTAAAAATTGAGATTTCCGTGGATGCTACAGTAATTTCTAGAATGACCTAGATTTGAGTGATGTGGCAACATCTCAACCACTCACTTCATTACACAAAAATCAGCCATTGTCTATAAATAAAGAACTATTAATCCACTTATTTTGGAAGCAAAAACGTGAGCAAGGATTCAAGGGAGCCCTCTAAATTTCTTCATTCTCAATGGAATTTGGATGAAATGTAGATAAATTCGCAAGTTTGTCTTGGTCAAGTAAGCTTTTTTTCCTTCTTTCTTCTTCTCATTTAGGAAAATGAGTATCCATTCTTCACTTGTATTTTCACACTTAGGAACCCTATGAATTTGGGGACTTGTTGTTTGAGAAGATTGGGCAAAGTTTAAGTCTCAATACATGATTATGAAGTTGTTTAGAGAGATTTGTGCCTAAGTTTTGATTGAAATAATGTCAAGGTGTAAATGGGCATGAGGGCCAAATTTTTAGCATGTTGGGGGGAATTATTTTTGATGTTTTGATGTTGTGATGATATTAGATAATGGCTTGTTTAGAGTGTAATAAGAATTACTTGTGTGAAGGTTATAGTGTGAGAGTGTTGTAGTTGCATTAGGCAGAAATAATGGAGCACTGATATCTGGCTCTGAAATCAGGCTAGCGTTGCAGCGCGTACGGTTTAGTGTCACGACACCGAGTATCTAAATGCCCTCTACTAATAGCGGTCGTGTGGAAGCCTCGGGTCGGTCATGTGGAGGACTTGGGTCAGTGCGTGAGGGAGTCACACTGAACCTGAAGATACCCTCTACCTCGGGTCGATAGTGTGTTTACCTCGGGTCGGTTGAGTGGAGACTTAGGTCGGTCGTGTGGAGACTCACGTCGGTTGTGTGGAGACTCAGGTTGGTCGTATGGAGAATCAGGTCGGTCTTGTGGAAGCCTCAGGATTGATTATGTAAGTGTCGCAACACTCTACACCCAACGTCACAATACAAATCAAGAAGAAGCTCTTTGCTTGAGTTTACTTGTATGGACGTCGCAACACGTAACATAAAAGTTTCATATCATTTCAGTTTCAACTTAGGATGTTAGAGACCACCATAAGGATTTCGTATCATCTCATATACACGTATTATAACATGTCGCAAGCATAATACATCCTATGATGATTATAGAATAGTTGAATTGGGAAACTTAGTTTAGTTCTGAAGTGTGTTCCATGACTTATGTTCTAACCAGGGTTTATCAATTATAGATCATCGCAGGAACCGTAACTTCCTGCGGTAAACAAGTAATGTCAGCCAGATTCCAAATCAGTAAGTGGACCATTTTCTCAACTTGATTTCTACTTATTTGTTTTAAGACTTATTTTTTCAACACATAGTGTGTTAGCCAAGTTTATCTTCAATTTTTTTATAAATAAGAATGTTTTGAGAAATATTTTAGAAAGTGGTGTTTTTTAAAGTGTGATTTCTTTGATTTTTGGAGGCATGAGGGGAAAACCCACCTCAGTTGTAACTTGGTACATATATTGGAATTGATGGTTACTGGAATTGATAGATACAGATAACGTGTGCACATGTAGTTCAGGACTAGGGATGACAGATGCCCCTCGATCCAAGATTCAGAGTCAGGAGGGTAGCATAGATCAACACCACCGGCTCCAATTCTGTGGCTTGGGGGACGGCGAGACGTAATGCCCCAAGACCATCAGTTTAGACATATGGGGGGACGGCGAGACGTAACGCCCTCATACTTCCAGATTTACAGAGACAAATTTACAAAGATAGAATTACAGAGACAAATTTTCAGAAACAAGATTTTTAAAGTTATGATTTTCAGAAGTGATAAGTTTTATGAAAGAGTTTTCAAGAGAACTCAGTTTTACAGAATATATCAGAGTTTTACAGAAAGAAAGGTCTTTCATAAAGAGATATGATTTCAGAAAAGAAAGAGTTTTAGACAGAAATCAATTTTACAGAAAACCTCAGAGTTTCACAGATAGAAAATAGTTTCGGAAAGGATAATTTCAGTGAGATGCATTCGATTTTAGAACATTGAATTTTTATAAAGAATTTCAGTTTCGTTTTCAACTGTCCACTCACTAGGTCGTTCAAACTATCTAACCCCCCACCCACAGTTTCTCTATTTTACAGGTATACCTGGAGGACGAGCTCGAAAGGATGGATACTGATGGCAGTCACTAGGGTATTGGTTCCACCAGGTCAAGTCAGAAATAGAGTTCAATCAGAGTCAAATAAAGTCATGTATCAGATATTTATATAATTAGGTTTGTGTGCGTCATAAGTTATATGTCAATAACATGGTTGTAAAGTGTATTGTATTTAAGTATACAGTTATGAATGTCGAAGAACATTTTATATTGTTGAGTTGGGCAATGGTCCCGTGTATGATTTCATGTTAAAGATGAGATTAAATGTGGCATATTCCCTACCGGTAGCATCTCCGAGGAGAGGGATGTTACAAAGATGGTATCAGAGCATGGTCTGGGGATTCAGTGACTGCAATGGGTAGAGTGATGAGGTCTTGTATACGTAGTATGTCCGGGGTACTAGTATGCGAGGCACTACCTCTCCAGTATTCGATCCTTGAGTACGTCCTCAAGTTCTATAGAAAAGTTAGTATGCATTCCTAAAGCTATCTGAATTTTCTTCATAATAAAAGTAACTATAATCCTTGTCCTAGATGAAAATCCTTTCGTAGTTATCCTGGCTTATTATTAGAAGTCCAAGACGAGTTATAAGAATAGATAGTAAAGTTTTGAGAATATTTACCAAATGGATTATGGAAAACCTGAGTAAGAGTACAATATTGAGTAGACCTAAGTAAGGTTCATTCCCTCCAAATAAGATTCATTTCCTCCTCGGAAAATTCTTCAAAACGGATCTAATAGCGAATAACTCGTATAGATAGGAAGTTCCTCGAATAACGAAGAATAGCCATAAAGGAAAAAGAAGCAAGAAATCAAAATTAGTCGTGGAAGTTCCCAATAAGGTGCCACAAAGGATATAGGGATTCTAGACACCCAAACCCAGACTAGTAAGAAATAAAGTGGATGACGTCAGGAAAGCGAATTAGTTGCCTTAGTTAAGAAATCTGATATAGATAAGGCCCTGATCTACTTAGATTCTAACCTTTCAGAAACACCAGTTAAGGAAATTGTCCTGACGGAGTCTATCTCATACCTATCTTACATGAGTAATAGACTCTACCAAGACACATAGTACAAAAACAAGGACATCGATATCCGTCGAGATGTAATATGCTGTTCCAGCCCCTACCAGCATAGATAGAGATAATCGTAAGAAAACTCAGTGCCTATAGTGATATATTTTGAGACAGAGGTAACGAAAACCAAGAGATGGTTCACCCAGAAATGGATCAAAGAGGCTCATAAAGCTAGAAAAGAGAGAAGCTGACATGAACTAATGGTCAAGTTTTTGGTACCAGTAAGAACCCATAGATTAGACCAATGCGAGTAGAGATCCACGTAAGTTTAAAATGATAGATTTATGAGATTGGAGGTACTCAAGAGTTAACAAGACTACCAGTATGAACGAGTAAGATTAAATGGTATAGTTATAGCGTATAGCAAGAGCAGAAATCTAGGAAGTAGCCCATAAGAATGAACCACCACTAGCCTTGACAGCACGGCTTAGAGCCAAGAGATGAGATATGGAAATAAAAAAGAAGGATACATGAAGTACAAGGAAGATCAGTACATATAGTAACATAGATAACATAGCTTAAACACGGTAATGTAATGGAGACCTTAGGATAGTTTATAAAAGTTTTGGAACTCTAAGATAAGGAGAAGTCGATGTAGATTTCAATAGAACGAATGATAAATTTTCTTTCCAGTAGTCTGACTCTAATAAGTCTATAGACACATAATCAGACCACCACTGAGCTTAGAAAAATAACAGTAATGGGTATTTTCTCAGAACTCTATGGAGAGCATGTAGTCACCCCCCAACTTAGAGTCTCGTAAGGATGTGAACAAATAGAGAAGAACATCTAAGAAGTTCAATGGAACCCAAATAATGATCATAAGATAGTAATCTGAAGTCACGGTAAGCCTAGCCAAATTTAGAAGTGAAAACATGTCTTATTGTAGAACTGAAAGCCTTCAATGTAGTAAAGGCTCGAGAGAGTAAGGAACCAGAGCAAACAATACATATAGCGACCCTTAGAAGTAAGACATACAACTTATTCAGAACTTTCCACCATACTATAGAGGAAAAGATCAATAAGAGAGAAACACCAAAGCCGAAGGTTTAGTAATAATGTCATAACTTGTGGTAAAATGTGGAGCTTCCATAGAAGTAATCACTTAAGAGGTTTAAGAAACTGGGATAAGAATGAGGAATAACAGAATAAGTATAGTAGGATTTTGAGATACCATAAACCTGAATGAGGTTCTCAGTAAAGACTAGTGTGATCAGTATTTAAAAATAAATCAGGAGTAAGAATTAAATGAGGTGATTTGGATAGTTCTTAGTAGTAGTACCTTAGTGTGGGAGCCAATATTAGAAATATAAATAAGAGAATCCTAGAATTATGAAAGGACAATAGATGCAACTGCGGCACGTATTGTTAGTAAGACCACCTTGACTGAAAAAGACTTCAGGATCAGCCCCACCCTCCCAACCCTCGTAACAAGACGGCAATAATGAATAACCACGATATTCATCCCAATGATTTCCCAAAAATAGATAAAACTATGACGTATTACAGTATTCCATGAGGTATGACAAGAACCCTTAAAAGAGAATACCCCTCGGATAGGAAGACAGAGACATAGATCACAGAAGTTCCAAATATAGATTAGAACAGGAAAAAAAGACAAAAAGGACTTTAAGTAAAAGGTTTGGAGGTGGAACTGTCGAGGTAAGATGACGATAGGAAATAATACTAGATAGGCAATGACAGGAATGCGTAACAGTGAAGTTTCTCAATATTGGGATAAGACAGGAATTATATTAAATGAGAAATGAAAGGAAGGTAAGAAGTATAACCTATAAGTTTCAACATATTGTACCTAGCTAGAAACAAAGCAAAGTACGACCTAAAATGAATTTCTTGGGAATATGATATAAAGGAATTAAGGAAACTAAGTATACAGATATTGTTGAGACCAATACGTCCCTTGATGGAATAAGACTGTATGAGTAAGTGAAAGTGGGATAACCAAATAAGGAAAACAGGTCAGTGTGAAAGACAGTTAACCAAATTTATACTAGCAACAAATTGGAAGGTACGAAAACAGTATGAAAAATATCCAGAACTGAGTCGTTAGTGTCGACGTTAACAGTAAGGATTAATATCTTGGATTTAAGAGATATCGAAAAACCGTGATAGTAAACTTGGAGCATATAAAAATCTTGATCATGAACTACAAGGTCCTAAACTCCATAGGTAGATAGAGATACAAGAACCTGAAGGTCGGAACTGATAGTAGTTGAAACTCGGCAAAGAGAAAGAGGGAATTAAAAAGATAAATTAAGAAGAAGAATGTTAGGATCAGATCGAGCATGTGGAGCTAAGAAAGTATCAAGTACGGTAATTTGTAATAGCGACAGAGATTACCCTATCTCATGGTTAAGGCAGAACGAGAAGAAAACCTAACTATAGAAGGCACATTATCTTTAGAGATATGAGAGCACTAGTTAAGAAGGATTTAGTTACATACTCATTGAAGTTACGTAATACTAGTATGACTTAGGCACAAATGATAAATTCTCCTTATAGATCAAGTGCGATTATTGAGGATTAATGATTCGATTGGAGTAGTTGGGGCATGACCATATTAGTACAAGTGCATTAGATTCGGTTAGGACCTTACAAGTTAAGTATGCTTGGGTGGAAGTAATAATGAGATGAGTGACCATCTAGGAAATCTTAACAAGTATTAAATCTTTAAAGAAAAGAATGAGATAAAGTAAAATACATTCATAGAGTATCAGACAGAAAAGGGGTAATTCACTTGGGCACCAGTTCGAGAAAAGCTTAAGTTCAGACCATAAGAGATTGAGTACTTCTAGTACACCTTGTCTGGAAGTCATGAAGTGTAGAAAAAGAGATAGATAAATTTTACGGATGATAAGTTCTGTGAAGGAATACATATCTGTATAGACAATATATATTGTACAAACTTAAAAGGGGCTGATGAAGGAACTTCCAAGGACTAGGTATTCAGCTATAAGAATCGAATAGAGTATATCAGATTAAGAAAATTCCAGAAGTCATAATACAAAATTCTCAAGCAGAAGAGTATGGAGGAAGTTAAGAGGATAACAGTAGCAAAGACCGGATGTCTTTAAACTAAGACGGACCTAAGAAGTTCAACATCAGAATGGATTCAAGGACGAATACTATTTAAGGGGGGAGAATTTGTAACACCTCAGAAATCCCGAAGACTACTAAGTTATGGATGGCATAATACATGACGTAGGTCATGTTAAAGCATATACGTGCTCATAAAATGACTTTTGGGATACTGGATAAATTCTTTGCAGTTCCGATGCGAGATTTAGCTTACGTTCTATTCCGAACAGTTTTTAGTATTTAGATCATAACCTTTTCATATGATCTCTGAATTTTTTGAACTTTATATCTTCGAAAATCTAAGACCGAGACCTACAACTTCCGTGTTGGATAGTTTTCACAATTCGAACCAGCAATAAGTTAAACATCGAGATTTCCATGGCTGCTATAGTAATTTCGAGAATGACCTAGATTTGGATGATGTGACAACATCTCAACCTCTCACTTCATTACACAAAAATCAGCCTTTGCCTATAAATAAAACAATATTCATCCATTTCTTTTGGAAGCAAAAATATGAGCAAGGTTTCAAGGGAGCCCTCTAATTTTCTTCATTCTCAATGGAATTTGGATGAAATGGAGATAAATTCTCAAGTTTATCTTGGTCAAGTAAACTTCTTTTCCTTCTTTCTTCTTCTTATTTAGGAAAATGAGTATACATTACTCACTTGCATTCTCACACTTAGGAAGCCTACGAATTTGTGGACTTGTTGTTTGAGAAGATTGGGCAAAGTTTAAGTCTTAATATATGTTTATGAAGTTGTTTAGAGTGATTTATGCCTAAGTTTTTATTGAAATAATGTCAATGTGTAAATTGGCATGAGGACCAAATTCTTAGCATGTTGGGGGGAATTATTTTTGATGTTTTGATGTTGTGATGGTACTAGATAATGGCCTATTTAGAGTGTAATAAGAAGTACTTGTGTTAAGGTTATAGTGTGGGAGTGTTGTAGTTGCCTTGGGTAGTAACAATGGAGCACTGGTATCTGGCCCTGAAATCGGGCTAGCGTCGTTATGCGAACAGTCTAGCATCACGAAGCCGAGCATGTGAATGCCTTCTACAACTGGTCGGTCGTGTGGAAGCCTCGGGTTGGTCGTGTGGTAGACTAAGGTCGGTGGTGTGGAAGACTTGGATCGGTCATGTGGAGGACTTGGGTCAGTGCGTGAGTGAGTCACACTGAACCTGAAGATACCCTCTACCTTGAGTCGGTAGTGTGTTTACCTCGGTCGGTTGAGTGGAGACTCAGGTCAATCGTGTGGAGACTTCGGTTGTTTGGAGATTTACGTCGGTCGTGTAGAGACTCAAGTCAGTCGTGTCGAGACTCAGGTCGGTCGTGTGGAAGCCTCGGGATTGATTATTCGAGTGTCGCGACGCCCCACACCCAGCGTCGCGATGCAAATCAAAAAGAAGCTCTATGTTTGAGTCTTCTTGTATAGAAGTCACGACGCTCCCGACCCGACGTCGCGACACGTAACAGAAAAGTTTCATATCATTTCAGTTTCAACTTATGATGTTAAAGACCACCCTAAAGATTTCGTATAATCTCATATACACGTATTATGACATTTCGCAAGCATAATATATCATGTGATGATTATAAAATAGTTGAATTGGGAAACTTAGTTTAATTCGAAGCGTGTTCCATGACTTATGTTCTAACCAAGGTTTATCAATTATAGATCATCGTAGGAACCGTAACTTCTTTCGGTGAAACAAGGAATGCCAGTCATATTCCAAATCAGTGAGTGAACCCTTTTCTCAAATTGATTTCTACTTATTTGTTTTAAGACTTACTTTTTCAGCACATAGGGCGTTAGCCGAGTTTATCTTCAATTGTTTTATAAATAAGAATATTTTGAGAAATGTTTTAGAAAATAGTGATTTTTAAAGTGTGATTTCTTTGATTTTTGGAGGCATTGGGGAAAAACCCACCTCAGTTGTAACTTGGTACAGATATTGGAATTGACGGTTAGTGGAATTGACAGATACAGATAACGTATGCACATGTAGTTCAGGACTATGGATGACATATGCTCCTAAATCCCAGATTTAGAGTCAGAAGGGTAGCATAGATCAGCACCTCCAGCTCCAGTTCTGTGGCTTGGGGGACAGCGAGACGTAACGCCCCAAGACCACCAGTTTAGGCATATAGGGGGGATGCCGAGACGTAACGCCCTCATACGTCCAGATTTACGGAGACAGATTTATAGAGATAGATTTACAGAGACAGATTTTCAGAGACAAGATTTTTAAAGTTATGATTTTCAGAAGTGATAAGTTTTATGAAAGAGTTTTCAAGAGAACTAGTTTTACAAAATATATCAGAGTTTTACAAAAAGAAATATTTTTCATAAAGTGTTTTCAATAAGAGATCAGTTTTCAGAAAAGAAAGAGTTTTAGACATAAATCAGTTTTATAAAAAACCTCAGAGTTTCACAAATAGAAAATAGTTTTCAGAAAGGATAATTTCAGTGAGATGATTTCGATTTTTAAACACTGAATTTTTATAAAGCATTTCAGTTTCGTTTTCAACTGTCCACTCACTAAATCATGCAAACGATCTAACCCCCCCCACCTCCCAGTTTCTCTGTTTTACAGGTATACCCGGAGGACGAGCTCGAGAGGATGGATACTGATGGTAGTCACTAGGGTATTGGTTCCACCAGGGCAAGTCAGAAATAGAGTTCAGTCAGAGTCAAATAAAGTCATGTACTAGATATTTATATAATTAAGTTTGAGTGTGTCATAAGTTATATGTCCATAACATGGTTGTAAAGTGTATTGTATTTGAGTTTACAGTTATGAATGTCGAAGTAAGTTTTATATTGTTGATTTGGGTAATGGTCCCGTGTATGAGATCATGTTTAAGATGAGATTAGTAGTGTTGATCAGAGGCTCAGAGGGGTAGGGTGGCCTATTCCATGCCGGTAGCATCTCCAATGAGGGGGATGTTACATAAAGATTGAGTATTGAGTTGATTTTTTATTAATTATTTAATTAATGGTTATGATTTATTTTTATTTTTTATTTTTTATTTCTCTTGCTTAATTGTCATTAATTAAGTGTTAATGCTGAATCGTTATCCCGAAATGCACTGGGAAGCTGGGAGTCTATCCTTGTCATGACATTGGCCATCGTAACATGGCCAGTATCAACAACGTTACTGCTGAAAATATTTAAATATATATATATTTTGATAAGATTATAAAATATTAAACAAGGTTTTGCTTCCATTGCTATAAAGAAAATATTTTCTTTCAAGATATATATATATATATATATATATCTTTCCATGTTTTGGTTTGAAACTCCAAAATCTTGGTGAAAATTCATCCTTTGTAGTCTAAATAATCATCTTCCAAAGTACCCTACCTATTTAAACAGAGGCTTAGCCACTTCACCGAGGGATGGATATAAAATATTCAAAGCCTCCATATTATTTGTTTCCTCCAAATTTATAATCCACATTGAAGACTTCACTAATTCTCTTGTCTTCAATATTTTGGTGAGATTGTTTTTTGATAAACCATCAACACAAACACAACCCTAACTTAATACCCTAATGTTGGAGTCGTTGCTTGGAGCGCCAATCCGAATAATGTATTGTACATTATATTTTATTATTTATTAATAAAATCACTAGATTTTCATTTCGACCTTATTAATGGTAATGTCATTATGCATATTAGTTTGATGTATAAATATGTTGAGAATGACATCGGTCTTAGAATTTTCATATAGTAATACTGGACACTAAGTGGTCCGACATTGAGATAATATTACTACTATAAACTATTCTTAAATTACAATATTCCTATTCGTTAGTTTTGGAATACAATCGAATTTTTATAACCTAGAAGACTAACACATGTCGTATATTGGAATTGGAGTTCCAATGGTTTAACCCGATGTACCATGAGTAAGTGAAGCTAGTATAAACATTAAGGATGGAAATTTATATTTATATGATTAAGATAAATATTTGAAATGTGAATGTTCTTTATCTAACGGTCACTATGTTTTGGAAACATATAGAGATGTCTTTAATGTAGAGGAAAATACAAGTAGGAGATCTGAATTAAAAAATACTGAATTATAGCATATCGGATTGAGCCACATAGGTGTTAGACGTTTATCCAAATTGGTAAAGGATAGTTTGATTGAAAATCTTACCTTAGATCCTTATCCGATTTGTGAGTCATGTATCCAAGGAAAGATGACAAAAGGCCCATTTCTTGGTGTTTGACATCATGCTGGAGATTTATTGGAACTAATACAAAATGATGTGTGTGGTCCATTAAATCATGACGCTCATGATGGTTCAGCATTCTTCATGACTTTCACGGATGATAAGTCTAGATATGGATATGTCTATTTGATGAGACATAAATCGAAAACATTTGACAAGTTCAAAATATTCTGAAACGAAATAGAAAAACAAACCAGTAAATTCATCAAATGCCTTAGATCAGATAGAGATGGTGAGTATATGAGTGATGAATTCAGAAATTATTTAAGGGAGAATGACATTCTAGCCCAATATAGCCCACCAGGAACACCTCAACACAATGGTGTATCTGAGCGTAGAAATCGTACTTAATTAGATATAGTATGTACCATGATGAGCTATACAGATCTTCCATATTACCTTTGGGGTTACGCTTTACTTACTACTGCCTACATACTTAATAGGGTTCCAACGAAATCTGTTTTTATGATCCCCTATCAGATATGGTTCGGTAGAAATCCAAGTCTTAGATACTTAATGAGGTTGTCCTGCATACGTTAGAGTTGCATAGCGGGATAAACTAGCACCCAAGGGGTATAAATATAGGTTCGTTGGATATCCTGAAAATTCTTTGGGATATCAATTCTATGATTCTGAGCAACGAAATATATTTGTTGTTCGATTTGCCACTTTTCTTGAAAATGAATTTTTGAGATAAAGTGGGAATCGTAGAAAGATTGAATTTGATGAGTTTAATCCCAACACTAAGGAACCTGAGATGGAACCAGAGATCCAACTAGGTGAAGGATCTACAATACAGGTTCTACGTAAGTTGAATAGAATATCAAAGCCTCATGAGAGATTATTTTTAACATCTTATGTGAGTCTTGATATTCTCCTCTTGGAGGAAACAGATCTGACTACGTATAAGGAAACGATATTGGATATCGATTCGGGAAAATGGCAGGAAGCCATGAAATTCGAGATGGATTCTATGCATGACAATCAAGTCTGAGATTTGGTTGAAATTCTTGAATGAGTTAAACCTATTGGTTGTAAATGGGTTTACAAAAGGAAGCGAGGGCCTGATGGAAATGTGGAAACCTTTAAGGTCCGACTGGTAGCGAAATGTTACACTCAACGTCCTGGGATTGACTATGAGGAAACATTTTCACCAGTAGCCATACTGAAATCTATTAGGATTATTTTAACCATTGTTGCATATCACAACTATGAGATATTGCATATGGATGTGAAAGCCACTTTCCTAAATAGATTCCTTGAGGAGGATATGTATATGGAACAACCAGAGGGTTTTATATCCAATGAGACTTTAAACTTGGTTTGTAAGCTCCAAAAGTCTATTTATGGACTTAAACAGGCATCCCGAAGCTGGAATCTCATTTTTATGAGATAATTAGATTATCTGGATTCATCAAGAAAGAAAAAGAACCATGTGTTTATAAGAAAGTAAGTAGGAGCATGATAGTTTTCCTAATTTTGTATGTAGATGACATCCTTATCATTGGAAATGATATATGAATGATGCAAAGTGTGAAAGCCTACATTTGCAAGAACTTCTCCATAAAAGATATGGGTGAAGCTTCCTATATACTAAGTATAAGGCTCTACCGAGATAGAGTTAGGAAGCTTATACGGTTGTCGCAAATGACATACATAGATAAGATGTTAGAAAGGTACGGTTTTACCAACTGCAATACAACAAATTTATCTTTCTGATTCGACATACATCTTTAGAAGAAAATGGAACCTTGACCGGCGTAAACACACACGTATAACGCAAGCTCACGTATCGTTCAAGTAGTATAAAAATATCGATCCCACGAGGACTTAATTCCTACTGTTGTTATTAATTATTGAATCTATTTATTTACATGTATCTAATTATAGGGAGAAGGGAATTGATTGCTTTTGGTTGGTTGAATGTGGTTTTGCAAAATAAAATCAAAACAGACTCAAAAGAAAATACTAAGGAAAATAAAAGAAAAGACTCAAGGATCTAGGGTCGTGACTCCACACAATATTATTATAAAGATGAATTGATTCTCTTATCTATGTGTAATAAATCAAATTGCTAACCTGGAACACGAAAATATGCAAAAGCCTCTGTCGATGGTCAGACGCAAATACCCAGTATATCCCAATTGAACCATATTCCTATGTCAACCAAATTACATGGATTCATTAAGATCAAGTTCCAATTGTGGCTACCCTCGCCCGACAGGTATATGTCTATCCTATAAGGAAATCTATTAAAAGGTTATATATCCTCAAGGAAGATCGTGGATTATTGAATCTAAGGCTGAAACTTAAAATCCCTATGTCTAGTTCATTTTAAGTTTACCAAATCAATCTTATTAATGGTCAGTTAACCAGAAGCATTAACCTTAAGACTCAATAAACAATCTAAAGAATTACACATATAAAGAAAATCAATTATTAAGTGTGGATATTGTGTTTCATCACTTCCCTAAAATAAAATAAAATGTTGGGGGTTAGAGAATCCACATTGAATATTTTTTATCTAGGAATCTCACTTATTATAAAATATAAATTATTTTCTGTTCTGTTTTCTCAGGAATTAATAATGTTAAATATTTAAAACCAGCCATATAGGCGGTAATCCATTTAGTCCAATTACACCAGCCATATATGCGGTAATTATCTGTCACATAAAGACCAACAATATAGGCGGTAAAGTAAGTTATATTTAGACCGACCATATAGGCGGTAATAAAGTCTGACATTAATTCATCCGGTTAAATTATAATTTATAAATTATAGTTAAGTGAGATTTACCTAGATAATTATATTAAAGGTTTCACCTTTTACCCCAGCGGAAATTTAACTACAAAACATAAAGTAAATAAATAAAAAGTTGTAATAAAAACTAAAAATAAAAATACATAATTTTATTATTACAAAACTAGATGCTTCCTATGAAACAAGGAAAAAATCTCAAGGAAAGCACACCAAATGAAGTGGTGAAGGCCTGAATTTATAGGCATTTTCTGGAATCGGCGTCGCGACGCCAACTTCCTTCTTGCGTCGCGACGCTGGATCTGTTGACTTGGACCACGCGTGTTCTGTCGGCAGAATCTGGTGATGACACGTGTCACGCGGTGAAGGTGGTGCAATGAGAAGTCGACACGTGGCACACGGTGATTGGCTAAGCATTCGGTCCAATGAAAAGTTGACACATGGCACGCGTTTAGGATCGGTCAAATGAGAGGTCGACACGTGGCAACATGTGATTTGTCCAATATTCGGTCCAATGAGAGATTGACACATGGCACGCGCTTGCTTTGGTCCAATGAGATTTCGACACGTGGCAGCCGGTGCATTTTAACAGATCTTCTGTGATGATGACACGTGGCACAGCACACGTTAGCAAGGTCGGCGCACGTTAGCAAGTCCAATTTCTCAGATTCTGACACGTGTCCCTCGGTGCACGTTAGCATGGCCGGCGCACTTTAGGCGTCGCGACGCGTAGGGTCGTGGCGTCGCGACGCGCAATAATTACAAAATTGCCCTTTTTGTCATTTTTCTCTATTTTGGCCCCAAATTGCTTCTAATGCTTTCTCAACTTTATTTATCTGCAAAACAACACAAAACACTTCAAAATGTTCACAAAACCCGAGAAACTATACAAAATATTAGGTTAGATGAGTGGGAAATAATGATACAAATACCACTCATCACACCCCCAAACCTAACATTTTGCTAGTCCTCGAGCAAAACATAAAATAAAATAACATAAATAACATTTAAAATAAAATTTAACTAAGTCATTTTCGTAGGGATTACGGTTGCATTTAGCGTATGTAACAAGCCTTTAAACCCTTAGGTGTCCCTAGTGGACGAGTTTTAGTCTCGTGAGGGTTTACAGCAATGACACCCACAAACATTTTACAAAAGTAAAAAGAAAGTAAAACTAATGCACACAAAAGTAAAAAGGCAAGCGAAAATAGAATAAAGATGTTAGTGACTAATCATGTGAAACTTCTACTCCAAGTTACTAGTTGTTTTGTTTCTTTCTAAATTACCAAATAAGTAAATTCTCCGATTATTTTTACCATTCTCCATATACACAGCCAACAAAATATTAAACAACTCATTTTTGCCCACAACAGTCATAAGTGCAGTTGATAAGAGAGTAATATTTTTATCCTAAAGTTTTATCAGAATTCACACCTTTTTTGCAGCAATGGAATAAATTTTTCGGATTTTTCTGATTTTTTTTCTTTGATTTTTCTCCATTTTTTATTTATATACAATATCTTCCGTCTATGTAGCGAGCTTTGGGCCAGTGGCTCCCAAATCAGTTGGCTTTAGGGCACCAGGTGTTAAGACAACCCTACGGACTTAATTACTCAGACTTCAGATATATATATTATTCGGCAACATCTCTGATCCATGTAACGAGCTTTGGGCCAGTGACTCACAAACCAGTTGGTTTTAGGGCACTAGGTGTTAAAACACCCTTACAGACTTAATAACTCGGATCCCGAACGTTTTTTTTTTACTCCATTGCTTTTTAAGATGCTTCCTCCAATTAAACTAGAGCACTGAATATTACAAACTTTTCAATTTTAGCTCATGTCCTTATGTTTCTATGTATGTTGATAATACCTGCCAACTGAGCATATGAAGATCCATTTTAGTCAGTTTTATGGAGAATTCACAAATTAAATAATTTAAAATGAAATAAACAAAAACTAACTGTTTCAAAAATAGTTTGAGATATGTCTCAGTAGTGGAAACTCCTTACTCAACTATCTCTTACCAATTTCACCTTTTTAGTCAAAATAAAAACACAAAAATGCAAAATATTTTTGTAATTTTTGAAAAAAATTCAATTTTTTGTATTTTACGAAAAAAATTTGGACTAAAAATAAAAACAACTCACAACACAAGGTACTGATCAACTAATTCCCTCCCCCAAACCTAAATGAGACATTGTCCCCAAATGTCTTAAACAGTGGAAGAAGAGTTTAGAAGATAATATCTAGTTAGCTGAAATTTTACAGGAAAAATTACTGATTAAGATCTATGTCCAATTTACGCTGCTTACCACGATCGTTATTTGACCATTTTTTTTAGTAAACATTTTGGCAGAATCACCTCTAAAAACTCAAAATTTCCCCAAAATTCACCCTAAAACTATCACCACACAACAACCTTCGCCCCCAAAATCTACGAATTCAATCAATTTCAACACTTCCAAAGTCCAATCAATCGAATCCAACACTCCTAATACCACACAAATTACCAAATTTTCTTCCAATTTTCAATGTTAATAATTTAAAATTCGAACCTGTGCTTCTTCGGTTTTGGGCTCGGCAGTGGGTGTTGGTCACTGGTCTCGGCTTCTGGTTATGTGTTGGTCTCTTGATGGGCTCGGCTGTGGCTCAGCGATGGGTGGCTCACGGCAGATCGTGGTTGGCTTGGTAGTGGCGCGGCTGGATCAGTAAGGCTCAGTCACGGGTAGTCTCGACAAGGATCGGCGGTTAGGGATCTCGGCTGTGACTCGGCGAGGGCTCTCGGCTTCGGCTTGGGTTGTGATGGCTGGTGGTTGTGGTCGATGATGATGGCTCGGTTTTGGCTTGTTCTTGGCTCAGTGAGTGGTTTCGGCAAGGGTGACTCAGCTTCTGATGGGCTTCGGCAGTAGGTGTTTCAGTGATGGGTTATGGGTGTCTCAATCGTTGGATTGGAGGCTCGGCAGTGGCTGGATCAAAGGAGATGATGGGAGTTTATGTGGGTTATTTGTGAGATTTGATGAGTTTAGAAGGTTTTGGTTGATGATTTGGTGATTGGATGGTCGGAGTTTAGTGGAAAATTGAGAGGAAATGGCGAAATGTTGAAGAATGAAAGTGAGATCTGTGCGTGGTGGCTGCTGGTTTTGGACCTGTTACCGAACTCACGTCGCGATGCCAAATTGCTTCATGCGTCGCGACGCTAGGTTATTTTAGGGTTAGGGTTCTGTGTTTAGGATCTGGTGTCGCGACGCGCAAGGTTTTCGCGCCGCGACGCGGGATTTTTTTTTTTTTTTTTGGCAAAACCAAGTCTTTTGACAGATAAATCCACTGGGATGCGTCTCAAGAGCTGACTCTTTGCTCGGCCATCTCTACTGGATCAACTTTATATCTTCATGATTTTGTCAAATTTTTATTTTGTGAAAATCCCGCTTGCACTGGCTTGCTTTGTCCTGAAAAATTCCGTTTTTATTTTTCCTGCAAAACTAACACACAAAATTAAAAAGTTCACACAAAATATGAAAATAAATTACAACAAATTACATGGGTTGCCTCCCTACTAGCGCTAAATTTTTCGTCTTCAGCCAGACGTGACTGAAATCTATCTGTCAAGGCGGTTTCAGTGTCGTTTTGGATGTCCGATTAAAGACAATCCCATGAGCGTTGCTTTTGAAGGGTCTCTTCCAACAGTAAAGGGGCAAAAAGACTTTTGTCTTATTTCGTGCTCATGCCACCTTTTTAACCTTTGTTGCTGCAGTGGTTCCTGAAAAGAAAGAAAGAAAATCAGGAGGTCTCGTATGGTGCTTGACCTTGAATGGAAGTTCCATTCTATCAAGCTTTTGGGTGATTTCTCTAAATTGTACTCCCCAAAACAGTGATGTTTCGCCTGAATTCCCTGGATCTTCAATAAGGTTAGATATTTGCTCCTCCATTTGCTCTGCTTCTTGCTCCACCTTTTCTTCACAGATATATTTTAGGATTTCCACATTCAATTCTTCATCTATCATCTGTGAAATGCATGCTTCAAAATTATCAACCTAAGGATGTAAAGAAATGTCAGATTTTAGGTCTTCATCCTCTGATTTGGGTGAAATGATTGGCTCAGATAGATCTTCTTCAAACATTTGTGTAATGGATGCTCCATGATCTTCATTTTGAGGATACAGAATTCCATCCTCAAGTGTTGATGCAGTTGGTACCAACAGCTTAGTTTCATCATCGTCAGAGTCAGAATAATAAAAATCAAATCGAGACTTTGCTGGTTTGGGCTCCTAAACTGATACCTCTGGTTGTTGATACTGCTCAGCCTCCTCCTCTGTTCAAGTGTCATTGTGAACTGATTGGTACTCGAAGGCTTCATCTGAAAATGGTCCTAAAGGTATGTAGCTCTGGTTTTCTGTTAATTGTCTGATATGTTCAGTCATTCTCTGTATGGATTCTGCTTGACTCTGAAATTGTACATCAATTTGAGCTTCATGTTCCTTGAACCAATTTTTGAGCTTGTGAAGTATCTGATCTTCCTCTGATGGTTCTGGTTCTTGATGAAAATCATATGTGGATGGTGGATAAGATGGAAAATGTGATGTCTCTTCGTACCTTGAATGATTCCAATAACTCTGCCACTCTGAACGGTATATACATTGATCGCTCGGGTGGATACCATCACATATAACACATCTCCCCATTGCGTTCTGTTGAGAAAATGTAGTATTTCTTGGTTCTGGCATCCAGTGATAGTCGTTGGGCTATACAACAGGCCTCAGAAAACCGGACTGTTGCTCCCAGGTGTGGGGTGTATCTTCTTGTAAGGTACGTAATCTCTCAATCTCCCAATAGTGTTCCATTTTTCAACCACCTGAAATAAAAGAAAGAAATAAAAATTACAGATAAAAATAAAGAAAATTAGATACAAGTAAATTGGATAGCTTCAAAATTAACAACTCAAGAAAAATAAGTCCCCGGCAACGGCGCCAAAAACTTGACCGGCGTAAACACACACGTATAACGCAAGCGCACGTATCGTTCAAGTAGTATAAAAATATCGATCCCACGAGGACTTAATTCCTACTGTTGTTATTAATTATTGAATCTATTTATTTACATGTATCTAATTATAGGGAGAAGGGAATTGATTGCTTTTGGTTGGTTGAATGTGGTTTTGCAAAATAAAATCAAAACATACTCAAAAGAAAATACTAAGGAAAATAAAAGAAAAGACTCAAGTATCTAGGGTCGTGACTCCACACAATATTATTATAAAGATGAATTGATTCTCTTATCTATGTGAAATAAATCAGATTGCTAACATGGAACACGAAAATATGCAAAAGCCTCTGTCGATGGTCAGACGCGAATACCCAGTATATCCCAATTGAACCATATTCCTATGTCAACCAAATTACCTAGATTCATTAAGATCAAGTTCCAATTATGGCTACCCTCGCCCGACAGGTATATGTCTATCCTGTAAGGAAATCTATTAAAGGGTTATCTATCCTCAAGGAAGATCGTGGATTATTGAATCTAAGGCTGAAACTTAAAATCCCTATGTCTAGTTCATTTTAAGTTTACCAAATCAATCTTATTAATGGCCAGTTAACAAGAAGCATTAAGCTTAAGACTCAATAAACAATCTAAAGAATTACCCATAAAAAGAAAATCAATTATTAAGTGTGGATATTGTGTCTCATCAATTCCCTAGAATAAAATAAAATGATGGGGGTTAGAGGATCCACATTTAATATTTCTTATCTAGGAATCTCACTTATTATAAAATATAAATTATTTTATGTTCTGCTTTCTCAGGAATTAATAATGTTAAACATTTAAAACCAACCATATAGCCAGTAATCCATTTAGTCCAATTACACCAGCCATATAGGCGGTAAAGTAAGTTATATTTAGACCGACCATATAGGCGGTAATAAAGTCTGACATTAATTCATCCGGTTAAATTATAATTTATAAATTATAGTTAAGTGAGATTTACCTAGATAATTATATTAAAGGTTTCACCTTTTACCCCAGCGGAAATTTAACTACAAAATATAAAGTAAATAAATAAAAAGCTGTAATAAAAACTAAAAATAAAAATACATAATTTTATTATTACAAAACTAGATGCTTCCTATGAAAACAGGGGAAAAAATCCCAAGGAAAGCACACCAAATGAAGTGGTGAAGGCCTGAATTTATAGGCATTTTCTGGAATCGGCGTCGCGACGCCATTGATGAGTGATAAATGTATCACTATTTCCCACTCATTTAACTTGATATTTTGTATAATTTCTTGAGTTTTGTGAATATTTTGATGTGTTTTGTGTTATTTTGTAGATAAATAAAGATTCAGGACATTTTGGAGGTGATTTGGAGCAAAACTGTGAAAATTGGCAAAAATGGGCATTTTCGTAATTTTCAGCGTCACGACGCCTAACGTGCACCGAGTCTTCGCTAACGTGCGCCGGGTCAACAAGTCAGAGTTGAGAAGTTTGACTTTGCTAACATGCACAGTGCCACGTGTCACTATCACAGAAGATCTGCTAACGTGCGCCGCGTGCCACGTGTCAACAATTCAACGAGCCGCCATCGCCAGCCGCCTTGCCACGTTTTGCCTGATCGCTTCAGCCGCCTTGCCACGTGTCAGAAATTCAACGATGCCGTCTTCAGCCAGCCGCCCAACCAATGAGAAGTTGACACGTCATGGCGTAGCGACGCTGGATCTCTTGGCGTCGCGACGCTGGGAGCTTACCGGGGCCTATAAATTCAGATCGAATTTTCAGTTTTAGTTACACCTTTCTCTCTCTTTTCTTAGTTCTAAATTGAGAGTTTCTCTCTCTAGTTTCTTTTAAATTAAGTTTTGTAATTACTTTTTAATAGTAATAGTAAATTACTTTCTTAAACTTTTATAGTTTTTACTATTACTATGAGGAGGTAACTCCTCCTTGCTGAGGTAATAAGGTAATTCTTTTACTATTGCTTTTTAGATTAATCTCCCTTAAAATATGATATATAAACTATTTAAAATCAGATTAATAAAGGATACCGCCATTCCGGACGGTTGGTTATTTAATTTAATCTGGTAAACCTGATTTAATGAGGATACCGCCATACTGGACGGTTGGTTTAAGTTTATATTTTCGTTCCGCCTTATGGCTGGTATATTTGAATTTGACTTAATCAGGATACCGCCATTCTGGACGGTTGGTTTAAAAAATCACAAGTAATATATTATTATTTTATGGGAGATATCTAAATAGTAAATAGTAGAAGATAATTCCTTTTACCTTAGCATTTTATTTATTTTTCTGCATTTACTTTTTAGTAATTTTTATGTCTTTTTTTACTTGTCATAACTATGTGTTATAACTGAGTTAAATATCTAGGGTTGTGATAAAATCTAATATTACCGATTTAAGAAAAAGGGTTAGATTATAGTTTGGATAATTAAAAGAAATTATTGTTGAGTCATAACCTTAATGCCTTTTTATTAACTGATCACTAATAAAATTGATTAGATAAAACTTAAAATGAACTAGACATAGGGATTTTAAGTTTAAAGACCTTATACTCAACAACCCACGATCTTCTTTAAGGATAGATAAACCTTTAATAGATTTCCTTACAGGATAGGAATATACCTGTTGGGCGGGGGTAATCAATAATTGGAATTCAATCTTAATGAATCTAGGTAATTTAATTGACATAGACATATGGTTCAATTTGATTATTCTAGGTATTTGTAAATGACCATCGGAAGAGGCTTTTACTTAATTTAGTGTTCCAGATTAATAAATTCAATATTTTACCTAACTATGATATAATCACTTCATCTTTTAAAAGATATTAGAAAGATTCGCAACCCTAGATCTTTGAGTCTTTTATTTTCCTTAGTATTTTCTTTTGTCTTTTTATTTATTTACTTATTTAGCAAATCTACAAAATCAAATCAATCAAGCAATCAATTCCCTTCTCTTTATAATTAGATATCTGTAATTAAATAGTATCAACAATTAATAACAACAGTAGGAATTAAGTTCTCGTGGGATCGATATTTTTATACTACTTGAACGATACGTGCGCTTGCGTTATACGTAAAAAATCAGATAAATAATTGGAACGGTCGTATGAAGTAGCTAACCAACTTCTCGGAGAGACATAATTAACTGCATTGATCTCGGTAGCTACGCCACCCACAGAATTTAAAGAACCTAAAGGAGCATGAGTCATATATTCCGCTCATGGAGCTATCTTTTTTATTAGAGATTACAATCCGGAACAGAATGAGGATAATGTATTGGCAAGAATGTTAGACCATAAGGAAGCTATTATATCCCATTTGTGTTTACGCCGGTCAAGTTTTTGGCGCCGTTGCCGGGGACTTATTTTTCTTGAGTTATTAATTTTGAAACTATCTAATTTACTTATATATAATTTTCTTTATTATTATCTTTACTTTTTATTTCTTTCTTTTGTTTTCAGGTGATTAAAAAATGGAACATTTTGAAAAATTACGAGCCCAACAAGATACACCCCAAATCCGGGAGCAACAGTCTAGTTTTCTGAGGCCTGTTGTCCAGCCCAACAACTATCACTGGAAGCCAGAATCAAGCAATACTACATTTGCTCATCAGAATGAAATGGGGAGATGTGTAATATGTGATGGTAACCACCCGAGCGATCAATGTATATACCTTTCAGAGTGGCAGAATTATTAGAATCATTCAAGGTACGTAGAATCATCACATTTTCCATCTTATCCACCATATATCTACGATCTTCATCAAGAACCAGATCCATCAGAGGAAGATCAGTTGAATGACATGCTAGTAGATTGACTCAAGAAACGAGAAGCTCAATTTGATGTACAAATTCAGAGTCAAGCATCGTCTATACAAAGAATGACAGATCAAGTTAGACAACTAACAGACAACCTGAATCACATATCTCACGGAGCAAATTCAAATACTACTGAAGAAGCCTTTCAATATCCTGAGATTCATCATGACATCATAACAGAGGATGAGGCTGAGCAGTATCAAGAATCAGAGGTATCAGTTCAGGAGCCTGCACCAACAAAGTCTCAATTTGATTTTTATTATTCTGACTCTGACGAGGATGAAGAAGCCGAGCTGTTTGTACCAACTGCACTAACAAGGAAGGATGAAACTTTCCATCCTCAGAATGGAGATCTTGGAGAATGCTTTGCACTAATGTTTGAAGACGATCTACCTAAGCCAATCAGTTCACTCAGATCAGAGGATGAAGACCTAAAATCTGACATTTCTTTACATTCTCACATTGATATTTCAGAAGCATGTATTTCACAAATGACAGATGAAGAACTGAATGCTGAGATCCTAAAATTCATCTGTGAAGAAAAGGTAGAGCAAGAAGCAGAGCAAATAGAGGAGCAATTGTCAGACAAAATTAAAGATACAGTGAATTCAGGCGAAACATCACTGTTTTGGGGAGTACAATTTAGAGAATTACTCAGAAACTTGACAAAATGGAAATTCCATTCCAAGTCAAGCACCATACAAGACCTCCTGATTTTCTTTCTTTCTTTTCAGGAATAACTGGAGCAACAAATATTAAAAAGGTGGCACAAGCACTGAATGAGACAAAAAAATTTTTACCACCTTACTCTTGGAAGAGACCCTTCAAAAGCAACGCACATGGGAATGTCTTTAATAGGACATCCAAAACGACGCTGAAACCGCCTTGACAGATGGATTTCAGTCACGTCTGGCTGAAGACGAAAAATTTAGCGCTAGCAAGGAGGCAACCCATGCAATTTATTATAATTTCTATATTTGTGTATACATGTTGTAGAGTTTTGTGTGTTATTTTTGTAGGAAAAGCTCAACCAAAGCATAAGACATAAGGAATTGTGTTTGGCAATCATAAAGATGAGAACCATTTCATTAGCGATGGCTGAGTAAAGAATTAATTCTTGAGACACATCCTAATGAATTTATACTAAGCGAGTGGCGTATTGCGTACACAATTCTGTTGCCTTAATCATTGCTTTGATTCGCTTTTCTGTTGAAATTATCTTTATTTTCGTAGACAGGATCCAGACTTTTTGACCTTTCACGATTTCTTTTGTTTTATTTTGCTAACAAGCTTCCTTTGGAAGATACTAGTGCTATTATTACTCACCCTTTTCAGGTACTATAAATTCAGCCCGTCATTGCACTTTTGAAGGCATCCAGAGTTAAGAAAGAAATACATAAAAAATGGAAGCCACTTCAAGAGACGAGTTGAAAACATCTGTGTGTTTTGTGGTAGTAGTGTTTGTACTAAACCACAATACATAGAAGCAGCACAAGAATTGGGTCGAGTTTTAGCTGCAAGGAATATGCACTTACTATATGGCGGAGGAAATCTTGGACTAATGGGGATCGTTTCAAAGGTGTACAGGAAGGAGGCAGTCACGTTTTGGGAATCATCCCAAAACCCTTGGCAGAGGCAAATCTTATTGGATCATCAAACGGAGAGGAACTGATCGTGCCAGGTATGTCTGAACGACTGGTAGAAATGATTAACCGTGCTGATGCTTTTATTGCTTTACCAGGTGGCTTGGGTACATTGGAGGAAATTTTTATATTACTATCTTGGGCGAACCTGAACATACACCAGAAACCGCTTGGACTGCTCAACGTTGATGGATTTTATGATTTTCTTTGTGTGTTTCTTGATGATACCCGGAGAAATGGGTTCGTGTCAAAACCTATGAAAGAACTCCTTTTTACTGCCAGGTCTGCTCCGGATCTAATAGACCAACTCATAGCCTATGAACCACAAGTTGACCCTATCATTTCAAAGATAAATGGTCTGAGGACGATCGTGGTAAGAGGCGTCGTGTTAATCTGGATCTTAACCTTTAATTTCCTGTAGAATTTCAGCTAACCAGGTATTATCTCTAAACTCTTCTTCTATAGTATCTTGTTTATAGTTTGTGTTATTTTTAGTCCAAAATTTTTCGAAAAATACAAAAAAAAATTGAAAATTTCAAAAATTACAAAAATATTTTGCATTTTTATCAAAGGCATAGTTAAAGCTAGGTGATGGTTTGGTGTCTTCCTTCACTCACTACCTTTCTATAAGGAAAAGCTGTGAAGGCACCTAGATAATCATTCACTTGTAGCGTGTTGTGATAGACTAGTTTGGAGGACTCGTTGTTTATTCCTGACACCAAGCGATAAGAGCCTAAGGGGCTTGGTATTTAAGTGAGCCTCGCTCCACCCTCCCTCTGGGGAATCTACAACAGGAAGTCCATTCGACAGTTAGTCACACACCATAAACTCGTCGGCACGTACCATAAGGTATAAAAAATGTGCGTTCACTTGGTCGCTTGAACCCTTGAGTGGGGAGTCCTAGTTGTGAACAATCCTTCGTCAACGTGAGCCTTTGATTAAACTTCTAGAAACCACATGTAAATTATAGTTATATGACCAGTAGAAATGTTTTGTTGTATGTTGACTAAGGAATTCTCCATTCGACAGTTAGTCACACACCATAAACTCGTCGGCACGTACCATAAGTATAAAAAATGTGCGTTCACTTGGTCGCTTGAACCCTTGAGTGGGGAGTCCTAGTTGTGAACAATCCTTCGTCAACGTGAGCCTTTGATTAAACTTCTAGAAACCACATGTAAATTATAGTTATATGACCAGTAGAAATGTTTTGTTGTTATGTTGACTAAAAAAGATGAAATTGGTAAGAAATAGCTGTGTAAGGAATTCTCACTCCTGAGACGTATTTCAAACCTAATTCAAAACAAGTTAATTTTTGTTTATTTCCTTTTGAATTATTTAATCTGTAAATTCTCCATAAAACTGACTAAAATGGATCTCCATATACTTAGTTGGCAGATATTATCAACATACATGGTAACATACGGACATAGGATAAAATTGAAAAGATTGTAATATTCAGTGCTATTGTTTAATTGGAGAAGCATCTCAAAAAAAAAAGTGATGGAATAAAAAAAAATGTTTGAGATCCGAGTTATTAAGTCTGTAAGGGTATTTTAATACCTAATGCCCTAAAACCAACTGGTTTGGGAGTCATTGGCCCAAAGCTCGCTACATGGATCAAAAACATGCTGAAAAAATAAATATATATATATGAAGGCTAAGTAATTAAGTCCTTAGGGGTGTCTTAACACCTGATGCCCTAAAGCCAACTGGTTTGGGAGTCACCGACCTAAAGCTCGCTACATAGATGGAAGATATTGTATATAAATAAAATATAGAGAAAAAAATCAAAGAAAAAATCAGAAAATTCAGAAAATTTATTCCATTACTACAAAAGATGTGAACTTTGATAAAACTTTAGGACAAAAATATTATTCTTTTATCAACTGCACTTATGACTGTTGTGGGCAAAAATGAGTTGAATAAAACTTTGTTAGCTGTGTATATGAAGAAATGGTAAAAATAATCGGAGAATTTACTTATTCAGTAATTTAAAATGAAATAAAACAACTAGTAACTTGGAGTAGAAGTTTCATCTGATTAGTCACTAACTTCTTTATTCTCTTTTCTCTTGTCTTTTTGCTTTTGTGTGCATTAGTTTCACTACCTTTTTACTTTTATAAAATGTTTGTGGGTATCATTGCTGTAAACCTTCACGAGACTATAACTCGTCCACTAGGGACACCTAGGGGTTTAAAGGCTTGTTGCATAAGCTAAATGCGATCGTGATCCCTACGAAAGTGGTTTAGTTAAAATTTTATTATGTTATTTTATTTTGCTCCAGGACTAGCGAAATGTTAGGTTTGGGGGTGTGATGAGTGATAAATGTATCACTATTTCCCACTCATTTAACTTGATATTTTGTATAGTTTCTTGAGTTTTGTGAATATTTTGATGTGTTTTGTGTTATTTTGTAGATAAATAAAGATTCAGGACATTTTGGAGGTGATTTGGAGCAAAATTGTGAAAATTGGCAAAAAGGGGCATTTTCGTAATTTTCAGCGTCGCGCCGCGCAAGCCCTTGGCGTCGCGACGCCTAACGTGCACCAAGTCTTCGCTAACGTGCGCCGGGTCAACAAGTCAGAGTTGAGAAGTTTGACTTTGCTAACATGCATCGTGCCACGTGTCACTATCACAGAAGATCTGCTAACGTGCGCCGCGTGCCACGTGTCAACAATTCAACGAGCCGCCATCTCCAGCCGCCTTGCCACGTGTCGCCTGATCGCTTCAGCCGCCTTGCCACGTGTCAGAAATTCAACGATGCCGTCTTCAGCCAGCCGCCCAACCAATGAGAAGCTGACACGTCATGGCGTAGCGACGCTGGACCTCTTGGCGTCGCGACGCTGGGAGCTTACCGGGGCTTATAAATTCAGATCGAATTTTCAGTTTTAGTTACACCTTTCTCTCTCTTTTCTTAGTTCTAAATTGAGAGTTTCTCTCTCTAGTTTCTTTTAAATTAAGTTTTGTAATTACTTTTTAATAGTAATAGTAAATTACTTTCTTAAACTTTTATAGTTTTTACTATTACTATGAGGAGGTAACTCCTCCTTGCTGAGGTAATAAGGTAATTCTTTTACTATTGCTTTTTTAGATTAATCTCCCTTAAAATATGATATATAAACTATTTAAAATCAGATTAATAAAGGATAACGCTATTCCGGACGGTTGGTTATTTAATTTAATCTGGTAAACCTGACTTAATGAGGATACCGCCATACTGGACGGTTGGTTTAAGTTTATATTTCTGTTCCGCCTTATGGCTGGTATATTTGAATTTGACTTAATCAGGATACCGCCATTCTGGACGGTTGGTTTAAAAAATCACAAGTATATCTATTATTATTTTATGGGAAATATCTAAATAGTAAATAGTAGAAGATAATTCATTTTACCTTAGCATTTTATTTATTTTTCTGCATTTACTTTTTAGTAATTTTTATGTCTTTTTTTACTTGTCATAACTATGTGTTATAACTAAGTTAAATATCTAGGGTTGTGATAAAATCTAATATTACCGATTTAAAAAAAGGGTTAGATTATAGTTTGGATAATTAAAAGAATTATTTGTTGAGTCATAACCTTAATGCCTTTTTATTAACTGATCACTAATAAAATTGATTAGATAAAACTTAAAATGAACTAGACATAGAGATTTTAAGTTTAAAGACCTTATACTCAACAACCCACGATCTTCTTTAAGGATAGATAAACCTTTAATAGATTTCCTTACAGGATAGGAATATACCTGTTGGTGGGGGTAATCAATAATTGGAATTCAATCTTAATGAATCTAGGTAATTTAATTGACATAGACATATGGTTCAATTTGATTATTCTAGGTATTTGTAAATGACCATCGGAAGAGACTTTTACTTAATTTAGTGTTCCAAATTAATAAATTCAATATTTTACCTAACTATGATATAATCACTTCATCTTTTAAAAAATATTAGAAAGATTCGCAACCCTAGATCTTTGAGTCTTTTATTTTCCTTAGTATTTTCTTTTGTCTTTTTATTTATTTACTTATTTAGCAAATCTACAAAATCAAATCAATCAAGCAATCAATTCCCTTCTCTTTATAATTAGATATCTGTAATTAAATAGTATCAACAATTAATAACAACAGTAGGAATTAAGTCCTCGTGGGATCGATATTTTTATACTACTTGAACGATACATGCGCTTGCGTTATACGTGTGTGTTTACGCCGGTCAGCCAACTTTCTTCTTGCGTCGCGACGCTGGATCTGTTGACTTGGACCACGCGGGTTGACCACGCGTGTTCTGTCGGCAGAATCTGGTGATGACACATGTCACGCGGTGAAGGTGGTGCAATGAGAAGTCGACACGTGGCACACGGTGATTGGCTGAGCATTCGGTCCAATGAAAAGTTGTCACGTGGCACGCGTTTAGGATCGGTCAAATGAGAGGTCGACACGTGGCAACATGTGATTTGTCCAATATTCGGTCCAATGAGAGATTGACACGTGGCACACGCTTGCTTTGGTCCAATGAGATTTCGACACGTGGCAGCCGGTGCATTTTAGCAGATCTTCTGTGATGATGACACGTGGCACAGCACACGTTAGCAAGGTCGGCGCACGTTAGCAAGTCCAATTTCTCAGATTCTGACACGTGTCCCTCGGCGCACGTTAGCATGGCCGGCGCACTTTAGGCGTCGCGACGCGCAATAATTACAAAATTGCCCTTTTTGTCATTTTTCTCTATTTTGGCCCCAAATTGCTTCTAATGCTTTCACAACTTTATTTATCTGCAAAACAACACAAAACACTTCAAAATGTACACAAAACCCGAGAAACTATACAAAATATTAGGTTAGATAAGTGGGAAATAGTGATATAAATACCACTCATCACACCTCAGACTGAGGAAGAAAGAGTTAAGATGTCTAACTTGTCATGTGCTTCTTGAATTGGAAGTATTATGTATGTTATGTTATGTACGAGATCTGACATCAATTTCGATGTCAGTGTGACTAACCGATATCAATCTGAGCCGGGTAATGATCCTTGGAAAACTGTGAAATATATCCTGAAATATCATAAGGGTACTAGGGATAAGTTTCTGATATATGGAAAAAAGATGAGCTATAAGTTAAGGGTTATATAGACTCCGACTTCTAGGGAGATCCAGATGATAGAAAATCTACATCATGATACATATTTACCCTTAACGGTGGTGCGGTTAGTTGGCGATGTTCAAAGCAAGGCTCAACAGCTGATTTCACCACTGAGGCGGAATTTATAGCGGCTTTTGAAGCTGTTAAAGAAGTTGTTTGGATTAGAAATTTTATCATAGAACTTGACATTGTGCCTAGTATTGCGGATTTGATCCCATTGTACTGTGATAATAACGGAGCCTTTGCGCAGGCTAAGGAGCTGAGGGCGCATTCCAAGTCTAAGCACGTGGAAATGAAATATTGCGTGATTAGAGAGATCATTGAAAGAAAAGAAATAGTGGTCTTGAAGGTTCAAGAACTAGACAACATGGAAGACCCTCTTACTAAGGCCTTACCTCATAAGTTATTCAATAAACATGTGGAGGAGATGGGACAACGGTACCATCTAGATTGGCACTAAGCAAGAGGGAGTTTGTTGGAGTTGGTGCTTGGAGCGCCAATCTGAATCATGTATTGTACATTTATTATTTATTAATTAAAAAATTATATTTTCCTTTCAAACCTTATTAATGGTAATGTCATCATGCATATTACATAGATGTATAAATATGCTAAGAATTACATCGACCTTAGAATAATCATGTGGTAATACTGGACACTAGGTGGTCCGACATTGGGATAGTATTACTATTATAAACTATTCTTAAAGTAAATATTCATAGTCATTAGTTTTGGAATATGATTGAATTCCTAAGCCTATAAGACTAGCACCTGTCGTATATTGAAATTGGAGTTTCAATAGTTCAGAAAGGTCATTCGTGTTCTTCACAAATTTGAAGGTGGCCGAATTGTGTACATATAAGTGTTGGCGGTGACATACCAGTGTTAGATGGAAATGATCAAAATTTGTTTAGTCAACTACTTGAGTAGGCACATAAAATACCATTTGAAGGTGATGGGATGTTGATCTTGAATTTCGTTGTGAAACTTTTACACGATAAAGTGATGAACAGAATTGCGAACAAAAGTATTGATATGATGCTAGAGTTACTTGGCCAAATGCTACCGGTTGGCAGTGAATTGCCTAAGTCGTATTATGAGGCAAAGGAAATATTGCGTGATCTAGGAATGGGGTATGAATCCATTGATACTTGTAAGTATGACTGTGTATTATTTTGTGCCGAATATGAATCACTTAAATATTTTCCGATTTGTGGTGAAAATCGATACAAAGTCTGTGGTCTTGGGAAAAAAGTGCCTCAGAAGATATTACAATATTTCCATTAACGCCCAGGCTGCAGAGGTTATTCATGTCACTGTTGGATAATTATGACCCATAGCATCACTATTTTGTAAAGAATATGGTGTTCTTGTACAAAATTAACTATGTGACAAAGGAAATTGCTATTTTATCATTTGTAATTGGATTACCTGGATATATAAATGATAAAAGTCCATATGATTAGTACCGAATTAATAAGATATGAGACAATATTAATCCACTAAGGTTTAATCATTAAATATCCCTAGTCGTAATATTATCGAGACTGGACATCGATAATGCGGAATAGGCTAGTATTACACTTGTGCGCGTTATGGAAGATTAACGACATAGTTCTCATATATTTGAGTATTGGATACTCATGCAAGTGTGATAGGAGGTTATGTTTGCCGATGGTACGGGAACAACTTCGCTCTGGATAGACCCCTCAGAGTCTCATTGGTAGTATGACTATGTGTCTATGGGAATCCGAATCAGGGTAGGTGTATATGGTCTTAACTTGAGACTTGCATCACTAATACTTGCGACAATCAGTATACTTTGGTTTTGGTCGTCCGGGGCTTTAACAGGTTCTGTGTACGCCTCTTTTGGGTATACTGAGAATCGTAGTATATTGGGTGTGATTTTAAGATGGAAGTATCACTTCAGTCATATGGAGATGATGATCACGCAGGGATACAGAATTGGTACTCTATAGTGCTATAGCCATCGGGAAAGTATGACTAGGTTATGACTTTCCGATCATAAATAGACTAGTTGCTAGTGATCCGATATATGTTTCGTACGGGGCAGACACAACTCCAGTCCCAGGCCTAGCATGTGACATCCGATACTGGATTGTAATACGTAATACTATATATACTACGCCTGATATAGATTATATATTCCTTAAAAGAATATTTCTGGAGAATTCGGTAGGCACGGTGCTTTGCTAGAAGCCAACCATGTCTTGTAAATCGGTAAGAACGTGGTACCAGGTACGCACGTATTTGGATAGTCTGAGGACCGTATTTACTGCCAACATATCCAGGGATCTCTTGGGTCGCCTCCCAAAGATTCACCGATGACATTTGACTCGAACAGAATTAATCTGGGATTAATTGTGAGAAAGAGAAAATTAATCTAGGATTAATTACGGCAAGAATTAATCTGGGATTAATTCGACTAGAAGAGAGAGAACACGATTAATTTGGAATTAATCGGTAAAAATAAATTTAATAGTTAAATTGGATTTTTCTATTTAATTTATTTAATTGGGCTAAAATAATATATTAGATATATTAAATGAAATTAGATTTCAAAGCGGAATTAAAATTGGATTTTAATTCGGGCGAAAGAATTAATTTAAAATTAATTCGCAAGCGACTTTCGTAATAATTTTACTAGGCATTACTATTTAATTAAATTGGATTTAATTACGTCGCAATGGTAAATTCGTTTAATTTGAAATTAAACGAACCCGGGCCCGAGCGAAGTTGCGTGTCAAGTTAGCCGACTTAAATTCGGAATTTAAAAGTGGTGGGTCCCACTTCACTTACATAATTTGTTTGACTAATGATGGAAGTGGTTAGGCTTGATTTTGGAGTTGATTTGAAGGTTGAGTAAAAGGCTTGGATTGCTTGTATTTTACACAAACCAATTCCAACACTCTACTTGACTATTTAAACATTAGTCAACTTTGGAAGTGGTAAAAAGTTACTATTCACAGCAACTCTCTTCTCTCTCATTTCTTCATTGTCGAGCTTCCTCTCTTCTTCTTCTTGAGTTTTGTTGCAAAATTCATCAATGCTAGCACAATAAGGAGTCAAATAAGGTGATAGGGAGACTCACCCAAGTGTTGGAAACACTCAAAGAGGGCTTGGAGCTTCCATCTTCAAAGAAAAAATTTTCAAATTCATCCAAACCAATGTAAGTATTCCGCAACTTCCTTTGGTAATTTTCACACACGAAACACGCTTAGAGATCCCGTGGCATATCTAGGACACTAAAAATGGTATCAGAGCGAGATCTAAGCTTGATTTGGATTCTAGGGTTTGTAAACTTTAATTTGGGATTTTATGCTTGGAGCTTGATTTTGCCTAAATTGATGAGTTGGTTGAGTTTATATGATGTTGAATTAGATTTGTATATCATTGGATTTGTGATAAATTGATTAGATAAAAAATCCCCAAAATCCATGCTTGTCCGAGAATTACACTATGAAGCTCATGGTTAATTTTTTGAAATTTAACAATTGGATGTGTTGTTAGCATGATATGTATGATATATGTTGATTTAATTGGATTGAAATCAAGTTGCATGACAAATTCCTTGCCAATTTCGTGATCCTAGCATGTTGGAATGGATTGATTGTGCTTTAATTTGTGTTGGACATAAATTAAAATGTTAGGCATGATTAATTAGATTAATTAGTGTTTTAGAAATACTAGATTAATTAATTAATTGTGTTAATTACACTTGAAATGGATTAAAATGTAATTTGGAATGATATATTAATCTAATTTGTTGTATTTGGGCTAATGGGCTTGGTTGGGCCAAATTTTGGTCTTGGATCATATTTGGGCCTAAAACATTTCCATAAAGTCCAAAAATATGACATTGTGCCTTTAAATAATTTAATTGGGCCTAATGGGCCTAAATTGATTTTTGGCATAAGGTGATTCCTAATTGGGCCTTGACATCTTGGGTTTGATCCATAATGGCCAAAGCCCACGCCTAAAGAATTAATTGAAAGCCCATTGAACTTTAATTGAATAGTATTGGATACTAATTGGGCCTTTGAGACCCAATAGGATTGGATTTGGAATCCAAGTCTTTAAAGGCACTATTAAAAGTATAATTATTTAATTTGGAATTAAACATGAATTAGTTTTGAATACAATTTAAATTGGATTTAAAATTGTAGTTCGATATAATTCAAGAATACTTACTTTGAATATTTATTCTTAAACGAGTTGGACTCGCGCAAATCAAATCGTTGTTTGAACATGGATGGTCATTATTTCAAAGATTAATTAATTGGATTAGATTGATTGAATAACATGCTTTGTGTGAATACTTGGATGTATTTGTATGAATAATGTATATCGGATGGATATTAGAAGGGTGAGGGCAATTTTGGAAATTTTTGTAAGTATGGTACTTATTTATTAAATTGGACATGCGTGTCCAGCCTATTATCTCTATTCTCTTTGTATTTCTCTTCTCACAAATTCCCCTCAATGTAAATGAAGTTTCTTTAATGTTTTATGTAATTGGGTAGAAGTTAGTGCTAGCGGGAGAGAGGAAATAGAGAGATTTGTTCTAGGAACAATTTGTTATATATCCATCCGCATATCATTATTATTTTATTCGCGCCTTATTATGCTTTTAGAATGCATGTTTAAGGGTGTATGATGAGACCTAATCAAAGATAATAAATTGGTTGCTAATTTACGCGAAAAAACCCTCATTCAATATTAAGCGTTTTTCCTTCCATTGAGTGGTTCTCTCTCAAGATCCAAGATTGTCATTGGTTTGTTGGCCAAAGTCAAGACCTTTGTCCATCGCGGATGTGTTTGAACCGCGTAAGGTTTGTTCCATATCGTATGTCTTGGGCGGTTGTGACTTGTTGACAAAGTCAATGTCACTTCTAGTTCATTAACTTTGATTACGAAGCTTTCCCACTGTCAATTGGTCACGCTTAACTGGAATCATTAAGTTTGTTGAGCCAAAGCCAAGACTTAGTTGATTCAGAGGAAACAGGTTAGGAAATATATTGATATATTTACATATATTGGATATATGTTTCGGACATGGAGGTCCACCTACTGGATCTAGGAATTGGATTGGATCCAATTGATCTTAGAGATCTACCTAGTTAAGTTTCATACAGCTTGTTGGCCAAAGTCAAGGTTGTGTGTTATTTAACGGGATCCTATCATACTAGGAAACTAGGTTTCCCGAGTACTCCATAGAGGGTTAGAGGCCCACCGAAAATTAGTGGGAGGCAAATATTAAATTTGCAATTTCGTTTAGATATTTGCCAATACGCGCTCATTTTATTTTTCGTCATTAAATTTATATATATTAGTTGGACTAATATTCAATTGTTGTTTTAATTGAACATTTGGACTGTATTCAAACTACTTCATTTGTAGTTGGTTATATAGTTGGACTATAGTAATCAATACATTTGAAAGTAACCAATCAAATTGTAGTTAATTATATAGTTATACTATAGTAATCATTACATTAGATTGTACCCGAAATCGTTGATTGGATAGCTGGACTATAGCAATCAAGATGACTTCAAAGATTAGCGTCAAATGACATAATCCCGGGTGAAAATGTCTTTAACGGCTTTAATTTTCCAGATTGTGAAATGAATCTCAAGATAGTCCTGGGAGCTGAGAAGTTACTCTATTTGATAGAGAAATCTCTCGGGCCTGAGCCCGGAGTTGAGCAAATAGTTGAGCATGAGCTTTAGAAGACTCATCGTGATGATAACTTTAGTGCTCAATCTGTTATGCTTGCTGCAATGACTCTTTAATTTCGTCGTCAGAACTAAGGATTAGATCCTTATACCATGATGTTGAAATTAAAGGATCTTCATAGATCTAACCTTAGATCTTAGAAGTACGAATTGTAAAAGAAGCTCTATCGATCGTGTATATCAGAGGGTACATCTGCCGAGCACTAGGTGTCGCAGATGATTGCTGACATCGAACAGCTAGGTTACTGGGCATTACCTACGAGGCCGAGACTTATATAGATTTGATCTTACAGTCTCTGCCTAATTACTGGGTGGGTTCATCATGAACCAAAAGAGAGAACTCTTGGAGAGTTAATGGCTATGCTCAAGGAAGCACAGCTAGAGCTTCTAAAAGGGCAAAAAGCGCAAGGCCCATCTTACTTCGACATTCCAGAAGGCCAAGGCTTGGCCGAAGGCTTCTGGGGGTGTGAAGAAAAATGGCATGGCTGAATCGTCACAGTCTTCTGGGAAGACAAATGACATATGCTAAGATGTCTGCCTAAATTGTGGTAAACGGGGTCACTGGAAGCATGACTGTCGTATGGACAATGCAGACATTAAGGAAAGTGAAGGTGGGGCAAGGCTCCGGCTTTAGGTATGTTTGTTATAAATATGTCCACTACCAGTTTTAAAAATTAGATTTTGATACTGGATGTGGAACATATATATGTACTGACGTGCATGATCTGCTAATTAGCAGGAGACTGGCTTCAGATGAGATCGACCTACAAGTCGGAAACAGGACGAGAGTCGCTATTTTGGCCGTAGAAACCTAAGTTTTGGAACTGCCCTTAGGGCATGTACTTAAATTAGGAGACTGTTATAATATACCTAGTTTGACTAGAAACATTATCTTTGTATCTAGTTTAACCCGTTGCGGGTATACCTTTATGTTTCGAAACACTAGGTGTTTTGTTTATAAAGATGATATTGAGATGTCCACATTAGATGTGAATAACCATCTTTATATTTTGAATATAAATGAATCTCAAACATATAACATGACAAACAAAAAGGCTCAAACTGAGTAAATCAGATGAGACTTATTTGTGGCATTGTTGTCTGGGACACATTAACAAGACTTGTATATCTAGACTTTCGAAGATTTGATACTAGGACGGATTTGATCCTAATTCAAATGATGTCTGTGAATCTTGTTTATTAGTAAAGTTCCTAAAACATCTTTTACATGGTAAATGTGTATGTGCCACTGATCTGTTAGCCCTCGTTCATAGTGACGTAAGTGGGCCCATGTCTAGCTAGGCTAGAAGTGGATGTGAATACTTCGTAACCTTTACGGATGTGGCATCGCGTTATGGTTATGTGTATCTTATGAAACACAAGTCATAAACTTTTGAGAAATTGAAAGAGTTTTGACACGAAGTAGAAAAACAGACCGATAAAAGTATTAAAACATTACGGTTGGACCATGGTGGATAATACTTAAACATATGAGTTTCAAGATTACTTGAAAGAGTATGGTATTCTTTCACAATGGACTCCTCTCGGGACACCTCAATTTGACGGTGTGTCCGAACGGAGAAACCGAACTTTGTTGGACATAGTAAGGTTAATGGTGAGTCACTATGAGCTACCAATTTCCTTATAGGGATACGCATTAAACAGTGCAATACTTATTTTGAATAAGGTTCCATGAAAATCTGTTAGACAGACTTCGTATTATATATGAACAGGAAAGAAATTGGGTTTCTCATTCCTGAAGATTTGGGAATGATGGGCATACACTAAATGTTTGGATGGTCCCAAACTAGAACCTGAATCGGATAAGTGCCTATTTGTAGGTTGTCATAAGGAAACCAAAGTATAGTACTTATACAACTCACAAGAGAATAATGTAATTGTTGCTCTCCATGCGTTTTCCTAAGAGGAATTCCTATATGCAGTGGCAAGTGGGAGGAAAGTAAAACTCGATGAAAATCAGAGTAATATTGTTCCTGGCACCGATTCCATACGAAACACGAACAATTCATCATGGATGAAACTGTACCACAATCTTCGAATACACAAGAAGCGAGTAAGTCGGAAAGAGTCAGAAAACAACCTGGGAGGTATGGGTTTCTGATCTCACCTCATGTAGATGTTAGTCTTATTGAGAATAATGAATCGACTACGTATAAGGGAACGATACAAGGTATCGACTCCGTATCATGTCAAGAGGCCATGAAGTCCGAAATGGATTCCATGTATACCAACCAACTTTAGACACTGGTTGATGTACCAGAAGGTATTGTGCCTATTGGTACTATATAGGTCTTCAATGAAGACAGACATGGATGGAAACATATAAATGTATGCAGCTAGGCTTGTACAGAAAGAGTATCGTTAACGACATGGTGTCGATTACGATGAAACTCTTTCACCTGTTGCCATGATTAAATCCATTCGGATGATGCTTGCTATTGCTGCATATTTCGTTTATGAAATATGACAATTGGACGCCAAAAATGCTTTCCTTAACGGAAATCTTTTGGAGGATGTTTGTATGCAACATCCTGACGGTTTTGTTGTGCCAAAACATGCATAAATCAATTCATTTATGGATTGAAACAAACATTGAATTCTTGGAACCATCGTTTTGATGTAATCATAATGGTATATGATTTAATTCAAAACGAAAATGATTATTGTGTATATAAGAGGGTTAGTGAGAGCGCACTGACAATCATTTTCCTAAATATTGATGATGTATTGCTTCTTAGCAATGACATTCCCATACTAAAATCGGTGAAAGTTTGACTTTCATGAAAAATTCTCCATAAAATCTTGGGAGAGGCAACCTTTATTATAGGAATAAGGATCTACTGGGATAGATCTAAAAGTTATTGGCACTCTCCGAAAACTCGTACGTCATGACATGTACGTGACCTGGTGTCTCATATGCTTTGAGCATATGCAGTCACAATCAGGCCCATCCAGGTGATGGTCACTGGATTGAGTAAAGAACATCCTTGAGTATCTTGGATGAACTAATGATGCTTTCTGAGAATATGAGGAAATGAGAACTTGAGGTGATTGGGTTCACCGTTGTAAGTTTCCAAACCGATAAAGACGACTGTAAGTCACAATAAGGGTACATATTTAGTTTGAATAACGGAACAGTGAGCTGGAAATCTTCCAAGCAAGATATTGTTGCCGATAAAACGATAAAAGTGAAATATATTGCTGCAGCTGAGGCAGCAAAAGAAGCATTTTGGATTTATAAATTCTTAATTGGATTAGGATTAGTTCTGTTAGCAGCTGAGCTGGGCTACAACAAAGGCTAAAAAACCGCAGTCTCATCAACGATCCAAGTATGTATTTCAACTTATTCATCTGATTCGTTAGATCATACATTGTGGCAATGTGATGATCGAATAAATCGTATCAAATGATAATCTTGCAAATCCGCTGACGAATGTTATTTCTCAGCAGAAGTTTGAGCGACCCGTACATAGTTCAGGTGTTGGGCACTTGAGTGATTGGCTATAGGCCAAGTGGGAGATTGTTGGATAATTATGACCCATGGCGTCATTATTTGTAAAAGAAATTTTGGTTTTTATACAAATTAACTATGTGACAATGGAAATTGTTATTTTATCATTTTGTAATTAGATTACTTGAATACACATAAATGATAAAAGTCCTAATGATTAGTTCCGGATTATAATATATGAGACAGTATCAATCCACGAAGGTTTAATCATTAAATAACCCTAGTTGTAGTATTATCGAGACTGGACATCGATAATGCGGAATATACTAGTATTGCACTTGTACGTGTTATATAAGCATAACAACATAGTTCTCATATATTTGAGTTTTGGATACTCATGCAAGTGTGATAGGAGGTTTTGTTCGCCGATAGTACGGGAAAAGCTTCGCTCTGGATAGACCCATCGGAGTCCCATTGGTAGTATGACTATGTGTCTATGGGAATCCGAATCAGGGTAGGTGTATATGGTCTTAACCTGAGGCTTGCATCGCTAATCCTTGCGACAATCAATATACTTTAGTTTTGGTCGTCTGAGGCTTTAACAGGTTCTGTGTACGCCTCTTCTGGGTATTGACCGGCGTAAACACACATGTATAATGCAAGCGCATGTATCGTTCAAGTAATATAAAAATATCGATCCCACGAGGACTTAATTCCTACTGTTGTTATTAATTATTGATACTATTTATTTACATGTATCTAATTATATGGAGACGGGAATTGATTGTTTTTGGTTGGTTGAATGTGGTTTTGCAAAATAAAATAAAAACAGACTCAAAAGAAAATACTAAGGAAAATAAAAGAAAAGACTCAAGGATCTAGGGTCGTGACTCCACACAATATTATTATAAAGATGAATTGATTCTCTTATTTATGTGTAATAAATAAGTTTGCTAACCTGGAACACGAAAATATGCAAAAGCCTATGTCGATGGTCAGACGCAAATACCCAGTATAACCCAATTGAACCATATGTCTATGTCAACCAAATTATCTGGATTCGCTAAGTTTAAGTTCCAATTATGGCTACCCCCGCCCGACAGGTATATGTCTATCCTGTAAGGAAATCTATTAATGGGTTATCTATCCTCAAGGAAGATCGTGGGTTATTGAATCTAAGGCTGAAACCTAAAATCTCTATGTCTAGTTCATTTTAAGTTTACCATATCAATCTTATTGGTGATCAGACAACAAGAAGCTTTAAACTTAAGACTCAATAAACATACTAAAGAATTAGCTATAAAAAGAAAATCAATTATTAAGTGTGGATATTGTGTTTCATCACTTCCCTAGAATAAAATAAAATGCTGGGGTTAGAGGATCCACATTTAATATTTCTTATCTAGGAATCTCACTTATTATAATATATAAATTATTTTATGTTCTGCTTTCTTAGGAATTAATAATGTTAAACATTTAAAACCAGCCATATAGGCGGTAAAGTAATTTATATTTAGACCGACCATATAGGCGGTAATAAAGTCTGACATTAATTAATCTGGTTAAATTATAATTTATAAATTATAGTTAAGTGAGATTTACCTAGATAATTATATTAAATATTTCACCTTTTACCCCAGCAGAAATTTAACTACAAAACATAAAGTAAATAAATAAAAAGCTGTAATAAAAACTAAAAATAAAAATACATAATTTTAATATTACAAAACTAGATGCTTCCTATGAAATCAGGGAAAAAATCCCAAGGAAAGCACAAGAAATGAAGTGAAACCGAACTGAATTTATAGACATTTTCTGGAACCGGGGCCGCGACGCCCAAGTGCTTGGCGTCACGACGCCAGCACGCGTTTTCAGTCAACACGGCTTTTGACCATGCGTATTGTCGGCACAATCAGGAGATGACATTTGTCACGCGGCAGAGCGGCGTAATCAGAAGACGACACGCGGCGCACGGTGAATGGCTGGATTTTTGGTCAAATGAGAAGTTGACACATGGCACGCGCATATGATCGGTCTAATGAGAAGGTGACATGTGGCAGAATGTGATTCATCGATGATTCGGTCCAATGAGAGATTGACACGTGGCACACGCTTGCTTTGGTCCAATGAGATTTCGACACGTGGCACACGGCGCATTTTAGCTGATCTTCTGTGATGATGACATGTGGCACGGCGCACGTTAGCATGACCGACTCACTTTAGGCGTCGCGACGCGTAAGGTCTTGGCGTCGCGACGCTGACAAATTACAGAATTGCCATTTTGTCATTTTTCCTCTATTTTGGCCCCAAATTGCTTCAAATGCTTCCCAAACTTTATTTATCTGTAAAATAAAAATAAAACACATCAAAACGTTCACAAAACTCGAGAAACTATACAAAATATTAGGTTAAATGAGTGGGAAATAGTGATATAAATACCACTTATCAGGTATATTGAGAATCGTAGTGTATTGAGTGTGATGTCAAGATGGAAGTATCACTTCAGTCATATGGAGATGATGATCACGCAGGGATACAGAACTGGTATTCTATAGTGCTATAGCCATCGGGAAAGTATGACTAGGTCATGACTTTCCGATCATAAAGAGACTAGTTGCTAATGATCCGATATATACTTCGTACGGGGCAGACACAACTCCAGCCTCAGGCCTAACATGTGACATCCGATACTGTATCGTAATACGTAATATTATGTATAATACGCCTGATATAGATTATATATTCCTTAAAAGAATATTTCTAGAGAATTGGGTAGGCACGGTGCTTTGCTAGAAGTCAACCATGTCTTGTAAATCGGTAAGAACATGGTACCTATGCACGTATTCGGATAGTCCGATGACCGTATTTACTGCCAACATATCCAGGGTTCCTCTTGGGTCGCCTCCCAAAGATTCACCGATGACATTTGACTCGAACAGAATTAATCTGGGATTAATTATGAGAGAGAAAAAATTAATCTATGATTAATTACGGCAAGAATTAATATGGGATTAATTCGACTAGAAGAGAGAGAACGCGATTAATTTGGAATTAATCGGTAAAAATAAATTTAATAGTTAAATTGCATTTTTCTATTTAATTTATTTAATTGGGCTAAAATAATATATTGGATATATTAAATGAAATTAGATTTCAAAGCGGAATTAAAATTGGATTTTAATTCGGGCGAAAGAATTAATTTAGAATTAATTCGCAAGCGACTTTCGTAATAATTTTGCTAGACATTATTATTTAATTAAATTGGATTTAATTACGTCGTAACGGTAAATTTGTTTAATTCGGAATTAAATGAACCCGGGCCCGAGTGAAGTTGTGTGTCAAGTTAGCCGACTTAAATTCAGATTTTAAAAGTGGTGGGACCCAATTCACTTACATCATTTGTTTGACTAATGATGGAAGTGGTTAGACTTGATTTTGGAATTGATTTGAAGGTTGAGTAAAAGGCTTGGATTGCTTGTATTTTACACAAACCAATTCCAACACCCTACTTGACTATTTAAACATTAGTCAACTTTGGAAGTGGTAAGAAGTTACTATTCACAGCAACTCTCTTCTCTCCCATTTCTCCATTGTCGAGCTTCCTCTCTTATTCTTCTTGAGTTTTGTTGCAAAATTCATCAATGCTAGCACATTAAGGAGTCAAACAAGGTGATGGGGAGACTCACCCAAGTGTTGGAAACACTCAAAGAGGGCTTGGAGCTTCCATCTTCAAAGAAAAAGTTTTCAAATTCATTCAAACCAATGTAAGTATTCCGCAACTTCCTTTGGTAATTTTCACACACGAATCACGCTTAGAGATCCCGTGGCATATCTAGGACACTAACAGTCACGACACACAGTGACTGGCATGAGGTGGCATCACGAAAATAGGTTGGTGCGGAGGGCATACTTAGACATCCTCGGATGGAACCGAGTGGAAGGAATTTGATGATATTTACCCTCGTTTTGCTGAGGACCCCCATAATGTCAGGTTAAATCTCGCCTCATTTGGTTTTAACCCATTTCGGAATATGTACAATTCTTACAGCATGTGGCGCGTAATTGTATTCCATATAACTTACCTTCATGGAAATGTATGAAGGATTCGTTCATGTTTATGTCATTGTTTATCCCTGCTCCACGTTTCCCTTTTAAAGATATGAATATTGACTTGAGATCATTAATCGAGGAGTTACAAACATTATGGAATATCGGTGTGTACACTTATGATGCAGGTTCTCAGCAGTATTTTCAAATGCATATCGCATTATTATGGACCATTAATGATTTTTCAGTTTATAGTTCATTATCTGAATAGAGCACTAAGGGTTACATGGCATGTCCAGTTTGTGCGGGTGAAATACCTTCGCAGCGGTTACAGAATAAAATATGATACACATGGCACAGTCGATTTCTTGAGTTGAGTCATCCTTGACGGAGAAATAAATTATTCAACGGTCAACCAGAACCTCGGAGTATGCCCAATGAATTGTCTGGATTTGACATACTTTGCCAACATCAACATCTCAGAGACACCACACCAGGGAAACATCCTAATAATAGAGATAAAAATTGAAAACGTCAACCTGAAGAGTTGAATTGGACGAGAAAGAGTATTTTCTTTGAGTTAGAGTATTAGGGGAGTCTGAGTTTACGACATAATTTATGAAAATAATGTATAATATATTATTCGGATTAGCGCTTCAGGCACAATCCGAATAATTATGAAAATTGAAGTTTATTATGAAAATTTGAAACTAAAAAAAAAAATAGTAATAAAATATACCCCACAATCGAACTGTTGACCTTAAGGATAAGATGGAGAGCCATAAAAAACATAATTTGCATCATGTTCAGTGTTTTGATAAGAAAAATGATGCTTATCTACCTCTTAAAAATTATTTTTACCATTTAAGTCTTAATTATTTTTTAATACATCATTTCATTTCTAGAGTTAAATTATATATATATATTGTAAAAGAAAAAAAAAACAAAGGATAATTATAAATAATTTTCATATTCAAACTGAAGCTATGAGATCTAAAAAAAATTATTTGTTTTGTTTATTAAAAAACACATTAAAGTGTTAACAAGTGTTTTGTCCGTTAACAAAGAGGATGAAACAATGTATTAAAAATCTTGTTAAAAATCTAAATAATAAAAAATATATTTTAAAGGATGAAATTGTCATTCTCATGTTTTGTTATAAACTTAGGACTTAGGAGGACAAAGTCTGCCAATACTTCCATCCTAAAGTCATAATCCAAATGTAACATCAATGACAGGGTTGGTTATGGATCTGGATGAGAAGAAATTTGTAAATTCCAATTTCGATCACGTCCCGTTTACGAAAGTAAGGGAAGAATCATCTTTATCCCATTATATTTTTCGAGATAAAAAATATTACAATTTCTTCTCATTTAAGTTTTTAAGATAAGATTTTTGTCCCCTCACGTTTTTGAAACGGCACATAAAATCATTGATTCCATGCAAATCAATGGTAGTTTGAGGGGCAGTTGCATATGTTTAAGGATAATTTTTCAAAATGAAAATGATTTTCTTATAGGAAAAATAATTAATAATATTAATAAGTCAGTTTATTTCAACTTAATTTTAAAATTTTAACACCAAATCATTGATATAGTGAATGAATTCATATTAATAATTTAATACTACTTTAATTTTTAATATCTGACATGATATAAGTATTAAATAGTTTAAAACTTGCCAAATTTTGATTTTAAATTAAAATTTAAAAATAACCCACCCATTATTAATTCAACCCAACCCAACAAGCCCACTAGCTAATATAATTTATCAAATTTAAAGCAAGAGGGGTAACTTACTAACTTTCAACCTAACTTAAAACTTGTACCCTAATTTGCTTCTTAACTTAACCATGTTCACAATCTTAGTAAATCTCGATAATCTAGTTTATTAATAGTATAATATATGTTATATGAGTGACAGATTAAAGATTACTTGAGGCAAAAAGTTTCTTAAATTTTTTTATCACCGGCATTGTATAGTTTTGAAGTATGTGAGAATATTTTGTATGGCAATGGGGATAATTCAAAATATAGCCAAATAAGGAGAAACAGGTAGCTTGTAGCGATTGGCTTAATTTTGAAAATAAATATTTAACAAGATAAATCTAACTATTATAATTCCTATGAGATTTCATTGTCAATGAATTTAATTTTTTAAAATATTTTAATTTAATAAAATGCTATAAACAGTCTTCACTCTGTTGTGAATAAACACACAATAATAGAGGTGATTGAGAGAAAATTCTTCTTTTATATAACCACAAAAGAATTACAAAGCTTACAACCCAAGCTTTACAAAAAACTCTCAAACACTTTACTCTCTATCTTCCTCACACGTTTGGGATACTCTGGGATGATTTACAATGGATCTAGAGGCTTCATTTTATAGTGCTAGAAAACGTGTGCACTGTTCACACGTTTTCACAGCTGTCTCACAAGCTTGTCTTGCAAGCTGTCTCACAAGCTTGCCTTGCAAGCTGTCTCACAAGCTTGTCTTGCAAGCTGTATTCATACATCTTCACAGCTAGCATGCAAGTTGTTTTCAACAAATCTCCCCCTCGGTGAAGATTTCCTCAAAATCTGAGCCGATCATCAATCATCCAAATCGGATCCTCCAAAGGATCCTCCCCTGGCTGCATCTCTGTGACTGCCTACGTACCCTGAGTTGGGATCAAGCCAATCGTAGTTCTCTGAATCTCCCCACTCTGACTATGTGGAGAGTTTTGTCATCCCGGCTATGGCATGACAGATTTCAAGCTTCTCCTTCGGTAAAACCTTTGTGAACATATCGGCACCGTTGTCGTCGGTGTGAATTTTCCTGAGTTCTAACAGCCTTGAGCTCAGGACGTCCCGTATCCAGTGATACCTCACATCGATATGTTTTGACCTCGAATGAAAGGTTGAATTTTTACCGAGATAGATAGCACTCTGACTATCGCAGTACAAAATGTACTTCTCCTGCTTGAAACCCAATTCCTGGACGAATGTCTTCATCCATAGCAATTCCTTGCAAGCTTCCGTCGCTGCAATGAATTCCGCCTCTGTTGTAGAAAGTGCAACACATCTCTGCAACCTAGACTGCCATGCCACAGCTCCTCCTGAGAGAGTAATCAATACCCGAAGTAGACTTTCGGGTATCCACATCTCCTGCCATATCTGAATCGGTGTAGCCCATCAACACTGGTTTGTCGCTGCTTCCAAAACATAACCTCATCTTGGAAGTGCCTCGAAGATACCGCATAATCCATTTGACGGCGTTCCAGTGTTCCCGTCCTGGGTTTGACATAAACCGGCTGACCAATCCAACTGCGTGTGCTAAGTCTGGCCTCGTGCACACCATGGCATACATAAGACTTCCCACTGCTGAGGTGTATGGAACCTGTTTCATTTCCTCCTTCCCTGTCTCAGTAGAGGGACTCTGCTGCGTACTCAATCTAAAGTGGGTAGCAAGAGGAGTGCTAACCGCTTTAGCCTTGTCCATCTGGAATCTCTGAAGTACCTTCTCAATGTACTCCTCCTGTGACAAGTATAATCTCCTGGCTTTCCGATCACGGCCGATCCTGATGCCAAGAATCTGTTTAGCTGGCCCCAAGTCTTTCATCTCAAAAGACTTACTCAGTTGCTGCTTCAAATTATCAATCCTCGATTGATTCCTGCCAACTATCAACATATCATCTACATATAACAGTAAGATGATAAAATCATCGTCAGAAAACTTCTGAACGAATACACAATGGTCTGAAGTAGTCTTCTTGTATCCCTGCTCCCCCATAACTGACTCAAACTTCACGTACCACTGTCTCGGTGCCTGTTTCAAACCGTATAGGCTTTTCCTGAGTCTGCACACAAAGTCCTCTTTCCCGCTGACTCTGAAGCCTTCTGGTTGCTCCATATAAATTTCTTCTTCCAGATCCCCGTGAAGAAATGCGGTCTTGACATCCATCTGCTCAACTTCCAGGTCGAGGCTTGCTGCTAAGCTGAGTACCACTCTGATGGATGACATCTTCACAACTGGAGAGAAGATTTCATCGAAGTCAATGCCTTTCCTCTGATTGAATCCCTTGACGACTAGTCTGGCTTTGTAACGGGGTTGTGAAGTATGCTCCTGTTGCTTCACCCTGTACACCCATTTGTTCTTCAAAGCCCGTTTGCCTCTTGGCAATTTCACCAACTCAAAAGTGTGATTGTCATGCAAAGATTTCATCTCATCTTGCATGGCTTCCTCCCACTTTTCTTTGTCCTCTGTTTCCACAGCCTCCTGGTAGCTCTCGGGTTCTCCCCCGTCAGTAAGCAGCACATACTCATATGCAGAGTATTTGTTTGAAGGTCGCTTCTCTCTGTCAGACCTTCTCTGTGGAACTGTTGGTGGAACTTCTGGTACTGGTGGTTGATCATGATCATCATCTCTGGGAGCTTCATCACCTGTACCCTCATGTCTGGGAACCTCATCTTCAACTCGTACTGGCACCGGTGTCTGAGGTTCTGGATTCACATATCTGTATTGCTGGGGCATTGTCTTCATCTCATTTCTGATATCTTCTATGGTCTGGTCTTCAATAAAGACAACATCTCGGCTTCTGACAATCTTCTTCTCCACAGGATCATAGAGTTTGTAGCCGAAATCATCCTGACCATAGCCAATAAAGACACACTGTCGTGTCTTTGCATCAAGTTTGGATCTCTCGTCTTTTGGGATGTGTACAAATGCTTTGCACCCAAAGACATGTAAGTGCTCGTATGACACTTCTTTACCTGTCCAAGCTTGGTTAGGAACATTACCTTTTAGTGCGACCGCTGGGGACATGTTCAAAACATGTACTGTTGTGATGAGTGCCTCCCCCCAAAATGTCTTCGGCAGCTTGGCTTGTGACAGCAAGCTTCTAATCCTCTCGCACAAGGTTCTGTTCATCCTCTCAGCCAGGCCATTCAGCTGAGGTGTCTTCGGAGGTGTCGTTTGATGTCGGATTCCTTGCGTCTTGCAGTACTGATCAAACGGACCTCTGTATTCTCCACCGTTATCTGTTCTGATGCACTTCAGTTTCTTGTCGGTTTCTCTCTCCACCAAGGCATGAAACTCCTTGAACACTCCTAGCACTTGATCTTTTCTCTTCAAGGTGTATGCCCAGATCTTCCTTGAATGATCATCAATGAATGTCACAAAATACAGTGACCCTCCAAGTGTTCGTATCTGCATCGGACCACATACATCTGAATGTATGAGATCTAGTACCTCCGGTTTCCGTTGAGGCGGGGAGCTCTGGAAGGATACTCTGTTCTGCTTTCCAGCCATGCAGTGTTCACACTTCCGTAAGTGTGAGTTCTTCAATTCCGGAAGAACATTCCGCCTGCGTAGTATCTCCATCCCTGTTTGGCTCATGTGACCGAGCTTTTTATGCCATAACTCGGCTGCCTCATTACTGTTGACTGTATTTATGCTACTATTGGAAAGCTTAGCATGCATCAAATACAGAGTTGAGTCTTTCTTACCTCGTGCCACGACCATCGATCCTTTAGTGAGCTTCCAGCATCCGTCACTAAAGGTGCTGCAGAAACCTTCATCATCCAGCTTGCCTGTTGAGATCAGGTTTAACCGGATATCTGGGATGTGCTTGACTCCCTTCAACACTAGCCTTGTCCCGTTCTGTTTCAAGGCAGATGTCTCCAATACCGACGGCTTTGGACTGTCCGTCATTCCCCATCCTTACAGCACCGTAGTCTCCTGGTGTGTAAGATGAAAAGAAGTCTCTGCGAGATGTGGCGTGTATGGATGCGCCACTATCTATCACCCAACTGGTCTCGTGGCTGGCAAGATTCACAACATTTTCTTCATACATTATGCAGAAGTCTTTGGAGGTTTTCTCGGTGGTTGTAGCAACTCTTTCTTGATTAGAGTCGCCATCTCTCCTGGACTGCTCGTTCTTCAACTTGTAACAGTCCATCTTCATATGGCCTTTCTTTTTACAGTGATAGCACTCAATATCCCTTGTTCTTGATTTCCCTCGGTTCTTGTCTGATCTCCCTGGGCCTCGGCTTTCTACCCCCCCTTCTGGTGTTCTTTTCTGTCACTAGAGCTTCTGAGGTTGAGGTTGATGCTGACTCCTGCATTCTCGTCCTCTTTTCTTCCTCGAAGATCCTGGTCTTTGCCATCTCCATAGTGACTTTCCCATCTGCGGCTGAATTGATCACCGTAGATCTGAACGTTTCCCAAGATTCTGGTAACGTATTAAGGAGTATTAAACCATTTACCTCATCTCCGAAGTCTATGCCCAATCCAGACAATTCCTTCATGGTTCCGAGGAAGTCATTGATATGATCCGCCACAGCTGTACCCTCCTGGTATTTCAAACCCATCATCTTCTTGATGTAGTACAGCTTGTTGTTGCCAGTCTTTGCTCGGAAAAGCTCCTCCAGCTTTCCCCATAAGGTACGTGCATTTGCATCTTCACTGACATGGTTGACGATACTATCGTCGATCCACTGACGAATAGTACTGCATGTTTTCTGGTGAAGATTAGCCCACTTCTCATCGGATATTCCTTCTGGTTTCTTCTCCAGAAATACCGGTCCATCATAGTCCTTCACATACAGAAGGTCTTTCATCCTTCCTCTCCATGTGAAATAGTTTGTACTGGTTAACAAAATCATTTTTCCGTTGCTCCCCTCCATCATAAAAATTCTAAACAGAATTTCAAAAAAACGGACCTCACCGTTGCGTCCGGAATGGTCGAAAATGGTGGAAATGACACTTCGTTTGTCAAAATCCGACACAGGGACCAAATTACAAATTCCAGAAATTACAGGGGTCAAAGTGAAATTTCCGAAAGTTCAGGGGCCAAATTGAAATTACGGAAAAGTTCAGGGACTATATTGAAATTTACAAAAAGTTTAGGGACTAAATTGTAAATATCTGAAAGTATAGGGGCTCTAAAATATAATATTCAGAAAGTTCAGGGACCTATCTGAAATTTACCAGGCACCGCTGACGTGGCAGCTGACTGGGCTGCTGACTGTGCGCTGACGTGGCGCTGACTGGGCGCTGACGTGGCGAATGACTGGGCTGCTGACTGTGCGCTGACGTGGCGCTGACTGTGCGCTGACTGTGCGCTGACTGGACGCTGACGTGGCGCCTACGTGTCTCGTCTTCTTCCTTCAGCAGCGCGTGAAGCGCGTGAGTGCGCGTGGGGCGCGTGGGATGTCCTCTGTCTGGCGCGTGGAGCGCGTGTGGACTCGTCGGACCTCCGTTCGATCGCCGGAAAATATCACCGTGCTCGTCTCGCCGTGAAAAGTCCGATGATATGCTCAAAATCGATTTTCGACAACTTTTGTCGGAACCGACTTTCCGAACCGAAACTTCGTTTTTGAATTTCGGGATCCCTCCGTGGAACCGTAGCTCTGATACCACTTGTTGTTGAATAAACACACAATAATAGAGGTGAATTGAGAGAAAATTCTTATTTTATATATACCCACAAAAGAATTACAAAGCTTACAACCCAAGCTTTACAAAAAACTCTCAAACACTTTACTCTCTATCTTTCCTCACACGTTTGGGATACTCTGGGATGATTTACAATGGATCTAGAGGCTTCATTTTATAGTGCTAGAAAACGTGTGCACTGTTCACACGTTTTCACAGCTGTCTCACAAGCTTGTCTTGCAAGCTGTCTCACAAGCTTGCCTTGCAAGCTGTCTCACAAGCTTGTCTTGCAAGCTGTATTCATACATCTTCACAGCTAGCATGCAAGTTGTTTTCAACACACTCTTCAGAAGATAATAAAACTTGGACAAATTTTTTTTCCCCTTGCATTGGGTACATGAAGTCACGAACCAATTAATAATCATATAATTATTTTTCAAGGGCAAAAAAGAGAAAAAAAAAAGGATAAAGGGAAAATTACTTGTGAATTCAATGAAAAATCCTGGTAAAAAGTCAATTGGATAAAGAGATAAGCAATAGAATGCCATTAATTCAATATATATATATATATATATATATATATGAAATCCTTCCATGTTTTGGTTTGAAACTCCAAAATCTGGATGAAATTCGTCCTTTGAAGTTTGAATAATCATCTTCCTTTATCTGAAAAATTCGACGAAAAAAGTTGCTTATGGTTGGTGTACCGACAACTAATCCATCAACTCTACAGATGGTAAGAGTTTTGATATAACACTTTGTATTCGTCTTCTTAAATATCGGATATAAAAAAAAAATTATTTGTATCTAATTTTTATTTATCAGTTCCTGCTTACACAATGATTTTACCTTTATTATTATGGAAATGTCAATATATGTACCCAATCTATCCAATCAACAGATATAAAAAATTATAAAGCGTTTGGAAAAACTTAACCACAATTTAAATATTGTTTATTTAACCATGTACCTAAGAAACACAATAAAAGAATCAATCTATAGTTTAAGAAATTTTTTTTTAAAAAAATCTTGAAAATATTAATAAACAATACTTAAATTGATGTTGAATTTTTTAAGTATGGCTCGAATTATGAGTAGACATACCCAACCCTGTTAAAGTCAGTCAGTCACCTCACCGAATTGGGTGAGGTGAGTGATGAATTATTAAAGAAAAATTAATTAAATATTTTGGGTAGGTCTCACATGCTTAAAAGAAAATAATAAAAAAAATTAAAATTCACTATTTGCACAATGAATTTCATGCCTATAAATAGAGGTTTCATTTCATTATTTTTATCATCTCATTCTCAACCAAATCCTATGTATTCTAAGAGAGAAAATATAGTTTCTTCTTAAGAGTTTCTGAGAGAGTTGTTCTCCTATTCTAAGAGAGTGTGAGATTGTTCACTCCTTGAGTTTAGAGAGAGGTTGTAAAATTATTTCCACCATAGTGAAATCCTTCTATTTTTGCCCGTGTATGTTTCCCTCACATTGAGGGTTTTACCACGTTAAATTTGTGTCTCATTATTTTATTTTATTGATAATATTTATGGTAGGCTAAGCCTCCTAATTATTATTGTATTGTTATATGGTAGGCTAAGCCTCCTAATTATTTATTATATGGTAGACAACGCCTCTTGAACTAACAATTATTATCAATTTCACTTTACTTGCGTGCCATCTTCAGCCAACGATCCCCTAACAGTGGTATCAGCGCTTCAGATTTAGGGTTAATGTTCATAAAGACTATTCACATATACAGTATAGTACTATTCATATATACGATACTATTCACATATACGGTACTATTCACGGTGAAATAGTAAAATGTCGGTTTGAGTGAGAAGCTGATCGTCATCAGAAAAATGGCAGGAAAGTTCGAAATTGAGAAGTTCAACGGGAGTAACTTTTCCCTATGGAAACTTAAAATAAAAGCAATCTTGAGAAAAGAATCAATTGGTGAGAGACCATGTGGAATGACTGATGAAAAATAGAAGGATATGGATGACAACGCTATATGCAACTTGCATCTAGCCTTAGCAGATTATGTGTTATCCGGTGTTGCAGAGAAGAGGACTGCAAAAGAGGTTTGTGATGCACTTACCAAATTGTACGAGGTCAAGTCACTACACAACAAGATCTTCTTGAAGATGGGACTTTACACTCTTCGAATGAGTGAGTCAACATCCATAACAGATCACATCAACAACTTGAATACACTATTTTCCCAACTCACTGTGTTGGATTATTGTATATCAACAAATGAACGTGCGAAGATTCTACTTCAAAGTCTGCATGATTCGTATGATCAACTTATTATCAACTTGATAAGTAATGTTGTCACTGGTAATCTAGTCTTTGACGAAGTTGCAGCAGTTGCTCTGGATGAAGAGTCTAGGCGAAAAAATAAGGAAGACATATCATCCAGTTCTCAACAAGTGGAAGCATTGGCGATGACAAGAGGGAGATCAACGGAACGTGGCTCAAGTGAGAGTCAAAACCATTTCAGATCGAAATCAAGAAGTAAAAAGAATGTTAAATGCTACAATTGTGGCAAGAAGGGGCACGTCAAGAAAGATTATTGGAATCTGAAGAATGATGGAGAAAAAACTCATGTTGAAACAAAATCTCAGGGATGTGTTGCAAGTACTTCTGAAGAAAGTGGCGCACTTTACAGTGAAGTAACAATGGTGTCCAATGATAGCAGAAAACAACTAAGTGATGCATGGCTGGTTGATTCTGCAGCAACATGACACATGACCTCTAGGAGAGAATGGTTTTGTCATTATGAACCTATCTCTGGAGGATCGGTTTTTCTAGGCAATAATCATGCCTTGAAAATTATTGGGATTGGAGCCATTAAAATAAAGATGTACGATGGTACTATCCGCAATATACAAGATGTTCGGCATGTTGTGGGAATGAAGAAAAATCTTCTGTCATTTGGATAGTTAGATGACCTCGGATATAAGACCGTTGTTGAAAACGGGTATTAAAAATGTTGAAATGAGCACTTACTGTCTTGAAAGCTGAAAAGATCTCAGCAAACTTGTATATGTTCTTGGGAGACTCGATTCAGGAAGCAACTGCATCAGTGGCATCACTGGATTCTGGAGAGGAAGCTTATATGTTGTGGCACCGGAGACTGTGCCACATGTCAGAATAGGGAATGAAGATTCTCGTCAATCAAAAGCTACTCACAGGCTTGAAAGCAATCAGTCTACCGTTTTGTGAGCATTGTGTTACAAGTAAGCAGAACAAACTAAAATTCAGCAAGTTAAGTGCTCGGAGTAAAATCATTTTAGAGTTGATTCTCTTTGATGTTTGGGAAACACCGGTTCAATCTCTGGGGAAAGCAAAATATTTTGTATCATTTATACTTTTCTAGAAGATGTTGGGTGTACCCGATCAAGAACAAGTCAGATGTGATGCCAGTTTTCAGAAACTTCAAAGCACAAATTGTAGTTGAAACTGGAAGGAGAATCAAGTGTTTAATGAAAAATAATGGAGGAGAATATTGCAGTAAGGATTTTGATGCATATTGTCAGTAAGAAGACATCAAAAGGCATACTACTACACCTTACACTCCTCAAAAAAATGGGGTGGCAAAGAGGATGAATAGAACGCTGCTGGAACGAGTAAGAGCTATGCTCAGAACAGCTAGTCTACCAAAGAATTTTTGGGCAGAAGCAGTTCATACAGCATGTTATATTGTAAATAGATCTCCATCAACTGCCAATGATTTGAAGACACCGATGGAGGTGTGGAGTGGAAAAACAGCTGATTACTCATCTCTTCACATTTTTGGTTGTCATGTGTACGTGATGTACAATGCTCAAGAAAGAACAAAGCTAGATCCAAAATCTAGAAAATGTATTTTCTTCGGTTATGCTGATGGAGTAAAGGGGTATCGCTTGTGGGATCCTACTACCCACAAGATCATCATCAGCAGAAATGTGATATTTGCAGAAGATCAACTGAAGAAAGAAGAAAATGATAGCACTTCAAAAGAAAGTACAGAGACTACAACAGTACTGGTGGAAAATAATCGAGAACGAGAAAATTCAGATTCTTCTAAATCAGCACCAGAGCACGAGGTGCAAGAACCAGTTGAGTTTGAAGCTTCTGAAGTCCGTCGATCAACTCGATAGAGAAGACCTCCAGGTTGGCAATCAGAGTATGTTACGGAAAGTAACATTGCATACTGTCTTCTAACAGAGGATGGGGAGCCATCAACTTTCCATGAAGTTACAAAAGATGTAAATGCATCTTTGTGGATGACATCAATGCAAGAAGAAATAGAAGATTTACACATAAACAATACATGTGATCTAGTACTATTACCACGTGGAAGAAAATCTATTGGTAATAAATGGGTCTACAAGATCAAGCGTGATAGCAATGATCAAGTGGAGCGGTATCGTGCACGATTGGTGGTGAAAGGATATGCTCAGAAAGAATGGATTGATTTCAATGAGATATTTTCTCCGGTGGTTCGACTTACAACAGTCAGAGTAGTCATGACTATGTGTGCTACATTTTACCTACATCTGGAACAGTTGGATGTAAAAATTGTAGTTCTTCATGAAGAACTTGAAGAAGAAATTTATATGCTCCAACCAGAAGGTTTTGCTGAAATAGGCAAGGAGAACTTGGTTTGCAGGTTGAACAAATCTCTATATGGTCTCAAACAGGCGCCAGGATGTTGGTATAAGAGATTTGATTCCTTCATTATTTGCCTTGGATACAACAGACTCGGTTCAGACCTTTGTACATATTACAAGAGGTTTGGAAATGATGATTTTATTATTTTACTGTTGTATGTGGACGACATGTTAGTAGCAGGCCCTAACAAAGATCGAGTCCCAGAATTTAAGGCACAGTTAGTTAGGGAGTTTGACATGAAGGATCTGAGACCAGCAAATAAGATTATAGGGATACAAATACACCGAGACAAAAATAACATGAAGATTTGGCTTTCTCATAAAAATTAATTGAAGAAAATTTTACGGTGGTTCGACATGGAAGATTGTAAGCCAATTTCTACCCCCACTTCCTGTTAATTTCAAGTTATCATATTTTATGTGTCCTAGCAATGAAGCTGAAAGGAAGAATATGTCTCGAGTACCGTATGGATCAGCAGTGGGAAGCTTAATGTACGCCATGATTTGTACAAGACCAGACATTACACAAACAGTGAGAGTGGTTAGTCGTTTTATGGCGAATCCTGGTATAGAGCATTGAAATTATGTTAAGATGATACTTAGATATATCAAAGCAACCTCAGATGCTGCATTATGTTATGAAGGATCAGACTTAATTGTCAAAGGCTACGTGGATTCAGATTTTTCAGGAGATATTGACAAAAGAAAATCCACCACAGGTTATGTGTTTATACTTGCAGGAGGAGCAGTGAGCTGGGTATCCAAGTTACAGAGTGTTGTGGCTTTGTCTACAATAGAAGCTGAATACATGGCAGCTACACAAGCTTGCAAGGAAGCTATTTGGTTTCAAAGGTTATTAGAGGAGATCAGGCAAAAACAAGAGAAGATTCATTTATTTTGTGATAGTTAGAGTGCTTTGTATATTGCAAAGAATCCAGCCTTTCATTCAAGAACGAAGCATATAGGGGTACAATACCACTTTGTTCATGAAGTAGTGGAACAAGACAGTGTGGACTTGCTGAAAGTACACACAATGAGAACCTTGTAGACGTAATGACCAAGCCTATCAATGTAGACAAGTTTATATGGAGTATATCCTCTTATGGCTTAGGAAACGTAAGCAGCTCGAAGACGACAAAGTAGAATGGATGGTATGGAAACTGATTGGTTCTCAATCAAGTTTCCAAGTGGGAGAATTGTTAAAGTCAGTCGGTCACCTCACCGAATTCGGTGAGGTGAATGATGAATTATTGAAGAAAAATTAATTAAATATTTTGGATGGGTCCCACATGCTTAAAAGAAAATAAAAAAAAATAGAATTCACTATTTGCAAAGTAAATTTCATGCCTATAAATAGAGGCTTCATTTCATTATTTTTATCATCTCATTCTCAACCAAATCCTCTATATTCTAAGAGAGAAAATATAGTTTCTTCTTAAGAGTTTATGAGAGAGTTGTTCTTTGACCGGTGCTTACACACGTGTATAACGCAAGCGCACGTATCGTTCAAGTAGTATAAAAAGTATCGATCCCACGAGGACTTAATACCTAAGCTATTAATTTTATGAGGTCAAATGATTACTAGTATCTAACAGGTTGTTTGATTGATTTGAAATGGTAACAATTCTAAATTTAAAAACAAGTAAATAAAATTGTTCGAAAGTAGATTTTAAGAAAATTCAATATTAAAAACTATCTAGGGTTGTGATTTCTTCCAATATCATTTTAAAGATGAAGTGGTTATTTTATAGTTGGGTAATATATTGATTTATTAACCTGGAATACTAAATTATGTGAAAGCCTCTGTCGATGGTCAGACACAAATACCCAGTTTAACCCAATTGAACCATATGTCTATGTCAACCAAATTATCTGGATTCATTAAGTTTAAGTTCCAATTATGGCTACCCCCGCCCTACAGGTATATGTCTATCCTGTAAGGAAATCTATTAAAGGGTTATCTATCCTCAAGGAAGATCGTGGGCTATTGAGTCTAAGGTCTTAAACTTAAAATCCTTATGTCTAGTTCATTTTAAGTTTCCCAGTTCAATTTTATTAATGACCAGTTAATGAAAAAGCATTAAGATTAAGACTCAATAAATAAATCTTTATATTACCCAAACTATAATCTAACCCCTTATAAACCGGTGATATTAAAAGTCATCACAACCCCAGATAACTAATTTAGTTACAACACATAACTAGGGCTTTAAAAGACATAAAGTAAAAATACTGAAAAGTAATTACGGTAAAGTAAAAGTTGAAAAGTAAATTGCAATAAAATAAAATAAAATGCTAAGGCAAAAGGATCAACTGTTACTACTACTAATTTAGATATCTCCCATAATATAATATATAAACTCGTGATAACATTACCAACCATCCATATAGGCGGTATCATGATTAAGTCAAATTAAGTCCAACCAGCCATTAAGGCGGAACCAAAATAAACCTGCCATATAGGTGGTAAGAAAATTTAATTACCAACCGACCAATCTGGCGGTATCCTTTTAAGTCAAATTTTAAATAGTGAATATATTATATTAAAGGGAGATTAATCTAAATAGAAATAGTAAAAGAATTACCTTTCACCCTAGCAGGGGGAAGTTACCTCCTCATTACTGAAAATTAAAACTGAAAATTAAAGAAAGAAAGTATTGTGCGTAAAAGTAAATTACGGAAAGTGAAAACTGAAAAGTAAAGAAAGGAAAGTGCGAAAGCGTAAATTAATTACTGAAAGCTGTAAATAAACAAACAAGATACAATATTCTTAGTATTCTTAAGGAATTCCTTAGAAGAAAGTATGAATTTTACAAATGAAATGACTTGGTATTTATAGGCAAAATTTTGCCTCCATCAAATTATCCACCAAATCCATTATTAATTGCTCCACTAATTGCTCCACTAATTGCTCCACCAAATCCATTATTAATTGCTCCACTAATTGCTTATCATGTTTGGTGGTGATTTGATAATTTTTATTATTTATTTATTAATTTATTTTTTTGCTTGGAAAATGATTGAAAATGACTTTAATAATTACACACAACACACTTCTGGATGGTTCATCAATTTCGGGCATGAAATCTTCATAATTCGAAATTATTTTGTCTTTAAAAGTTGTAGATCTTTGAGTCTTCTTTAATCTGGAACTTGAATCAGCTCAATCCGATATTGGAGTAAAACGTTATGCCCAAAATACGACAGATTCGCAAAATTAGAATTTCCAAAACTGCACTTCGTTAAAACGTCCTTTCAAGTTTCCAATCTCCAAAATTAATATGTCAAGTCCAATTTTTGCCCTTATTTGACCCACATTTAGTCCTAAATGATTTCATTGTGTCCAAATATTATTTTATCTGCAAAATAAACTAAACCACATCAAAACGTTCATCAAACCCGAGAAACTAAACAAAATATTAAGTAAAATGGGCTGCAAATATTGATATATTTTCCGCTCATCATTCTCCTATTCTAAGAGAGTTTGAGATTGTTCACTCCTTGAGTTTAGAGAGAAGTTGTAAAATTATTTCCACCATAGTGAAATCCTTCTACTTTTGCCCGTGGATGTTTCCCTCACATTGAGGGTTTTACCACGTTAAATCTGTGTCTCATTGCTTTATTTTATTGATAATATTTATGGTAGGTTAAGCCTCCTAATTATTTATTATATGGTAGACAACGCCTCATGAACTAATAATTATTCTCAATTTCACTTTACTTACGTGCCAGCTTCAACCCACGATCCCCTAACAAACCCTAACCTATCGAAACCTATCACCGCTCGCCAAACTTTTTATTATACCTACTGAACACTACTATGTGAGAAGGATTTGAGTCTCATACATGTGATAACATTTCCACAAATTTTACTCAGCTTTTTTCCCCAAACAATACATGAGAGTGCTTGTACAATACAAATATTAATAAATAGTAAATACAACTTAATATGTTTGTCAGGACCTGAAGTATAGCCCAATGTCTATCCATACTTGTTTCAATATATCAAAATTGATTTTTTATTATGAAAATTTGAAACTAAAGATAATAAAAGTAATAAAATATTTATCGTTGTGCGTTGGGGTTTTCTGGTAGAGATGGAAATTTTCCCTATTCAGTCTCGTTTGAATGGGATCTCGTCTTATTTAGGATGTGATTTGGGACATCAAAAGTTTAAAAAAGGGAATGGATAAAAAATTATCTCTAAAACTCAAACGGGATGGAATGGGACGGGATAACAGGATGTGATGAGATTTAACTGGATGGGACGGGATCGAGATGATTTTTTTATCTTGAAAAAATATAACAAGACGGGACTTGGATAAATTTTCGTCCCAATTTTATAAACTAGACGGGACTGTGATTGACAAATCCTCTCTCGTCTTGTCCCGTACCATTGCCAACCGCCCAGGGACTTGAGAAAAATATTCCAACGTTATCTTACTTATATATATTTTTGTTCCTTATATCTTCTGATGGTGCCACGTGACAGCACATAAATCATAGGATAAAATTATATTTATGTCCCAACTTTAATAAATAATTATAATACATTGAATTTCTATACATCTCGATATGTATAATTCATTTTAATCAATATTTATAAGTAAAATGCTAACGAGTACCCTAAGGGCACTCATTAAGGATCCATTTTAGGAAAGTTTTATGGAAAAAAAAAAGTAAAAAGTAATTAATGTTTTGATAATTTTTTTGATTTCCTATAAAAGTAATGTGAAAAAAATTTTAAAATAGATTCTTAATGAATGCTCTTAGGGCACTCGTTAACATGACCCTATTTATAATACGTTGAATTTTCATACATTTAGATATTTACTACGCACTTTAATCAATGTTTATGATACATTGAATTTCCACGCATCTCGATATCTACAAGACTACATTTCAATTTAATATATGTTTACGATACATTGAATTTTTTACTTATATCGATATCTATAATGTACCATAATTTATATAAGATTCATGTATGTCTATTTGTATTACATTTATTTCATTATGATCATATGCTTATATAAAGAGGTATTGAAATGTATTGAAAATATACGATAGAAATAATAAAATGCCGCACTCTTGTTTTGACAGATGATTACATTTAGTGGGATGATGACCTTAACTTGGAGGACTAAGCCGACTTTAGTCAATCATACTTGAATAACGCAATAAAAATTACAGCTACCCGTGAGTATGTGTGTTTGTATCTATGTATGTATGTATGTATGTATGTATGTATGTATGTATGTATGTATATGTGTGTGTGTATTGTGTCGCCTCACATTTTGATTAAAGTAGGGATGATAATTGAGGCGTCCCCTCCCGATTGAGTCCCGTCCGGTTCCGATTATGATTCAGGACCAAAAAAAGATCATGAATCCTAACTAGTATTTTAAATCGGGATGGAAATCGATTGAAATTTTTTTGGGCTAATATTCAGAATTCGTGACGATTTCTCGTCCTGAATCTCAATCTGATTTTTTTTATTCAGGATGAAAATCATCCCAAATCCGAATCATAATTTTTATTCATGATGATTTTTCGTCTCACATTCTGTATTAAATGATACAAAATCTTGACTGGGATTCAGAATTTCATGCCAATCCAACATTAATTCCTTATCTTTTCATTACTAAATTATTCTTAGTTAAATAGAGGATCATACCAAGGGTGAAAGACAATTCTATTATTATCTTTTTCTTTTTTAATAGTTCACCATTATTCTTTAATTAGAATATTTCTTAATGATAGAAGAAAAGTCGGATGGATCTTTTTTTACTATTATTTAAAGTTCAAACGCTTCAAAAGCAAATCCTTACTGGGCTCAATGCAGATTTTAAAAGAATAAGTCATCAGCTTTAATCGGAGCCCAATTCATTTGGCCCATGTCAATGGCATTCTTAAAGCCCACCCACTTCAAAATTAACAAAAAGATACTACACATCAATGATGTTTAAGGGATGAAAATCATTTCCAATAAGGTTATTTACTTCATAAAATTGAATAAAAATGTGAATGAGAATGAGAGTGGGGCCCACAATTTTGAGAATGAGGAATGAGAATCATATTCCCACCACCCCATGGGAGTGAGATTCTCATTCCCATTATTGATGAGAAATTATAATATTATCCATAAAATAATTAATTAATATTAATTTATAAATAATAAATAAAATATATTAATAATTAATAATTAATCAATAATTAATAAAAAATAATATTTACTATTTTAATAAAATAATAATTTAATAAAAATATATATTAATATTTAGTAATTTAAAACATTAATAATTAATTAATAAAGTAATACTTAATTAATACTTAATTTATAAATAATAAATAAAACTAATAATAATTAATAATAAAATAATATTTAACATTTTAATAAAATAATAATTTAATTAAAGAATAATTTAATATTTAGTAATTTTATACATTAATAATTAATTAATATTTAAATCATAAATAATAAATAAAACTATTAATCAATAATTAATAATAAAATAATATTTAAAATTTAAAATTTTTAAAAAAGAATAATTTAACATTTAGTAATTTAATACATCAAAAATTAATAATAATTAATATATAATAAATTAATATATAATTATAACTAAGGGTATTTTTGTAACTTTTTAACAATTCATTCTGATTACTATACAAAGTAAACACATCAATGGTAATACTGCTTCATTCTGATTCTGATTCCTACAGTTAAGTAAACGATTTATTCTGATTCCGATTTATCATTCTCATTCCAACTCATTCCGATTCCATTTCATTTTGATTTCATCTCATTCTGATTACGAGTATGTAAACGCACCCGTTCTTATCTTACAAATCCCTTTTTATTTTTTTCCGTGTAAAATTTTACTGAAGAATATATATATATATATATATATATATATATCGGTGTTGTGATTAGAAAACTATGGTGAACAAACGGTGGAACTTACTGTTGGACAATTATGACCCATAGCATCACAATTTGTAAAAGACATTGTGGTTTTTGTACAAATTAACTATGTGACAAAGGAAATTGTCATTTTATCATTTTGTAATTAGATTACTTAAATATATAAATGATAAAAGTCATTATGATTAGTTCCGGATTATAAGATATGAGACAATATCAATCCAATAAAGGTTTAATCATTAAATATCTCTAGTCGTAGTATTATCGAGACTGGACATCGATAATGCGGAATAGGCTAGTATTACACTTATTCGCGTTATGGAAGCGTAACGACATAGTTCTCATATATTTGAGTATTGGATACTCATGCAAGTGTAATAGGAGGTTCTGTTTACCGATGGTACGGGAACAGCTTCGCTCTGGATAAACCCCTCGGAATCTCATTGGTAGTATGACTATCTGTCTATGGGAATCCGAATCAGGGTAGGTGTATTTGGTCTTAACCTGAGACTTGCATTGCTAATACTTGCGACAATCAGTACGCTTTGGTTTTGGTCGTCCAAGGCTTTAACATGTTCTGTGTACGCCTCTTCTGGGTTTATTGAGAATCGTAGTGTATTGGGTGTGATGTCAAGATGGAAGTATCACTTCAGTCATATGGAGATGATGATCACACAGGGATACATAACTGATACTCTATTATGTTGCAACTATCGGGATAATATGACAAGGTCATGATTATCCGATTAAAGAGACTAGTTGCTAGTGATCTGATATATGCTTTATACATGGCAGGCCTTATTCCAGCCCCAGGCCTAGTATGTGACATCGGATACTGGACCGAAATACGCAATAGTTGGTATACTACGATTGATATAGATTATGTATACCTTAAAAGAATATTTCTAGAGAATTGGGTAGGCACGGTGCTTTGTTAGAAGCCAATCATGTCTTGTAAATCGGTAAGAACGTGGTACATGGTACGCACGTGTTCGGACAGTCCGACGACCGAATTTACTGCCAACATATCCAGGGATCTCATGGGTCGCTTCCCAAAAATTCACCGATGACGTTTGACTCGAACAGAATTAATTTAGAATTAATTATGAGAGAGAAATTTAATCTATGATTAATTGCGGCAAGAATTTATCTGGGATAAAATTCGATTAGCAGAGAGAGAACGATTAATTTGGAATTAATCGATTAAATAATATATTCGATATATTAAATGAAAATAGATTTCATAGCGGAATTAAAATTGGATTTTAATTCGGGCGAACGAATTAATTTAGAATTAATTCGCAAGCGACTTTCGTAATAATTTTGCGAGGCATTATTATTTAATTAAATTTGATTTAATAAAGTCGCAACGGAAAATTCGTTAATTCGAAATTAACGAACCCGAGCCCGAAATGTGTTTAGCGGGGCCACTCGGATTTTGAATTTAAAGTGAGGCCCACATCAAGTCACATCATTAGTCAATCTCATCACCTTTTGGTTGATGTAAGTTGTTAGTTGGTGTTGGCTTGTAAAACACACAAGCTTATTTTAATTGATGTGTGATAGACCTTTACCAATTTTGGAAATTTGGTATTAGGTTACTTGATTTTGGAAATCAAAAACATAAAACTTTTTCCCTCTCATTCTTGCCAAGACCGAAACTTTCCCCTCTCTCTTGTTCTCTATTGCCGTGAGCTAAGAGCTCTTGGTTGATGATTTTACTTCAAAAATCTTGCTTGATAGCACATCAAAGGAGTCAACAAAGGTGTTATGGAAACCATTCCCTTAAGTTTGGAATTCAAAGATCACATCCACCAATCGATCAATGTAAGTGATTTTTCCGCAAACTTCGTTGATTATTCACACATGATTTTATGATTAATAGATCATTGGCATGTTCTAGGAAACAATGATATCAGAGCCAATTTTAAGCATGAAATAATTAGGGTTCATAGACTTTATTTTGGGGATTTTGTGATTTGAGCATGATATCTTCAAATTGAATGTTTGGTTATGCTTAGATTATGATAACTTAGAGTTATTCATGATTAATTTTGAGAAAAATTGATTAGATTAATTTTCCCCAAATTAGATGCCATGGCCGAATATGTAGAACCCTAGATGCTCATGGTGTTTTTTGATTTTTAGACCATTGGATGTGTTTAAATGCATGAGTATATTGATTTGTGATTTAATTGGATTGAAATAAAAATTGGATATGAAAAATGCATGAAAACAGTGAGCTATGTAAGCATGGAATGAGTTGATTTTGCTTCAATTGTGTTGGAAATGAATTGAAAAAATTAAAGCATGATTAATTAGTTTAATTGATGTTTTGGAAACATTTGATTAATTAATTAATAATGGCTAATACACTTTAATTAAAAAAATTATGATATTTGGAATATTGTAATTAAATAAATTAGCCTTTAATTTTAAATTGGGCTAATGTTGTTGTATTTGGGCTTAATGAGCTTGGTTGTGCCAAGTTGGTTTAGGACAATTGGATTGGATCCAAATTGGGCCTAAAACCATACCATAAAGTCCAAATAGAATAAATGGGCCTTTAAATATTTAATTGGGCCTAATGGGCCAAAATTAATTTTTTGGCAAATGGTGATTCCTTATTGGGTTTTGGTTGCCAAAGTCCATACCTTAAGAAATTAATTAAAAGCCCATTGGACTTTAATTAAATTGACATTGGATGTTAATTGGGCCTTTGAGACCCATTTAGATTGGATTTAGAATCTAAGTCTAAAAGGCACATAATTAAGTGTAATTATTTAATTTAGAATTAAATATGAATCGGTATTGAATACGAATTAAATTGGATTTAATATTTTAGTTCGATATAATTCAAGAATTCACACTTTGAGTACTTATTCTTAAACGAGTTGGACTCGCGCAAATCAAATCGTTGTTTGAACATTAGATGATCATTAATTCAAAGATTAATTAATTGGATTAGATTGATTGAATAACATACTTTGTGTGAATACATGGATGTATTGTATGAATAATGTATATCAGATGGATATTAGATGGGTGAGAGCAATTTTGGAAATTATTGTAATAAATTTAGAATTTATTAAATTGGACCTGTGTGTCCAGCCTTTATCTATTGACTCTTTGTAATTCTCTTCTCACCAATTCCCCTCAATTTAAATGAGGTTTCTTTATTGTATTATGTAATTGGGTAGAAGTTAGAATAGTGTTAGCTGGGGAGAGGAAAATGAGAGATTTATTTTAGGAACAATTTGTTGAATATCCATCCTCATATCGTTATTATTTATTTCGCGCCTTATTATGCTTTTAGAATGCATGTTTAAGGGTGTATGATGAGACCTAATCAAAGATAATAAATTGGTTGCCAATTTACGCGAAAAACCCTCAACAAAATATTAAGCGATTTCCTTCCATTGAGTGGTTCTCTCTCAAGATCCAAGCTTGGCATTGGTTTGTTGGCCAAAATCAAGATCAATGTCCATCGCGGATGTGTTTGAACCACGAAAGCTTTGTTCCATATCGCATGTCTTGGGCAAGTTGTGATTTGTTGGCCAAAGTCAAGGTCACTTCTTGTTCATAGACATGGATTATGAAGCTTTCCCACTGTCAATGGGTCCCGCTTAACTGGAATCATTAAGCTTGTTGAGCCAAAGCCAAGGCTTAGTTGATTCAGAGGAAAATGTTAGGAAATATATTGGATATATTGGCATATATATTGTATATATGTTTCAGACTTGGAGGTCCACCTACCGGATCTAGGAATTGGATGAGATCCAATTGATCTTAGAGATCTACCTAGTTAAATATCATACAGCTTGTTGGCCAAAGTCAAGGTTGTGTGTTATTTAACGGGATCCTAGCTAACTAGGAAACTAGGTTTCCCGAGTACTCAACAGAGGGTTAGAGGCTCGCCGAAAACTAGTGGGAGGATAGTATTGAATTTGCAATTTCGTTCAAATAATTGCCACAAATACGCGATTTCAAATTATTTTCGTCATTATATATTTATTAGTTGGACTAATATTTTATTATTTTTATTGTAACAGTTGGACTGTACCCAAAAATTGTTAATTGAATAGTTAGACTATTGTAATTAAAATGGCGGGAAAGATCAACGTTAAGGACATTATCATGGGCGAAAATGTCTTTAATGATGCGAACTTTCCTGACTGGGATATGAACCTCAGGATTATTCTGGGGGCCGAGAAGATGCTCTATACGATAGAGAGACCTTTCGGACCTAAGGCCGGAATTGAGCAGCCGCTTGAGCTTGAGCTTTGGAAGACTCATAGCGATGACAACGCAACTGCTCAATCCGTCATGCTCGCTGCAATGAACCCTCAATTTCGTCGCCAGAACAAGGGATTTGATCCCTATACTATGATGGCAAAATTGAAGGACCTTCATCGATCTAACCTTAGATCGCAAATGTATGAATTGCAGAAGAAACTCTTTCGCTCTCGAATGTCAGAGGGTACATCTGTCGAGCACCATGTGTCGCAGATGATTGCTGACATCGAATAGCTGGGTCAGCTAGGCATAACCTTTGAGGCTGAGACTTCTATAGATTTGATCTTGCAGTTTATTCCTGACAGCTGGAGCGGGTTCATCATGAACTATAATATGATGAACCAAGACCATACTCTTGGAGAGTTGATGGCAATGTTGTGAGAAGTAGAAAAAGAGTTTTGAAGGGCAAAAAGCGCGAGGCGCACTTCGCTTCGACATCTCAGTCTGCCAAGGCTTGGCTAAAGGCTACTGGAGGCGTGAAGAAAAAGAAGAAGAGAAAGGGCAAGGCCAAATCATCAAAGTCTTCTGGGAAGGCAAAGGAAAATCCCAAGGTGTCTGCCTACATGTGGCAAACGGGGTCACTGGAAGCGTGACTGCCGTGAGTACAAGGCGCACATGAAGGAAATTAAAGCGGGCAAGGCACCGACTTCAGGTATGTTTGTTATTGAAATAAATATGTCTACTTCTAGTTTTAAAAATTGGATTTTTGATTCTGGTTGTGGTACTCATATATGTACTGATGTGCAGGATCTGCAGATTAACAGGAGACTGACTTCAGGAGAGATAGACCTCCGAGTTGGAAATGGGACTAGAGTCGCCGTTTTGGCTGTTGGGACCTTAATTTTGGAACTGCCCTCGGGGCATGTACTTAATTTATCAGACTGCTATTATGTACCTAGTTTGACTAGGAATATTATTTCTGTATCTTGTTTAGCCCAATGTGGGCATACTTTTGTATTCAGAAACACATGGTGTTTTGTTTATAAAAATGATATTGAGATATGTAGTGCTGATGTTAATAATGGTCTTTATATTTTGAATATAAATCAATCTCAAACATATAACGTAACAAATAAAAGGCTTAAATTAAGTAACAAAGATGAAACTTATATGTGGCATTTTCGTCTAGGACATATTAACAAGACTCGCATATCCACACTTTCAAAGAGTGGATACTTGGACGGATTTGATCCAAATTTATATGACGTCTTCGAATCTTGTTTATTAGGCAAAATGCCTAAAACACCTTTTAGTGGTAAATGTGCACGTGCCACCGAACTGTTAGCCCTCGTTCATAGTGACGTATGTGGGCCCATGTCTAGTCAGGCTAGAGGTGGATATGAATACTTCGTAACCTTTACGGATGATGCATCGCATTATGGTTATTTGTATCTTATGAGACACAAGTCCGAAACTTTTGAGAAATTCAAAGAGTTTCGACACGAAATAGAAAAACAGACCGGTAAAAGTATTAAAACATTACGGTCAGACAGTGGTGGAGAATACTTAAGTAATGAGTTTCTCAATTACTTGAAAGAATATGGTATTCTTTCACAGTGGACTCCTCCCGGAACACCTCAATTAAATGGTGTGTCCGAACGGAGAAACCGAACTTTGTTGGACATGGTAAGGTCTATGATGAGTCGCACAGAGCTACCAATTTCCTTATGGGGATATGCATTGAACAGTGCAATACTTATTTTGAATAAGGTTCCGTCAAAGTCTGTTCAACAGACTCCATATGAAATATGGACAAGAAAGAAACCGGGTTTCTCATTCCTGAAGATTTGGGGATGCTGGGCATACGTTAAACGTTTGGATGGTAACAAACTAGAACCCAAATCGGATAAGTTTATATTTGTAGGTTATCCTAGGGAAACCAAAGTATATTACTTCTACCACCCACAAGAGAACAAAGTATTTATTGCTCTACATGCGGTTTTCCTCGAAAAGGAATTCCTAAATGCAGTGGTAAGTGGGAGGAAAATAGAACTCGATGAAAATCAGAGTGATACTGTTCCTGGCACCGATTTCTTAATGGAACACGAACAGTTCATCAGGGATGAGACTGTACCACAATCTTCTAATACACAAGAATCGCGTAAGTCGGAGAGAGTCAGAAAATAACCTAAGAGGTATGGGTTTCTGATCTCACCTCACGTAGATATTAATCTTATTGAGGAAGACGAACCGACTACGTATGAGGAAGTGATACAAGGTATCGACTCCGGTTTATGGCAAGATGCCATGAAATTCGAAATGGATTCCATGTACACCAACCAAGTTTGGACACTGGTTGATGCACCAGAAGGTGTAAAGCCTATTGGTTGCAAATAGGTCTTCAAGAAGAAGACCGACATGGATGGCAACATATAAACGTATAAAGCTAGGGTATCGTCAACGACATGGTGTCGATTACGACAAAATTTTTTCACCTGTTGCCATGATTAAATCCATTCGGATAATGCTTGCTATTGCTGCATATTTCGATTACGAAATATGGCAGATGGACGTCAAAACCGCTTTCCTTAACGGAAACCTATTGGAGGATGTTTATATGCAACATCCTGAAGGTTTTGTCGTACCTAAACATGCAAACAAGGTTTACAAGTTAAATCGATCCATTTATGGATTAAAGCAAGCATCGCGTTCTTGGAACCAACGTTTTGATGAGATCATAAAAGAATATGATTTCATTCAAAACAAAGATGATCTTTTGTATATAAGAATGTTAGTGGGAGCGCACTGACATTCATTGTCCTTTACGCTGATGATGTATTGCTTATTGGCAATGACATTCCCATGCTACAATCGGTGAAAGCTTGGCTTTCATTAAAATTCTCCATGAAAGATCTGGGAGAATCAGCCTTTACTCTGGGAATAAAGATCTATCGGGATAGATCTAGAAAGCTGCTTGGACTCTCCAGAGCACATACATTGACAAAGTGTTGAAGAGATTCAACATGAATCAGTCTAAGAGGGGACTGTTGCCAGTGTCACATGGCGTCACCCTATCTAAGGACATGTGTCCTAAAACTAAAGATAAGAGAGACAACATGAGTCGGATCTCATTCGCTTCTGTAGTTGGATCGATCATGTATGTCATGATATGTACGCGACCTGATGTCTCGTATGCTTTGAGCATGTGTAGTCACTATCAGACCGATCCAGGTGATGGTCACTGGGTTACGGTTAAGAACATTCTTAAGTATCTTAGACGAATTAAGGATGCTTTCTTAATCTATGGAGATGGAGAACTTGAGGTAACTGGGTTTACCGATACAAGTTTCCAAACCGATAAAGACGACTGTAAGTCGTAATTCGGGTACATATTTTGTTTGAACAACGAAGCAGTAAGCTGGAAATCTTCCAAGCAAGAGACTGTTGCCGATTCAACAACAGAAGCAGAATATATCGCTGCAGCTAAGGCAACAAAAGAGGTAGTTTGGATCCGTAAATTCCTAATTGGATTATGAGTAGTTCCGTTAGCAGCTGAGCCCGTTCCTTTGTATTGTGACAATAACGGGGCTATAGCGCAGGCTAAGGGACCGCGGTCTCATCAATGATCAAAGCATGTACTTCAACGTTACCATCTGATTCGTGAGATCATACATTGTGGCGATGTGAAGATCGAGAAGGTCGCATCAGATGACAACATTGTAGATCCGCTAACGAAGGCCATTCCTCAGCAAAAGTTTGAGCGACATGTACATAGTTCATGTGTTAGATACTTGAGTGATTGGCTATAGGCCAAGTGGGAGATTGTTGGACAATTATGACCCATAGCATCACTATTTGTAAAAGACATTGTGGTTTTTGTACAAATTAACTATGTGACAAAAGAAATTGTCATTTTATCATTTTATAATTAGATTACTTAAATATATAAATGATAAAAGTCTTTATGATTAGTTCCGGATTATAAGATATGAGACAGTATCGATCCACTAAAGGTTTAATCATTAATTATCCCTAGTCGTAGTATTATCGAGACTGGACATCGATAATTCAGAATAGGCTAGTATTACACTTGTGCGCGTTATGGAAGCGTAACGACATAGTTCTCATATATTTGGGTATTGGATACTCATGCAAGTGTAATAAGAGGTTATGTTTACCGATGGTACGGGAACAGCTTCGCTCTGGATAGACCTCTCGGAATCCCATTGGTAGTATGACTATGTGCCTATGGGAATCCGAATCAGGGTAAGTATATTTTGTCTTAACCTGAGACTTGCATCGCTTATACTTGCGACAATCAGTACGCTTTGGTTTTGGTCGTCCAGGGCTTTAACAGGTTCTGTGTACGCCTCTTCTGGGTTTATTGAGAATCGTAGTGTATTGGGTGTGATGTCAATATGAAAGTATCACTTCAGTCATATGGAGATGATGATCACGCAGGGATACAGAAATGGTACTCTATTATGTTGCAACTATCGGGATAATATGACAAGGTCATGATTATCTGATTAAAGAGACTAGTTGCTAGTGATCCGATATATGCTTCGTACGGGGCAGACATTATTCCAGCCCCAACCTAGCATGTGACATCAAATATTGGATCGCAATACGCAATACTTGGTATACTACGCTTGATATAGATTATGTATTCCTTAAAAGAATATTTCTGGAGAATTGGGTAGGCATGATGCTTTGCTAGAAGCCAACCATGTCTTGTAAATCAGTAAGAACGTTGTACCGGGTACGCACGTGTTCGGACAGTCCGACGACCGAATTTACTGCCAACATATCCAAGGATCTCATGGGTCGCTTCCCAAAGATTCACCGATGACGTTTGATTCGAACAGAATTAATTTAGAATTAATTATGAGAGAGAAATTTAATCTATGATTAATTGCGGCAAGAATTTATCTGGGATAAAATTCGATTAGCAGAGAGAGAACGATTAATTTGGAATTAATCGATTAAATAATATATTCGATATATTAAATGAAAATAAATTTCATAGCGGAATTAAAATTGGATTTTAATTCGGGCGAACGAATTAATTTAGAATTAATTCGCAAGCGACTTTCGTAATAATTTTGCGATGCATTATTATTTAATTAAATTTGATTTAATAAAGTCGTAACGGAAAATTCGTTAATTCAGAATTAACGAACCGGAGCCCGAAATGTGTTTAGCGGGGCCACTCGGATTTTGAATTTAAAGTGGGGCCCACATCAAGTCACATCACTAGCCAATCTCATCACCTTTTGGTTGATGGAAGTTGTTAGTTAGTGTTGGCTTGTAAAACACACAAGCTTATTTTAATTGATGTGTGATAGACCTTTACCAATTTTTGGAAATTTGGTATTAGGTTACTTGATTTTGGAAATCAAAAACACAACACTCTCTCCCTCTCATTCTTGCCAAGACCGAAACTCTCCCCTCTCTCTTGTTCTCCATTGCCGTGAGCTAAGAGCTATTGGTTGATGATTTTGCTTCAAAAATCTTGCTTGCTAGCACATCAATTGAGTCAACAAAGGTGTTAGGGAAACCATTCCCTTGAGTTCGGAATTCAAAGATCAAAGCTTGGAGCTCAATTTCATATAAATGAGGGCTTGGAGCACTTCTCAAGGAGGCAAAATTTTTGTTATCTCTACATCCACAAACCGATCAATGTAAGTGATTTTTCCGCAAACTTTGTTGATTATTCACACATGATTTTATGCTTAATAGATCCTTGGCATGTTCTAGGAGAACTAACACTTACCTGTTCACCTAGAAAAATTTTCTTTCTTACCTGATGTTTTCTTTTAACGCACAAGTCTTTCAGAAATTTGGCATAAGATTATATCTGTTGGATGACATCTAACAAAGGAATATTGACACTTATCTGTTTGAATATTTCATAAATCTCTGGGGAATGGTTCAATTTCTTTGTTTTTAATGCTTGAGGAAATGGAGGTGCATGAGAAAAATTATTATCATCAATGATAGGTAATGGTTTATCAACCCATTCCTTACCCTCTGAATCTGATTTATTTTCAACTTCGCAAGGTTCAAGAACATGTATGTAGATGACCTTACCATTGCGAAGAGTAATAACAGACTTGACTTGGTTTATGTGTTGACTACCAGAAATACCTTCGTGAGGGTTTTGATGACTCCTGGGTTTTGGCTGTGCTTGTGCAAGAAACATCTATTTCTCATTAATGGTTAATGCAGATGTGATTTTGGAGAAAATATCTTTCAGATCAATTAATGTTTGCACATTTTGATTATTGATGGCTTCCTGTTTCTCGATGAATGCATGCAAAATATCCTCAATGATTTTCTTAGGCGGTGGGACATATATGCATAATTATGGGAGTTTTGGAAATTATGGTGTACCTGGGGAGGTTGTTGCGATGGTTGTGTTTGGTTATCAGTCCTCTTATTGAAGTTCAGATGGTTTCTCCAACCAGAATTGTAGATTTGGGAGTATAAGTTTGGATTTGGTCTCTTGAAGGTGTTGAATTACAGATTTGACATGTGACTTCTTGAATTTACTTAACATGATCACTCTTCCTCATTTATAATGCCTCGACCTTTTTAGCTAGAGATGCATACTTAACAGAAAGGTCATGGTCTTCCATAAGGTTAAACATACCTCTACCAGATGACTGTGGTTTTACAGACGACTCATAAGTGCCAACTGTGTCCCATTGTTGTGCATTCTCTACTATGTGTTCTAGGTAATCTAGTGCATCTTTGGGATGTTTGTCCCTAAATCCACCATTAGACATTATTTACACTATTTGTCTACCTTAGGGTGTTAAACCCTCGTAGAAGTAGGCAACCAACTTCCATGTTTCAAACCCGTGATGTGCACAAACATTCAACATCTCTTTAAACCTCTCCCAATATCGGTAAAGTGTTTCCCCCGACTATTATGTGAAAGTTTTGATTCTCATTTTAAAGGAGTTTGTCATATTAGAGGGAAATAATTTTTTCGGAAACTGCTCTTGCAAATCATCCCATATTATGATGGATCCCGACCTAAGGTTCTGCAGCCAAATTTTAGCTTTATCCTTTAAAGAAAAGGGTAAAAACTTTAATCGAATTATATTCATGCTACAATTTTATTTTGTGCAAGTGTTACATACCTCTTCAAATTCTCTTAAATGTTGATAAGAATTTTCTGATTCTAAACCATGTAATGTGGGTAAAAGTTGGATGATACTTGGTTTAAAATTGAAATTGAAACGTGCTGCATCTAGGAGAAAAATAATGCAAGATGATGATCCTGTCCTAGTGGGATTCATGAATTATCTGAGTGTCCTAGGATGATTAGGATCGCCATGTTGAGATTCGTTTTCTTCCTGATCAATTGGATTTTCAACGCGGGCATGTGGAATTTCATTTTGGTTCTCGGTCATTTTGACTGATGGTGAAGATGATGGAGACTCTCTATTTAATCTACCGCTTGATGATCGAGATCAATATCTCATACAACCTAAATGCCGATTATATGATAAAAATCTAAATAAGCAAATACAATACTTATAAAAAGAAAAATAATAAACAAGTGAAAGAAAGATAAAATAAATGACCAAATTTTTTTTACAAATGTAGTAATTAAAAAAATGAGATACAGAAAATATAAACAAAATAAAAAAAATAAAAAGAAAAGAAAAGAAAAGAATACAATGATGTTAAATTATTAATCTATCTACTAAATTATATTTCCCGGCAACGGCGCCAAAAACTTGACACACTCAAAAAGTGGTTCTTTACTCCCAAGTATAAGAGTGTCGAAGTAATAAAATAACTCGATAAGTCCGGGATCGATCTACAAGGAATAGACATAGTAAAATAAATTAACAATTTGAGTAAAAATAAAAAAAAGTTTTATTGTTTGAAGTGATTGAAAATTTTAAATTAAACTGCAACAATAAAATAAAATGTTGGGGCTATGAGATCCACTTTTAATATTTCAAATTTAGAAATCTTACTTTTTATAATATATAAATTATCATTATTACTTAATTAATTTACTTCAGGAATTAATTATGCCAAAACATTTAAAACCATTCATAATGGCAATGATAGCTTTTGTCTAAAATAAGTCTAGTTAGGTACTCAATTATACCAAATAAATAGAACTAGCCATATAGGCGGTGACAAAGTTTGTCAATAATTAATCCAGATTTAAATTAAATATTAATCATTAGATTACAATTTACATATTATATATAAATAAGATTAATCTAAATGAGCCAATTACCTCAGCAAGACGAAATTAGCTACTTATAATTTGAATAAAAACTCTAATAATTTTATTAGTAAAAGAAAAAGAAATTACAAGAAAGCTTTAGAAAAAAATAAAACACACAAGAGCTGGAACTCCACAAATTTTCAGAGGAAAATCATGGAGCATGCTGACTCAATTGAGATACTGAACACCTCTATTTATAGAGGTGCTCGCACCTCTGCAATTGCAATCACTCCACCAATCATGCAAGCATGTTTGGTGGAGGATGTTGACAATCCACCTTTCGGTGGATTGCCAACATCAAATATATTATTATTATTATTATTATTATTATTATTACTTGACTTTAATAATTACATGTAACACACTTTGAATTTTTGTCAATTTCGGTCTTGTAAACTTCAGAACTAGAAAGTTTTGTCAACAACAAAGTTGTATATCTTTGAGTCTTCTTTCATCTGAAACTAAAATCACTTAAATCCGATATCGGAGTAAAATATTATGGCCAAAATAAGAAAATTACGTAGGGTTGGAATTTGTGAATTTGTACACTGTTAAAATGCACTTTTAAGTTTTTGGCTTTCAAAATCCAAATGTCATGTCCATTTTTCTAATTATGCATCCAAATTACTATTTCATCTACATAAGAAATAAAAATCATAATAAAAATATATAAAACATAAATTTAATTAATATGCTAAATTAAAGGGATTAACGAAACTAGACCCGGCCACGGTTCCGGTTCGGAACCGGAACCGAACCGGAACCGAACCGGTTGGAACCGGAACCAAACCGGAATGGGACCGGTTCGGTTGGGGTTCCACCCCAACTCGAACCGGTCCGAACCGTGGAACCGTACGGTTCCACCGGTTCGGACGGTTCCAACCGGAACCGAACGGTTCTGGTTGGAACTGTCGGGTTCCTGTTGGAACCGTAGGGTTCCAACAGGAACCCTAAGGCCCCCAACGGCTAGTAGCCGTTGGGGGCCTTATTCCCCCAACGGCTACTGCCGTTGGGGGATACAGGGAGCCGTTTGGCTCCCTGCCAAACGGCTCCCTGCCAAAAAAAAAAAATAAAATAAAATTATAAAATTTTTTTTATTATATAAAATAAAAATTACTAATGTACCCCTAATAACGGTAATAAAACGGTTATATTTAGGGGCATTTTTGGTATCAAAAAAAATTCTAAAATTCTATAAATAGGATTCATTTTTCATAATTTCATCACACACAATTTCTCAACTCTCTCATTTTCTATAAATCTCTTATTCTCAATCTTACTTCAATACAATTCTCTTATTTTAGTTGTTAATTAATTTGTTATCACATTCGGCATTCGCATCGCAATTATTCAAATGGCAAGCTCATCCGAGAACATAATGTCAAATATGCCGACCCAAGAGAGCGGCCCCAGTGTCAGTGCACAATCACAGAGAAGAGAAGTTAAGGCTCGGTCCTCCGATATTTTCAAATTCATTTTAATTTGGAACGCCTAGACGATGGTTCACAACGAGCAATTTGCAACTATTGTGGGGTTATCTATAAATTTTCTGGTGGATACGGAAATATGATCAAGCACATGGAGAAACATCATCCGGTTGAATTTGGCATTGATACGACGCAGACTCAAATGGCCAGGTACGCATCATCTAGTAGAGGTACGAGTAGTGTAGATTTATTTAAATATTCTGATGCAAAAAATAGAGAAGAATTTGCGAAATTACATGTATGGCACATCTTTCTTTAAGCTTTGGTGAAAAACTTCATTTTACTAATTACGTGCATAATGCTTTAAACCCTGCTGCATGTAGAATGACTCGAAACACAACAAAACGTCATATTTTCAAATTATATAAAGATGGTAAAATTATTTTAAATGAAATATTTAAAGAGATGAAAGGTCGTATTTCTATATGTTCTGATATTTGGAGTGAGCATTGGCAAACACACTCATACATGGGTGTGACTTGTCATTGGATTGATGCATCATTTACCATGCAAAAACGACTCATTGCATTTAGAGTTTTTGATGACCAACATACTGCACATAATATTTATAGAATGATGAAGGTAATTTTTGATGAATATGGTTTAGGAGAAAAAATTTTAACAATTGGATTTGATAATGCATCTGCAAATACTGCATCCATCAATGATTTAAAAGAAATATATCAACCAAATTTAGGGGGTCGATTTTTTCATATTCGTTGTACATGTCATGTCCTAAACTTATGTGTGCAAGACGGTCTAAAATTATTATCTCCTTTCCTTGATCCTATTAAAACGGCACTTAACTGTATTTGGTCATATTCTCAAGTTAGGAGGGAATGGACCAAGTTTTGTAAAATAAATGGTATTAAACCGATTAAATTTTCTAGAGATGTTCCAACACGTTGGAATTCTACTTATTTTCTTTTATGTCAAGCACTTCAATACAAATGCATTATGTAGTTTTTTTTCTCAACATGTTCAAAATATCACACTTTATCCTAGTCAATGGGATATTTGTGAAAGAATTTTAGATATTTTAAGAGTTTTTAATGATGCTACTTTAGTTTTTAGCGGTGTTTATTATCCCACTGCACATTTTATTCTTCTTGAAAGTTTGAATATTGTTGGCACTCTCGATGAACATGTTGACAGTGACAACCCTAATGATATTATTTTGCTCGAAGCCATTACTGTTATGAAGGTAAAATGATTGAATTATTTTAGAGAAATTCATTTACTTTATCTTATTGCTGCTGTTTTTGATCCTAGATTTAAATTAGAAGGTTTGAATGGTGGTTTACAAGCTTACTATGGTTATTTAGGAATATTAGATGACATTGATATTACGAGCATAATGACGAATTTAAAAAGTGATTTAATTATTTTATTTAATGATTATATTGTAAGATATAACTTAGGAACAATAGGTCAGTCTAGTAGTAGCGAACCGATAATTCAACCAAGACTTAGCGCAGGGGATCGTTGGTTATTACAACGAAATAAAAAATCTAGGGATACGACAACAACTAATAACCCTGAATTAGATAATTATTTATCTACAAATTTTGAGTTTTCTAATGAAAGTTTATGCAGTAAAAATTTTAAAATCCTTGAATGGTGGAACCGGCATCAAAATATATATCATGTTTTATCTATTATTGCTAAAGAGATATTGGCAGCACCTATTTCCACCGTTGCGGTTGAGCAAGCCTTCAGCTTGGGAGGTAATATATTGGAAGTTAGGCGATCTTCATTACATCCAAGCACTCTAAATGCAACAGCTTGTGTGGATGATTGGACTCGAGCTGATCTGAGACAACAAGAAGATGCCCCCGATGATTTTGAAGATTTGTTCGATAATGCTTCTGCAACAAGTGCAAGCGGAAGCTGCGGACCCGGAGCCGAAGGATCAACTGATAATGATGATTGATAAATGTAAAATTATAATTTACAAAGGGGATATGTCTTAAACTTGTAATGGAACTACGTGAGCTTTGATTCCTCTCACCCTTGGAGGATACGTAGGCAACTTAAATTTTTAAAAATTTAAGCTCAAGCTCTTCAATGTAATAATTTTTTTTTTATTTATAAATTTAATCTCATTTTTTTTAATTAATAAATTTTTTTTTAATGATTTGACTCCTCTCATTTTTTTATTTTAATTATTAAAAAAAAAAAACCGTTCGGTTCCGTTCGGTTCGACTTTCCGGTTCCACTTAAGTGTGGAACCGGAAACCCGCCGGTTCGGTTCGGTTCCGAACCGGAACCGAACCGCCGGCCGGGTCTAACGAAACTACAAGTGTAAAATAATTAATTTTTCATTTAATAAATATGCACTTTTTAGTGTTCATCATGTTTGGTAGAGAGTATTATTAAAGAGTATAAACTAGCTTATAAGTTATAGAACAAACGTTAGAGTATAAGTTAACGTCAAAAAATAATCTCATGTTGTGAGATTATGATTTTGTGAATGTTAACAGTAGCGTTAACTTACTCGTTAGCGTTAATGCTCCACCAACGCTCATTCATCTAATCTCCCAATAAATTTATATATTTAGAATCAATGTTTTAAAACCCGAACCGATCCATCGATCCGGTCTGGCGAGAGGGTCAAAAGTCAGATGTCCGATCAGGATTTAACCAAGGGTCGACCCAGGATCAGTGTTTTAACTATATTTTTATTATTTTTTTACCAAAATTAATAATTATAAAAAGGGACCAAAAACCTGGCTGACTTGTGATCAGTTCGACCGAGTCGCAGTCCAACCAGCCGGGTCATCTGGTTTTTGACCGAATCAACCTAAGGACTGGTTTTTGGGGTCAACCGGACCGGCCAGAGGACCGGTCCATGGGCCAATCGATCGAACCGGTCCGGGTTTTAAATCAATGCTTAGAATGATAACAATTAAAAATAACACAAGGTCATTTCTGTCATTTAACAAACTCAATAAAGTCACGAGTAGCATTCCTTTTTTCACTTCACTTCTGACTTCACATTGTTACACAGAACAGGAACAATGACACTCCATAAGCTCTCTCTCATAACGCTACTCTGCATCTACCTCACTTCACTTCTCATCCGAGTTGACTCAACTCAGCCTCCATTCTCATGTGACTCATCAAATCCATCAACCAATTCATACACTTTTTGTAAAACCACACTTCCCATAAGCCAAAGAGCCAGAGACTTGGTCTCTAGGCTCACACTAGATGAAAAAATCTCCCAACTCGTTAACTCAGCTCCTGCTATACCCCGACTCGGTATCCCAGCCTATGAGTGGTGGTCCGAGGCATTACATGGTGTGGCCAATGCCGGCAGAGGCATCTTTTTCAATGGAACCATTAAAGCTGCTACTAGCTTCCCTCAAGTTATCCTCACTGCTGCTTCCTTTGATAGCTACAGGTGGTACCGCATTGGCCAAGTAAGCATTAATACTCTCTTCAAATGATAACATTTGTTTTAACTAATATGATACTAATTAATTAATATGTAACATTTTGATTATGTGTATAGGCTATTGGACTTGAAGCTAGAGCAGTGTACAATGCAGGGCAAGCAATTGGAATGACATTTTGGGCACCAAATATTAACATATTTAGGGATCCCAGATGGGGAAGAGGACAGGAGACACCTGGCGAGGATCCATTGGTTACTGGGAAATATTCAGTGTCTTATGTGAGAGGTGTTCAAGGTGATACCTTTAATGGAGGGAAGCTTAAAGGGAACCTTCAAGCTTCAGCTTGTTGTAAGCATTTCACTGCTTATGATTTGGATAATTGGAAGGGCACAACTCGTTACAAGTTTGATGCTCGCGTAAGTGAAAATGAAAACCAATGCCCTTTTCTTGGATTTTTTCCCTTCTTTTTGTCTGTTTCTTGATCTTTTGTGCCCTGTTCAAAGATTCCTCCTAGGCCTTAGTGCCAAGTTCTATATTTTATTCACAAAGATCAGATGGGTCATTGGTGGATGCAATAATTGTGCTTTATTGGGTTTTGCATGGTAAAAATTCTAAAATGAACCAACTGAAAAGCTGTAATCTGCTTTAGGGCTGCTTTTGCTTTAGGCAAGAAGCACTTTTAAGATGTGTTTGTTACAAACTATTTTCATGGTGTGCTTAGGTGACTGTGCAAGATTTAGCAGATACATACCAGCCCCCATTTGAAAGCTGTGTAAAGCAAGGAAGAGCCAGTGGCATAATGTGTGCTTACAACAGAGTTAATGGAATCCCAAGCTGTGCAGATCACAATCTCTTATCCAAGACTGCTAGAAGACAATGGGGGTTCCATGGGTAAAAATAACATTAACATTTAAACATTTAATCTGATAAAATCTATAATAATAATGTTTAAGATAATGTATTTTTTGATGAATTTTAATAATAATCAGGTACATAACATCAGACTGTGATGCGGTGTCCATCATCTATGATGCTCAAGGATACGCTAAATCACCAGAAGATGCTGTTGTTGATGTGCTGAAAGCTGGTATGGCAGGACCTTATGCTTTAATTGTTTTGTCTTGATTGTATAAATTGACGACATGTGCATGTGTTTGTATAAGATAAGACTCTGTGTTTAATGTCGGCTGCCTCTTTGTTTAGCTCTGAATATTTTATTCTACTGATGGATTTTCTCTTGGACGTTGTGATCAAATCTGGACCTAATCAGTATATGGCCATTAGATCCCTGGAGTTGGACTTGTTGTTTCTCTTTCTATTACTTGGATTTTGCTTATATATCCACCGGTACCGACGGACAGAACAATAAAGTTGAAATTCAAATTATTAAAGTTATAATGGGGATGTCTAAATTGAAATTTCTATTATTGAACTTGAAATGTTCATCTTAAATGGTAGAATTTTTTTGTTCGATGGCCTCCCGTTTCAACTTTAATGATCATTGTTTCAATTTTATAGCCCTCCAGTTATCTAATTTTATTGCCCTCTCGGTACTAGGAGGTATTGTAGACGTGCCCTCTATTTTTTGGTTTTGCTTATGTATCCTCCGGTACTAGTACTGAGGGTTCATTCAACCTGAAACAATACCATTAAATTGAACTTGAAATTTCTACCATTAAACTTGAAATTGATACGTGAACTTGAAATGTTTCATGTTCACTACTAGAAGATTCAAGTTCAATGGCCATTGTTTTAACTTCAATGACCTGATATTGCAGACACACCCTTTATTTTTGGTTCAAAAGCATCCAAATTAATTATCTGTTTTAAAAACTCATCTCACTTTGGATTCTTAAGATTGTATTCATTAGATGAATGACCAAAACACCAACATTATAACTCTAGTAGACTAGTACTCACCCTTGAGAACCACTTTAATCATAACTACGATGTCTACACTCTTTGTTTAGAAGAAAATTTACTTTTTGAAAGTGTGAATTGAAATCAAGTTTTTAAAATGCGGTGAAATTGATGTCACATTGGACATGAATGGTCTGGAATTTCCCAGTATTAAAGCTGATCATAAGACTATAATTTAGGCATTGTACATTACTAACAAGCTTTTACCATTGTCTTGATGCAACTGTTACAGGCATGGATGTCAATTGTGGATCCTACTTACAAAAACACACAAAAGCAGCAGTACAGCAGAAAAAATTGCCGGAATCTGAAATAGATAGAGCTCTTCACAATCTTTTCTCCGTTAGAATGAGGTTAGGACTCTTCAATGGTAACCCATCAACACAATCTTTTGGCAAAATCAGAGCAGACGTTGTCTGCTCTCCTGCTCACCAGGTTCTAGCCCTTCAAGCAGCTCAAGATGGAATTGTCCTGCTGAAGAACTCTGCCAGACTCCTCCCATTGCCAAAATCAAAATCCATGTCTCTTGCCATAATAGGCCCCATTGCCAATTCTGCACAAACACTTCTCGGAAACTATGCAGGTCCTCCATGCAGATCCATTACGCCACTGCAAGCATTGCAAGGCTACATCGAGAACACAGTTTATCACCCTGGTTGTGATACAGTTGCATGCTCTTCAGCTTCAATTGACAAGGCAGTGGACATAGCGAAAGGGGCTGATCATGTGGTGCTGATTATGGGATTGGACCAAACTCAAGAGAAAGAGGAGCTTGATCGTGTGGACTTGGTGCTCCCCGGAAGGCAACCAGAACTCATTACCAGTGTTGCGAAAGCTGCAAAGAAACCAGTTGTTCTAGTGCTTCTTTGTGGAGGTCCTGTTGATGTAACTTTTGCAAAGTATGCCAGCAACATTGGAAGCATTCTGTGGGCTGGTTATCCTGGTGAGGCTGGAGGAGTTGCACTTGCCCAAGTCATATTTGGTGACCACAACCCAGGTGAATTTACTGACATTGCTGTTGGAAAACAATAAGATTTATATTTTAAATTTGATGTGTATGTTGCATTAACAAGATTTGAAGGTAACCACATGGAGTTCTAACGACTAAAATGATGAATCGGATATTGCTACGCAGGAGGAAGATTACCGATGACTTGGTATCCGCAAGATTACGTTAAAGTACCAATGACAGACATGAGAATGCGACCTCAAGCAACTTCAGGTTATCCAGGACGTACATATCGATTCTACAAAGGGAAAAAGGTCTTTCCATTTGGGTATGGTCTCAGCTACTCGAAGTATTCCTACAAGTTCAAATCTGTCACCCAAAACACGCTTTACTTAAACCAGTCATCAACTACAAAGATGGTTGAAAATCAGGAAGTAGTTCGTTACAAGTCTGTTTCAGAATTAGGTACAGAATTCTGTGAGACAAGGAAGTTCTCAGTCACCGTTGGAGTTAAAAATCACGGAGAGATGGAAGGTAAGCATCCGGTGTTGCTGTTTGTGAAGAGTGCAATGCCTGGAAATGGGAGGCCAATAAAACAGTTGGTTGGATTCCAAAGTGTGATTCTAAATGCAAAAGAAAAAGCTGAAATTGAATTTGAGCTGAGCCCCTGCGAGCACCTTAGCAGAGCTAATGAGGATGGCTTGATGGTAATGGAAGAAGGACCACATTTCTTGGTTGTTGGAGATGAAGAATATCCAATCAATCTTGTAGTATAATATGAGAAACTAATTGCTTCTTCACAAAATGATCTTTATGTGAACATATTGATCAACTTAAGAAAGGGGTAAAACATCCAATCAAAATATTTCCTTCACAAGAAAACTTTGGAGACATTTCTCTTCAGTTATTAACGAGAACTGTTTTGTCTTTGATGCCCATATAGCACACCATTCTTGATTGATTTTTTCTTTTGTTGCTTTTCAATTTCTAGTGAAGAAAAGCAAGATTCCGTTTCGGCCCCAGGGCGGTATGGGCTTGACGATTATTCAATTAGAGAAGTATAATTGTGTACAGCATGATGACTACATGCACTCTACTCTACCAAATAATGTGATTATGGGCATGGCTAAGTATCTCGGTACCTATATTGACATATTAATTTTTTTTTTTTTTAAAAAAAAAAATTCCGAGATTGAAGTTGAAACAAAAATATTGCACTTGAAACGGGGATTATACTTGAAACTTCTATCAATTTCCAATTTCAATATTACGGTATGAGTATTGAGATATATTGGCAATATCAGTGATTATATTATGTGGTAGCATGACAAATTTCTTAACATAGCTGTTATTGCTATCATTTTATCATTTGTCTGTCATGAACTGCATGATAAATATTCAAAAGTCATCTTACTACTCTTTTCTAGTTTTCTTGATGCATTTTGGTTTCAAACTTCAATCATTATTCCCAAATTTACAAGAAGCAATAATTATTAATTTTGTAGATGATTTGTTATTTTTTTGTATTGTTTCAAATATGACTTGAGATAACTTACAATATTGAGAAATTTCACGGGAAGAGACGTTAAATCAAGGGGTAAGTTGGTTTAATTATCTTTGACAATTTTATAGAGGAACATGATTAGATAAGAATATTAGTAATTAGATTTTTCGAACTAGTCTAAAATGCTGGAATATCTAAACATCTTAAAAAAGTATTAACTTTGGAATAGTGATTCCTATTCATGTGTATTTTTGGGAAGTTTCATTATTTTATGATAAAACTAAATTATTTTGTTTTATTATTATTATTATTAAGATGAAAGTCAAAATTTGACGGATTTTATGAGGTTTGAAACAAAAATTATTTTTTGAATGTTTTAGAAGAGATAAAACTATAAAACATGTTGATGGTGGTTTTTTACGGTCTACATCCTAAGGAGGATCCGAACTTATTGTTGTACTACCTGATCAAAATGGTTAGAAAGGTCCAAGGGACCAAAAGCAATAGGAAGATTGGAATGACCCGACCCGAGGCATGTAATGAAGTGCTCTCCCAGAGGAAAGTTTCTATGGATGAAGCAATGGTGAACCCGACTTGATCGCATTGAAGTATGGATTGGGGGTGCTCCGTATGGTTGGGATACCTCAACCCAAGAAGATTTGGCGAATTTGCACCCGACCAGGTTAAAGTTGCATGACGTACGCCCCACCTGAAAAAGAGTGCATCTAGAAGGCTAATGCTGAAAGTAGTAAAGCAGCGATTCACATGAATCTCTGAGTCATATGAGCCGTCATAGGCAGCCATAGGTCGGTGCACTGGTGACCGGCGTAAACACACACCTATAACGCAAGCGTACGTATCGTTCAAGTAGTATAAAAAGTATCGATCCAACGAGGACTTAATACCTAAGCTATTAATTTTATGAGGTCAAATGATTACTAGTATCTAACAGGTTGTTTGATTGATTTGAAATGAAGACGATTCTAAATTTAAAAAACAAGTAAATAAAATTGTTCGAAAGTAGGTTTTAAGAAAATTCAATATTAAAAACTACATAGGGTTGTGATTTCTTCCAATATCATTTTAAAAATGAAGTGATTATCTTAAAGTTGGGTAATATATTGATTTATTAACCTGGAACACTAAATTATGTAAAAGCCTCTTCCGATGGTCAATTACAAATACCTAGTATAATCCAATTGAACCATATGTCTATGTCAACCAAAGATTCATTAAGATTAAGTTCCAATTTGGCTACCCCCGCCCGACAGGTATATTCCTATCATGTAAGGAAATCTATTAAAGGGTTATCTATCCTCAAGGAAGATCGTGGGCTATTGAGTCTAAGGTCTTAAACTTAAAATCTCTATGTCTAGTTCATTTTAAGTTTACCTAGTCAATTTTATTAGTGACCAGTTAATAAAAAGCATTAAGATTAAGACTCAATAAATAAATCTTTATATTACCCAAACTATAATCTAACCCCTTATAAACCGGTGATATTAGATTTCATCACAACCCTAGATAACTAACTTAGTTACAACTCATAGCTAGGGCTGGTAAAAACTTAAAAGACATAAAATAAAATTACTAAAAAGTAAATGCTGAAAGATAAATGCAATAAAATAAAATGCTAAAGTAAAAGGAATTAACTTCTACTATTTACTATTTAGATATCTCCCTTAATATAATATATATACTTGTGATAATTTTCTCAACCAGTCATATAGGCGGTAACCTGATTAAATCAAATTAAGTCCAACCAGCCATTAAGGCGGTAATATTTGTCCATAAGCCAGCCATAAAGGCGGAACCAAAATAAACCAGCCATAAAGGCGGAACCAAAATTAAATTACCAACCGACCAATCTGGCGGTATCTTTGATTAGTCAGGTTTAAACCATATTAAAATTAAATTACCAACCGACCAATCTGGCGGTATCCTTTTTAAGTCAAATTTTATATAGTTTATATATTATATTAAAGGAAGATTAATATAAATAGCAATAGTAAAAGAATTACCTTTCACCCTAGCAGGGGGAAGTTACCTCCTCATGGTGAATAGTAAAAACTGTAAAAAATAAAGAAATTAAATTACTATTATTACAAAACGTAATTAAAATTTAATTACAAAACTTAAATTAAAGAAACTAGAGAGAGAAACTCTCTATTTACATCAAAGAGAGAGAGAATGATACAACTGAAACTGAAATCTCGAGCTCAATTTATAGACCCCGGTAGGCCTCCAGCATCGCGACGCCAAGCCAGCGTTGCGACGCCCGTTGATCTTCGACACGTGTTGCTTGGCTTCGCGAGATCGTGACACGTGGCACTGTTATGTCGGCAGTTGACTTTTTGATGTCGGCAACATGTGATTGTGACACGTGTCCAGGTGCATGTTAGCGTGATCCGCTGAGATTTTGACACGTGGCAGGTGCATTTTAGCGTAGATGATGATTGTCGGCATCTTAGGATGATGACACGTGGCAGGCGCACGTTAGCAGATCTTCTGTGATGGTGACACGTGGCACGACGCACGTTAGCAAAGTCAACTTTTCAGATTCTGACACGTGGACCAGGCGCATGTTAGCAAGGACTCGGCGCACGTTAGGCGTCGCGACGCGAAGGGTTTGGGCGTCGCAACGCAGACAATTTACCAAAATGCCCTTTTTGCCAATTTTCTATGTTTTGCTCCAAATCACCTCCAGAATGTCCTGAAACTTTATTTATCTACAAAATATCACAAAACACATCAAAATATTCACAAAACTCAAGAAACTATACAAAATATTAGGTTAAAATGAGTGGGAAATAGTGATAGATTTACCACTCATCACACCCCCAAACCTAACATTTTGCTAGTCCTCGAGCAAAACATAGAATAAAATTACATAATAAAATTTAACTAAGCCACTTTCGTAGGGATCACGGTTGCATTTAGCGTATGCAACAAGCCTTTAAACCCCTAGGTGTACCTAGTGGACGAGTTGTAGTCTCGTGAGGGTTTACAGCAATGATACCCACAAACATTTTACAAAAGCAAAAATGTAGTAAAACTATTGCACACAAAAGCAAAAAGACAAACGAAAAGGGAATAAAGATGTTAGTGACTAATCAGATGAAACTTCTACTCCAAGTTACTAGTTGTTTTGTTTCTTTCTAAATTACAGAATAAGTAAATTCTCCGATTATATTTACCATTCTCCAAATACACAGCCAACAAAATATTAAACAACTCATTTTTGCCCACAACAGTCATAAGTGTAGTTGATAAGAGAGTAATATTTGTGTCATAAAGTTTTATCAGATTTCACACCTTGTTGTAGCAATAGAATAATTTTTTCTGATTTTTTTCTTTGATTTTTCTCTATTTTTATTTATATATAATATCTTCCATCTATGTAACGAGCTTTGGGTCGGTGGCTCCCAAACCAGTTGGCTTTAGGGCATCAGGTGTTAAGGCACCCTTACGGACTTAATTACTCAGACTTCAGATATATATATTTTTTTGCAGCATCTTTGATCCATGTAGCGAGCTTTGGGCCAGTGACTCCCAAACCAGTTGGCTTTAGGGCACTAGGTGTTAAAACACCCTCACAGACTTAATAACTCGGACCTTAGATTTATTTTATTTTATTTTTTTACTCCATTTCTTTTTGAGATGCTTCCTCCAATTAAACTAGAGCACTGAATATTACAAACTTTTCAATTATAGCTCATGTCTGTATGTTACTATATATGTTGATAATACCTGCCAACTGAGCATATGAAGATCCATTTTAGTCAGTTTTATGGAAAATTCACAAATTAAATAATTTAAAAGGATATAAACAAAAATTAACTTGTTCCGAAAAAATGGTTTAAGATACGTCTCAGGAGTGGAAATTCCTTACTCAGCTATCTCTTACCAATTTCACCTTTTTAGTCAAAATAAAAACACAAAAACACAAAATATTTTTGTAATTTTAGAAAAAATTTCAATTTTTTTTGTATTTTTCGAAAAATTTTGGACTAAAAATAAAAATAACACACAAATTAAAAACAATGTACTAATCAACTAATTCCATCCCTCAAACCTAAATGAGACATTATCCCCAATGTCATAAACAATAGAAGAAGAGTTTAGAAGGTAGTATCTGGTTAGCTGAAATTCTACAAGAAATTAAAGGTTAAGATCCAGATTAACACGACGCCTCTTACCACGATCATCTTCGGACCAATTTATTTTTGAAAGGATAGGGTCAACTTGTGGTTCATAGGCTAAGAGTTGGTCTATTAGATCCGGAGCAGTTCTGGCAGTGAAGAGAAGTTCTTTCATAGGTTTTGACACAAACCCATTTCTCCGAGCTGTTGGGGTTGGTGCTCAGAGCGCCAATTCCCGGTTGTATTTCTTTTGAATACTTCTGTAAAACATTATTATTATGAATAATATATGCAGTTTCTATAATATAATCTATCTTTCTATATGGTAAAGACGTAATGACCCTAGAATGATTAGTCATGATACAGTTGCAAAAGCGTCGCAACGGACATTGAGTAGTATCATGACGTTATCATTCTCAGACAGTTCCTGATCAAGGTTTACACTACTTGGTCAGTAAAGTAAACCCGTTGAGACCGGTACATGTCGTATACTGGAATATTTGATTCCAATGGTTTCTCAATGAACCATAAGTCTTGGAGACTAGTATAGACGTGTAGGTGTTTATAGCAGATAAACACTGAACGACTCACCGAAGATTCTTAATGGATGGTACACCAACGTCAATAAGAATCTTCTCGGGTTGAGTAGCACTTGTGATTCTTAGACTTGAGATGCCATTGTGGGCACATGAGACATCTTCTACACTTAGACGGCAGTCACGTCACCGATCTATTAAGATCAGACCTCCGCCTGTTCGTTGGGTGTAGATAGATCCTCAGGGTGTCCTATGTGTATCAAGATAGGATCCGTCAGTTCTGTGTACCAGAGCATAGGTAGTCCATATGCTTAGCAATCAGATAAAACCATGGGCTCGTGGTAAAGTTTAGAAGTTAGTTCTAAACATTCTTTTTGAGATTGCTAATAGAATAATCGACTGGATAATCCCGATAGAGATTTGACGTTTACATCTATATCTCTGGGATTTTTTCCGGATACCTGTGACGGAGGAATTATACATTTGCCTTGACCTCGACCTGTATGGTTCAGCGAGATTATCCGTGATCGTCATAATCTACGGGTGGATAGATTATGGACACGAAATTAGATTTCGTGACAGATATACCTGAATCTAGAGAGTCTCAATAATGAAACATACTCGTAGAGCACTAGAGCAACATTAATAAATAATATTGATTATTTATAAAGTCGTTTAAAGGTTAAACGCAAGATACGTGCTAAAGGGATTAGATAGTCATTTGCCTAATTATTGTGTATTTACATTTAATACTTGATTAATTTAAATACACATTAATTAATAGTCAAAATGAGTTATTTGACTTATATCCTAAATGAATATATGTTTTTAATATTTAATGTAAATATTATACATATATTTAATATATTTGTATTTGATTAATTAATTGATTATTTAATTGTTAAATGATTAAATTAATTAAAATATAAATATCTTACATTAGGATATTTGATGTAAATGATATTAGTTGTTTTTGTTGACTTTATATAAATATCTATAAAGTGTTATTAAGATATTTATGCAAGTTGATTTAATGAAATTGAAATGAAATTAAAACAAAATTTGCTTATTATTCCATTTGGTAATTTCGGCCAAGGCCTTAATGTAATAAGTATATATTGTTTTATTTTTCATTTACACTTTAACCTAATACACTTTACTAAAAGAAACTCCATTGAAGAAGCCAAAGGAAGTTTGTGAAAAGAAAGACAAAAATCAAAAAGCTTGGATTTTTAGTAAGTTTCTTGAACTTGCTATTAGTAAGGAATTTGTTCCTTAGGTTCTAGGCTTTAATATATGATATTCTAAGGTTATTTATTTCTTTTTTCCTTGTGGTTTTTGTTGATGGAAGTTTTGATGGAGGTGTAAAGCATGTGTGATGAAGGAAGTGTATAACTATTGTAGTAATAAGCTTTCTTTTAAGGTTTTGGAAACCATGTTGCTAATCTAGAGTTGTTGACCCACTCTTAGATGACCTAGATTTTATCTTGAGTTGTTTCATTGTGTTGAGACTTGGATTGGATGTAAGAATGACGATTGAAGTAATTGATTTAATGTATTTGGTCTAATTTGTCCAATTTGTGGAAATTGAAAAATTAAGGTTCATGACCAATTCCAAATTTGGGGCTTTTCATATATGTTGTGTATTTGTGTGTGTATATGATGCATATAAAGTTTCATGTTGATTGGATTACATTTAGATGTGTTTTGAAGCACGAAATGACAAAAGGCACAAAATGCCCCCTTTGTGAGGCTCACGGCTTTGGAGTCAAAAATTTGGGATTTTTGTTGCTTATGGTGTTTTAATGTTTTGAACATGCTAAGTTCATCTTAGAAATGATTTAGAATCATTCAAAATTGATTAGATCAATTTCGGACTAAAATGGACAAAATACCAAAGTAAGGGTAATTTGGTAAATTCACTTAAATATGATTTATTGAATTTTATTTCATAATTTGATTATTGGAATATTAAATAAATATGTTTATTTAATTAATCCGAGAAAAATTTTTGAAATCGGAAAATACGATTTTCCACCGCTTCCGCTGCAATACCGGATTCACCCCCTAAGAAACCCCTACACGAGCATCATCAAGAAACACACAAAGAAAATCATAAAAATCCATCAACGTTAAACAACCCAATTGGTTTCTGGTGTATGTTCAGGTTCGCCCAAGATAGCACTATAAAAATTTCCTCCAATGTACCCAAGCCACCTGGCAAAGCAATAAAAGCATCAGCACGGTTAATCATTTCTACCAGTCGTTCAGACATACCTGGCACGATCAGTTCCTCTCCGTTTGATGATCCAATAAGATTTGCCTCTGCCAAGGGTTTTGGGATGATTCCCAAAACATGACTGCCTCCTTCCTGTACGGCCTTTGAAACGATCCCCATTAGTCCAAGATTGCCTCCGCCATATACTAAGTACATGTTCCTTGCAGCTAAGACTCGACCCAATTCCTGTGCTGCCTCTATGTATTGTGGTTTAGTACTAACACTACTACCGCAAAACACACAGATGTTTTCAACTCATCTTCTTGAAGTGGCTTCCATGTTTTACTCTGGATGTCTTCAAAAGTGCAATGATGAGTTGAATTTATAACACCTAAAAAGGGTGAGTAAAATAATAGCACTAGTACCTGCCAAATGACAATTATTAGTTAATAGTAAAATAAATCGTGGTAGTCAAAAAGGTCTGGATCCTGTCGGAGAAAATAAAAGAAAACAACAAAACAAATCATAATTATTAGGAAAAGACAAAGAGATATAATATGTACAAGAATTTACAACTTGATTAATGTCTATGCGTCAGGGACAAGCTTCTCATCCAATTTTCTTATAAATTGGCAAACAGTGTCTTTTTTAGTCAGATTCCCAAGACTTAACTGTTGTCTTTCTTTTTGAAATTGTGTATGTAATTTACGAAAAGTTATGTTAACATATCCATCGGGATGCGTCTCAAAAGTCGAAGATATATCATATAAAGACTCCTTACTCAAGCCATCCCTAATGAATTTAATTTTATCTTCGCGATTATCAGACACCATTCCTAAAAAACGACAACGAGTATTGCAATTCCAGCGTGTACATTTGTAACAAACACCCATTTGCTTAGCTCTACGTTTCTTTGCATATGTGCTTCTTCCAAAACCAGGCAGATGTGAAATAAAAGTGTCAGAAGACTCACCTGCCAATCAGACTCGTGCTTCAATTACTCAACGAATATCATTAGGAACACCATGGATTGTCAGTAACCTCATTCGTTCCAAGCGAGCTTTGTAAACTTTCATCAGAGATTTTTGAGGGAGAGAAGGAAATTGCTTGTGAAGATTTGCGAGAGCTTCTTCCATCTTGAAATGTCTTAATCTGTAAAAACTAAACACATAAAATTAAATCACACCAAATCACAATATATACAAAAATTACATGGGTTGCCTCCCTGAAAGCGCTAAGTTTAAAGTCGTCAGCTAGACGTGACTGCCTGAACGTTTATGCTAGATCTGAAAGTGTGACACTTTCTTTTTTTCGCTAAAATGATCTCCCCAGTAGTGCTTGACACGCTGACTGTTAACTTTGAATGTGTTGTTGGTGTTGGGATCCAGTAATTCAACAGCTCCATAAGGTAAAACCTGAGTGATCACAAAAGGACCTGACCACCTAGATTTCAACTTTCCAGGGAAAAGTTTCAACCTCGAGTTGTACAACAACACCTGCTGCCTTGGTTCCAACTGTCTGTGCACTATTTTTCGGTCATGCCATTTCTTTGTCTTTTCTTTGTATAATCTGGCATTCTCATAAGCCTGTAGGCGAAATTCCTCCAATTCATTAAGTTGGTGAAGTCTTTTCTCTCATGCAGCTTGTGAATCAAACTTCAACTTCTTCAGTGCCCAATACGCCTTGTGCTTAAGCTCAACTGGAAGATGGCACGCTTTCCCAAACACCAATCGATATGGGGACATACCAATGGGTGTCTTGTAAGCTGTCTGGTAGGCCCATAATGCATCATCTAGTTTTGTTGACCAGTCTCTCCTTGTTAATCCAACAGTTCTTTCTAGGATTCCTTTGATTTCCCTGTTTGAAACCTCAACCTGTCCATTTGACTGTAGATAGTAAGTTGTGGCAACCTTGTGAGTAACTCCGTATTTGGATAAGAGTGCATCGAAGTATCTGTTGCAGAAATGCGAGCCACCATTGCTGATGATTGCACGAGGTGTTCCGAACCGAGTGAAAATATTCTTTTTCAGGAATTTGATCACCACTTTTGAATCATTGGATGGAAATGCAATTGCTTCAACCCATTTGGAGACGTAGTCAACAGCAACCAGGATGTACAGGTTTCCGAATGATGGAACAAACGGTCCCATGAAATCTATACCCCACACATCGAATATTTCCACTTCTAGAATGTTTTGCAATGGTCATTCGTTTCTATTGGAAATATTTCCCGTTCTATGGCACCTGTCACATTGAAAAGCAAAAAGATAAGCATCTTTAAAAAGAGTGGGCCAGAACAAACCTGATTGAAGGACTTTGGCTGCAGTTTTGTTTCCAGGGAAGTGTCCACCATATGGTGATGAATGACAGTGCTGCAGAACACTGTTGACCTCCTCATGTGGAACACATCGTCTCAATAATTGATCAGCACACCGTTTGAACAGGTACGGCTCATCCCAGACATAATGCTTGAATTCTTTGAAGAACTTCTTCCGTTGCTGAGTTGTCCATTCCAACGGCCATTTTCCTGACACAATGTAGTTGACATAGTCAGCATACCAAGGGACTTCCTGTTGTTTCATGGCAAACAGCTGTTCAGCTGGAAAAGTTTCTTTGATTGACAGTTCTTTGTCAGCTGTTTCTCCATTCTCGAGCCTCGATAGATGATCTGCTACCTGATTCTCTGTCCCTTTCCTGTCTCGAATCTCCACGTCAAATTCTTGTAGAAGAAGTATCCAACGGATCAATCTGGGTTTGGCATCTTTCTTCGTGATCAAGTATTTGATTGCTGGATGATCTGTGTAGACCACCACTTTGGGACCCAACAGATAGGAGCGAAATTTGTCAAAAGCATACACAACTACGAGCAACTCCTTTTCGGTGGTTGTGTAGTTGAGTTGAGCTTCATTTAGAGTTCTGCTGGAATAATAAATGGTGTGGAAAATCTTTGCTTTACGTTGTCCCAAAACTGCACCTACAGCAAAGTCACTAGCATCACATATCACTTCAAATGGAAGGGTCCAGTCTGGTGCTACAATGATGGGGGCGGAGCCCAGCTTCTATTTTAATATCTCAAAAGCTTCATGGCATTCTTTGGTGAAGTTGAAAGGCACATCCTTCTCCAGAAGATTTCATAGAGGTTTAGCAATCTTGCAAAAGTCTTTGATAAATCTCTTGTAAAAACCTGCATGTCCAAGAAAACTTTGAATACCTTTAACAAATGTTGGTGGAGGTAGTTTTTCAATTGTCTCTATCTTTGCTTTGTCTAACTCAATCCCCTTTTGTGAGATCTGATGTCCAAGAACAATGCCTTCCTGCACCATGAAGTGGCATTTCTCCCAGTTGAGTACCCAGTTTGTATCTTCGCACCTTTGTAACACTTGTTCCAAATTTTACAAAAAATGGTCAAAAGAATATCCAAACACAGAAAAGTCATCCATAAAAACCTTCATACTCTGCTCCAGCATGTCTGAGAATATGGCCATCATGCAACGCTGGAATGTGGCAGGGGTATTAAATAATCCAAATGGCATCCTACGAAAAGCAAAAGTACCATAGGGACATGTAAATGTGGTTTTCTCCTGATCTTCTGGTGCGATGGCAATCTGATTGTACCCTGAATATCCGTCAAGAAAGCAATAGAATTCATATCCCGTCAATCTGTCTAACATCTGGTCAATGAAAGGTAGCGGAAAATGGTCATTTCTCGTGGCTTTGTTCAGCTTCCTGTAGTCCATGCATACTCTCCATCCAGTCACCGTTCTTGTTGGGATTAGCTCGTTCTTTTCATTGGTAACCACAATAATTCCTCCTTTCTTCGGCACACACTGCATAGGACTTACCCAACTGCTGTCTGAGATGGGGTAAATGATGCCAGCATCTAACCATTTGATGATTTCTTTCTTCACGACTTCCTTCATGATTGGATTGAGTCTCCGTTGATGTTCCACTGTGGGTTTGTACTCATCTTTCATCAGGATCTTGTGCATGCAAAATGATGGATTAATGCCTCGAATGTCTGCTATAGTCCAGCCAATGGCTTTCTTGTGCTCTCGTAACACTCTCAGTAGCTTTTCTTCCTGCTCCAATGTTAGTGAATAAGAAATAATAACAGGTAATTCAGAAGAGTTTCCAAGAAATACATACCTGAGATGGTTCAGAAGTAACTTCAGCTCCAACTGTGGTGGTTCTTCAATCGAAGGCTTGATTCGATCTTTCTTTGGCAGTTCCAAGCTTTCAACTGGTGGTGTTGTTTTGAATCGGAATGGTTTGTCAAGGTAGTTGATACATTCCAGAATTTCAGCATCTAGCTCGCTGTCAGTCATGTTGGTGATGCAAGATTCAAGTGTATCTCTGGGATTTGGCTCAGTATTTTGAACGATACTATCAACAACATCAACTCTGAAGCATTCTTCTTCCTTTTCATCACTCGGGAATTTCATGTCTTTGAAAACATTAAAGGTAACTTCTTGGTCCTGTACTTTCATGGTCAGTTCTCCTTTTTGCACATCAATCACAGTTTTACCTGTAGCCAAGAATGGTCTCTCGAGAATGATAGGTATTTCTTTGTCTTCTTCCATGTCAAGGATGATGAAATCTGCTAGGAGAATCAGTTTGTCAACTTTGACCAGCACATCTTCAACAACACCTTTTGGAAATGCGAGTGTTCGGTCAGCAAGTTGCAATGAAACTGAGGTAGGCATTGCTTCTCCAATCTGCAGTTTCCTGTAAATAGAAAAAGGCATCAAGTGAACACTGGCTCCTAAATCACATAAAGCCTTACCGATGTAATGTTCTCCAATGGTGCATGGGATAGTGAAACTGCCAGGATCTTTCAACTTCGGGGGAAGTTTCCTCTAAATGATGGCGCTGCATTCTTCCTTTAATGCTACTGTCTCGTAGTCTCCCAATCTCCATTTTCGTGAAAGAATATCTTTCATGAATTTGACATAACTGGGCATTTGTTCCAAGGCTTCTGCAAATGGGATGTTGATGTGCAGCTTTTTGAAAACCTTCAGGAATCGAGCAAACTGCTTGTCCAGTTTGTTTTTTTGAAGACGCTGAGGAAAAGGTGGAGGTGGAGTGATCTGTTCTTTTTCCTTTTCTTCTTTTTCCTTTGCCTCTTTTTCCTCCATCTGTTGCTCTACTTCTTTTGGAAATTCTTCAATGGTTGCCTTGATTCCAACATATTTGTTGATTTCAGTACCACTTTTCAAGGTGATGGCTTGACATTGCTCCTTCCCTCGGTTCCTTGGATTTGGTTCTGTATTGCTGGGAAGATTTCCTGGTGGTCTGTAACTCTGAGCATTGGCCAGTTGTCCGATTTGATTCCCCAGTGCTTTGATGGAAGTAGATTGGCTTTGAAATATAGCATCATATGCTGCTTGTTGCTTTTTGAACATCTCTGCAATCCATTCTTTCATTTCTGGTTCTTTTTCAAACTCCTGGTTTTGCTGTTGGAATACTGGTGGTGGATAGTTCTTTTGCCCTGAATTGTTGCTCCATGAGAAATTGGGATGATTCCTCCACCCTGGGTTGTAGGTGTTGGAATATGGATTGTTCCCCTGTCTGTTGAAATTGTTGACAAAATTCACTGTTTCTTTTAGTTCTGGTGCTCCTCCATATGGTGAACTTGTGGATCCAGTTGTAAGAGTCTCCATGAATTTGCATATCTGATCCAGCTTGGCACTGACTGTTGTATTGGCTCCACTTTCATAAATTCCTGCAATTCTTTGGATCATGCTCCTTTCTGTTTGCCACAATGAATTGTTGTTGGCCATTTCTTCGATTAGGTCTCAGGCTTGATCTTCTTCTTTTGCCATTAAAGCTCCTCCAGCAGCAGCATCGATTGTGGTTCTCATTATTCCAGAAAGCCCATTATAGAATGTTTGGACTTGAAGCCATGGTGGAATCTCATGGTGAGGACATTTCCGGAGCAAATCTTTGTACCTTTCCCAAGCTTCGTAGAGAGTTTTTGAGTCTTGTTGTACAAAGGATGTGATGTCATTCCTCAGTTTTCCGGTTCTGGCTGGTGGAAAGTACTTTGCAAGAAATTTGGTGGCTAAAGTTTTCCAAGTTGTGATAGAACCTGCTGGTAGTGAATGTAGCCAAGCTTTAGCTCTGTCCTTCAAGGAGTATGGAAAAACATGCAGTCGCATTGCTTCTTCAGCTTCTCGGTTGTAATTGAAAGTACCGCAAACTTCCAGGAAGTTGCTGATGTAGGTATTAGGATCTTCAGTTGCTTTTACCCCAAACTGCACTGATTGCTGAATCATCTGAATGCAAGTTTTGATGTCACCTGCATTTGCTGGTAAGAGAGGAAGTACAATACAGGAAATGAGACCATCAACCACTAGAATGGTTCTGTCTCGAATGGGAATTGGTGGTGCAACCTCCAAAGGTTCAGGTTCCATATTGACTAAAGCTTCTTGGCCTTCTCGCCTTTCCCTTCTCATCTGTCTAATGGTTCTTCCAATTTATGGGTCAAGCGGTCGAAGTTCAAAGCTTTTGTTTCGTCTCATGAAGTTTCTGAGAACCTGAAACACAAGAAAACAAAAACAATAAGTAAAAAGAAATTAGATACAAGTAAAAGTATCTAACCTTAAAACTAATAGTGAAAGATAAATAAGTCCCCAGCAACGGCGTCAAAAACTTGACCGGCGTAAACACACACGTATAACGCAAGCGTACGTATCGTTCAAGTAGTATAAAAAGTATCGATCCAACGAGGACTTAATACCTAAGCTATTAATTTTATGAGGTCAAATGATTACTAGCATCTAACAGGTTCTTTGATTGATTTGAAATGGAGACGATTCTAAATTTAAAAAACAAGTAAATAAAATTGTTCGAAAGTATGTTTTAAGAAAATTCAATATTAAAAACTACCTAGGGTTGTGATTTCTTCCAATATCATTTTAAAAATGAAGTGGTTGTCTTAAAGTTGGGTAATATATTGATTTATTAACCTGGAACACTAAATTATGTAAAAGCCTCTTCCGATGGTCAATTACAAATACCTAGTATAATCCAATTGAACCATATGTCTATGTCAACCAAATTACCTAGATTCATTAAGATTAAGTTCCAATTTGGCTACCCCGCCCGACAGGTATATTCCTATCCTGTAAGGAAATCTATTAAAGGGTTATCTATCCTCAAGGAAGATCGTGGGCTATTGAGTCTAAGGTCTTAAACTTAAAATCCCTATGTCTAGTTCATTTTAAGTTTACCTAGTCAATTTTATTAGTGGCCAGTTAATAAAAAGCATTAAGATTAAGACTCAATAAATAAATCTTTATATTACCCAAACTATAATCTAACCCCTTATAAACCGGTGATATTAGATTTCATCACAACCCTAGATAACTAACTTAGTTACAACTCATAGCTAGGGCTGGAAAAACTAAAAGACATAAAATAAAATTACTAAAAAGTAAATGCTGAAAGATAAATGCAATAAAATAAATGCTAAGGTAAAAGGAATTAACTTCTACTATTACTTTTAGATATCTCCCTTAATATAATATATATACTTGTGATAATTTTCTCAACCATCCAATAGGCGGTAACCTGATTAAATCAAATTAAGTCCAACCAGCAATTAAGGCGATAATATTTGTCCATAAGCCATCCATAAAGGCGGAACCAAAATTAAAATACCAACCGACCAATCTGGCGGTATCTTTGATTAGTCAGGTTTAAACCAGATTAAAATTAAATTACCAACCGACCAATCTGGCGGTATCCTTTTTAAGTCAAATTTTATATAGTTTATATATTATATTAAAGAGAGATTAATATAAATAGCAATAGTAAAAGAATTACCTTTCACCCTAGCAGGGGGAAGTTACCTCCTCATGGTGAATAGTAAAAACTGTAAAAATAAAGAAAGTAAATTACTATTATTACAAAACGTAATTAAAATTTAATTACAAAACTTAAATTAAAGAAACTAGAGAGAGAAACTCCATATTTACATCGAAGAAATGAGAGAGAATGGTACAACTGAAACTGAAATCTCGAGCTCAATTTATAGACCCAAGTAGGCCTCCAGCGTCGCGACTCCAAGCCAGCGTCGCGACGCGCGTGTATCTTCGACACGTGTTGCTTGGCTTCGCGAGATCGTGACATGTGGCACTGTTATGTCGGCATTGACTTTTTGATGTCGGCAATATGTGATGGCGACACGTGTCCAGGTGCATGTTAGCGTGATCCGCTGAGATTTTGACACGTGGCAGGTGCATTTTAGCGTAGATGATGATTTTCGGCATCTTAGGATGATGACACGTGGCAGACGCACGTTAGCAGATCTTCTGTGATGGTGACACGTGGCACGGCGCATGTTAGCAAAGTCAACTTTTCAGATTCTGACACGTGGACCAGGCGCACGTTAGCAAGGACTCAGTGCACGTTAGGCGTCGAGAAGCGAAGTGTTTGGGCGTCGCAACGTGGACAATTTACCAAAATGCCCTTTTTGCCAATTTTCTCTGTTTTGGTCCAAATCACCTCCAGAATGTCATGAAACTTTATTTATCTACAAAATATCACAAAACACATCAAAATATTCACAAAACTCAAGAAACTATACAAAATATTAGGTTAAAATGAGTGGGAAATAGTGATAGATTTACCACTCATCAACTGGCAGGCAGTTGGCTTGTAGGTTGTCAGAAGAGGCAGTGGATGCAGTGATTATGAGGGACAATGATGTTTAAGTGATGGAAGGTGATGTCAGAGTCAGTTTAAAGGGGTTTTGAGAACCTATATGAAGGGGTTGAAGTCATTTATAAGAGAGCCTTTATGGAAACTTTTTTTTTTTTTTGCATTCTGATTCCTTTGGATTGTATTCAGATTACTATAATTTGAGAACAAGAGTACTAAAAGAAGCTGGTAATAGAGAGAGAGAAAGTGTGTCGTGTATTCAACCACATTATGAGAAATAGATCAGACTATCCTTATCCGAGGAGATATTTATTGTAACACTATACATCCACTGTTAGACTCTTGGATCAGTATTTAACCTGAGGTCAATAAAATCATATCCTTTTTCTCCCGTGGACGTAGGTTGGAGCCGCTCTCCACCGAACCAAGTTAAATCAATGTCTCTGTGTGACTGTTTATGCGAGTACCACAACCAAATAAATTCAGTAGTTGAGAGAGGTTTGTTTAAGGAGTAATTCCATCTATTGTCCTCGGAATGAAAAAAGCCGTCAATAATTGGAACCATCTGTGGGGATATTTTTGTGATATTTTATATCGTATCGCAAGTGTACGGTGTCAAGTTTTAGTATAAATGAGTTTAGAGTGTCGAACCCATAGGGATTGCGTTAACTCGCACTAAGTACTACAATTAATAATCCTAACTTTATTTAGATGACAAATAATAAAGATTAAAGTAAATAAATAAATATATAATAATTTGATAGGAGGAACTAATACGATAGAGATTCTGGATCCTGATTTCACTTAGTTGTCACCTATATATTTGTCATGCCAATTAATCATTGTTCAGTTATATTGTTTATAAGTCAAGACTCCTAAAATATCCACTCTCTCTCTCGAGTGCCGAGTGAAAATATCATCAACTATAGACTTCGATATCTCTATAAAAATCCAATAGTTAACGACTCATTATGATTTGTGATTCTATGTTAACGACTTCAAAGGACTACGGATTCTCTCGAACTCTATAAAATCCTAGGTCATATTCTCTAGATCTATTCAAAATCTCCTCTCTCGAGTGATAGATTCTAAACATTCATCATCATATTTGTGGCCAGCAAACACAAAGCATTAAACTCAAAAGAATATAAATAAATCAATAAAACTTCATAACAAAATCAGCAATTAAAATTAAGGTTCAAACATCAGTTACATCATTCTTCGGAATTAAGGAGTTAGTTCATGAAAAAAGATAAAATCAATGATAAACAATTCATGAATCTAATGGAAATCATTAGAGTTCTAAGAAAGAAACAAGAAGATAAAACCCGAATTGAATCTCTTCCTCCTCGGATGTCACAGATTTTGTCTCCTCTTGTCGCTCTTCAATCCTCTCCTTGGATCTCTAAAAATATTTATTTCTATGTTTTGTGATGTGTATTAGCCTCCTTTTGAGTATTGGACGAACTGTTCTATTTATAATAGAGGCTAGGAGTCATTAAACATCTAAAAAAACCCTGAAATCCTGTTTCTAGTCCGCGGGGGACGCTTCGGCGCCGAACAGTGGCGCAGCAGCGCCCAACTCTCGGGAAAATGTATGTAAATGACTAGATCCCATCGAGTAGATGCAAATCGATATATTATGGGTCTCGTAACTCTTTCTAAATCAAAAGTTATAGCCTTTTTAATTTAAGTGCGCAGCTGATGCATGTTTTTGCTGCTTCTTGAGTCGGATACTCCCGATAGGTCCCAAAATACACGTATTTGCTCCATTCTTGATGTTATAATGCTTCCTACAAATAAGACATAAAATAAACTATCAAATACATTAAATGGCTCGAACCATAACAAAATAATAGGCTAAAGATGCTAAAATAAGTGGGTATAAACCACACTTATCAAACACCCCCAAACTTAAGATTTTGCTAGTCCCGAGCAAAAGATAAAATAAAAACTAAATTCACATAAATAATTAAAAATAACTAAATTAACTAAGCCACTTTCGTAGGGTCACGATTGCATTTAGCATATGCAACAAGCCTTTAAACCCCTAGGCGACCCTAGTGGACGAGTTATAGTCTCGTGAGGGCTTACAGCGACGACACCCACAAACGTCTTTCACACACAATCATGAAAAAATATAAAAATAAATAAAACAAATAATCCCAATAGTTGCACATAAAATTTTCCTCAAAGAAAGCTTATAAATGAAATTAGAGAACCTTCAAAGTACGCAATTGCAACTCGAATCCAAATTCTTGAATAAATTATCTAAGCTAGACTCACGGTGTGTGTGTTTAAAGGTTCGGTCACAGCTTGACTCCTAAGTAGGCCAACTCAATGATTTCGTTTAAAAATAGAATCGATGGGTCAAACCAACCTAGATATCTCAATTATGCTCTGTAATTGCTTTATTTCGTGCTGAGTATGGTATGATTTTCTTTTCTTTTCTTGTCTCTTTTTGCTTTTTCTCATTTTGCACTCATTTTTTTTCAACTCACCTACCCTTAAGGTACATTTCTCCTCATGATGGTCCTAATACTCGCCCATGGGTAGCTTCACGCTTATCGGTTATAAGGTGGTTTATTTTCTTTCTTTAGAGACATTTTTCTTTTTAGCTATACCACACTTCATAACACTAGCAAATCAAGATAGATATCTAAGCAAACGGTCATTCATCGACATGCAATTTCTTCAACTATCACCTTGTCAACTACTTAAGTTTTCACTGCTAAAAAACCTGTTTTTTTAAGTGCTTACGAGTCTAACATAGATCAGTTATTCAAGGCATCAGATAAAAGTAAATCGGGCACTTATCATTTCTAAAATTTCACCCATAAACAAACAAAATTCATCATATGATTTATACTTTACTATCTATGACTAAAAAGAAATACTTTTTTTTCAACTTATACAAATAAATAACAAGTAAGCAACATGCACACACCCTCAAACTTAAAACTTGCATTGTTCTCAATGTAAGATAAAAATTTAAAGAACAAGAGTGAGGAACAACACTACCATGCATGGAGTTGATCAGGCTCTTGCTGGTTAGAATTTGGTTGCGCGGGCGTTGTGTGTTTCGTGCTACCTGCATAAATAACATGCAAATAATAAATAGCACACAATAAAATAAAATAAAATAAATTAAAATATAAAATTAAAATTAAAGAAAATAATAATAAAATAAATGCAAGGGTTGCCTCCCGCTAGCGCTAAGTTTAACGTCTTCAGCCAGACGCAACCACCCAAAATGGTTATGGTGGCTTAAAGTAGTGAACCGGGTAATTTCATCTGCTTTCTTCTTTGGTATCCACCGGTTCTTATGACATGAAAAAGACAGCTTGGCAGGCTGTGGTAATTTATCTATAGATGGTCCCCCAGGATATGTAGATTTCCCCTCAATTGGAAATTTTGGACTGCACATTCGGCAAAATTGGCTCGGCCTCCTTTTTAACCTTTCAGGGATCATCTCCAAGTGAGAACTGAATTTTCTTTTCCTCTTCTTACGGCTCTTTGGGAGTGGTTTCGAGTTTAGCTGTAGAGAATCTTCCTTTATGCATGGCTGCATTATGCTCATAGGTTGCTGAAATACTGATTCACTCTGTCTGGTTTCAACTCCCTTTTCTACTGTATTTATCATGTGACAGTCTGCATCACCTTGAGAACTCGGCGTGGCCCTGAAAACACTGAAGGTGACTTCTTCATCTTGACCTCTCATTATCAATTCACATTTGTTCTCTTCTTTTGTTATTGTTTCCTCCTGAAATACCATTTCATTTTCTTTACGGCCTAAGTCATGAGAGATGTCTTTAAGCTATTTTCCGCTCCTACAGGTTATGATTTGACATTGCTCATTGGGGTTGACTTCAATATCACTCGGAAAACCCATGTCTGTTGATTGGCCATAGAAGAAACAAGCAACCCAATTTGCGCTTCTAAAGTTTTCATATTTGCCTCTATATTGCCCATTCGTGTTCGAAGTTATCCAGCCTTGACTTATTCTTCTCAAACCTCTCTGAAGCTGTAACTAAAAACATGCTCATGAGGTATTCTAAGAAAGGTTTCTGCTCAGCTCTTGGATAATTGAAGCCATAAGGAGGTTGCAAAATGTTTTCCATATCAGCATATGAAAAATTCGGATAATAATAATTAGGCATAGGACTGCCTCCATAGTTGTTGAAGTTCTGATTGTTCACATACTGTACTTGTTCAAATCCTGCTTCTCTGTTGGGTAAAAGAATTCCATTAGCAGAAGCAGCTTCAATAGACGGTTGGCCTCATTTGATTTGTCAATACTGCTAGATGAGTCATAAAGGACGATACTTGAGCGATCAGTGTACTAACAGGATCTGCCATTGCTTCTTTTCAAACTCACCTCGTATAAAAAATAAAACAAAAAAAATAAATTAAAATAACAACAAAAATAAAAATAAAAAATAAATAAATAAAATAAAAATAAAAATCTAAATTAAAGCTAAGATTACTTGGTAGTAGTATTAATGTGAATTAAACAAACAATCCCCGGCAACGGCGCCAAAAACTTGTTGTGATATTTTTATATCGTACCGCAAGTGTACGGTGTCAAGTTTTAGTATAAATGAGTTTAGAGTGTCGATCCCACAGGGATTGCGTTAACTCGCACTAAGTACTACAATTAATAATCCTAACTTTATTTAGACGACAAATAATAAAGATTAAAGTAAATAAATAAATATATAATAATTTGATAGGAGGAACTAATACGATAGAGATTATAGATCCTGATTTCACTTAGCTGTCACCTATATATTTGTCATGCCAATTAATCATTGTTCAGTTATATTATTTATAAGTCAAGACTCCTAAAATATCCACTCCCTCTCTCGAGTGCCGAGTGAAAATATCATCAATTATAGACTTCGATATCTCTATAAAAATCCAATAGTTAACGACTCATTATGATTTGTGATTCTATGTTAACGACTTCAAAGGACTACAGATTCTCTCGAACTCTATAAAATCCTAGGTCATATTCTCTAGATCTATTCAAAATCTCCTCTCTCGAGTGATAGATTCTAAACATTCATCATCATATTTGTGGCCAGAAAATACAAAGCATTAAACTCAAAAGAATATAAATAAATCAATAAAACTTCATAACAAAATCAGCAATTAAAATTAGGTTCAAACATCAGTTACATCATTCTCCGGAATTAAGGAGTTAGTTCATGACAAAATATAAAATCAATGATAAATAATTCATGAATCTAATGGAAATCATTAGAGTTCTAAGAAAGAAACAAGAAGATAAAACCCGAATTGAATCTCTTCATCCTCGGATGTCACAGCCTTTGTCTCCTCTTGTCGTTCTTCAACCCCCTCCTTGGATCTCTAAAAATATTTATTTCTGTGTTTTGTGCTGTGTATTAGCCTCCTTTTGAGTATTGGACGAACTGTTCTATATAATAGAGGCTAGGAGTCATTAAACATCTAAAAAAACCCTGAAATCCTGTTTCTGGTCCGCGGGAGACGCTGCGGCGCCGAACAGTGGGCGCTGCAGCGCCCAACTCTCGGGAAAATGTATGTAAATGACTAGATCCCGTCGAGTAGATGCAAATCGATATATTATGGGTCTCGTAACTCTTTCTAAATCAAATGTTATAGCCTTTTTAATTTAAGTGCGCAGCTGATGCATGTTTTTACTGCTTCTTGAGTTTGATACTCTCGATAGGTCCCGAAATACACGTATTTGCTCCATTCTTGATGTTATAATGCTTCCTACAAATAAGACATAAAATAAACTATAAAATACATTAAATGGCTCGAATCATAATAAAATAATAGGCTAAAGATGCTAAAATAAGTGGGTATAAACCACACTTATCAATACGGTACAAAAAGCAACAAACACAATAAGGTGATGGCATTGTAGGAGATGGAGACCATAGAGTTGGGGAAGTATCGGCAGAAGAATGGATGTAGAAGTTGGGAGAAGGCTTGAAATTGGAACATGAGTGCGATGATGCTTTTTAGCAGCCCAAAGAGTACATGACTGATCTCCACTCATGGCTAAGCCCAGTCCAAGTGAGAAATTTTTATGTTTAACTATTGCATCGCATGCGGCTAGCTCATTTTTAGTACATGAAATAAATTAGTTCCAGAAAAAAATGGGCTGTCTTGTGAAGTGGTCAGAAAATCTCAGTGAATATGATATATGTAATGTTCCTTGGGTATCTATAGAGAAGTAGGCTCTGATCAATCTAATGGAAGACTCCACAAGACCACGAATATTGGTGGTCAGGGGAGAAGACAGGAGATGGGAGGTATAGGTGGACGGGTCAGCAAGTTCACAAAATTATAGGGGAGATATTTTCCTTAGTAGCAGACGCGGTGAGGAGATAAGCTAGGCATGTAGGAGAAATATTGCATGTCAGTTTGGGTTTCCCCGGATCACTATTGATTAGTGCGGTTTATACCCACTTATTCATGCATTCTTAGCTTACTATTTTGTTAGGTTCCGTGTCATTTTAATGTATTTTGTAAATTTTTTTTTATGTTTTATTGATATGAAGCATTGGAACATGGATTTTTGGGCAAATGGACTTGTTTTAGGAGCTTAAGGACGCATCAGAAGCACATAAGAAGGCTAAATACGTAGAAATCACTATCCTGTAAATTTAGCATGGCGTCGCGACACCCATTGTAGCGTCATGGTGCCTAGACAAAATGAGAGACATAATTTCCCCGAGAGTTGGGCATTGCGACGCCAAGTCCGGCGTCGCAATTCTACGATAGACTTCCAGAAACTTCAGAAATTAGTATTCTATAAGCACATGAACTCCAAAACTTCCCTATAAATATAGAAGCTCGTCCAAAACCCTAAAAAAGAGACTAATACACAACAAAGAGTTCTAAACACTCTCTTTTAGAGAGATCCAATGAGGAAGATTGAAGAGCGAGAAAAAAGAGGCGAATGTGGTGACGTTTGAAGACGAAGGGATTCGATTCGGGTTTTATCTTCTAGTTTTTTTCTTTAAAACTGTAATGACGTCTAATATATTCTTGATATTATTTTCATTATTATTATCTTTAGTCATGAACTAACTCTATTATTCTAGAGGATGATGTAGCCTATGCTTGAACCTATGTATTATTTGTCAATTAAATTGTTATAAAGTTTTGATTCAGTTTATTTACATACTATTGTGTTTAATGATTCTATTTTGTTGGCTAAAAATTAAGATGATGCATGTTTAGAATCTATCACTCGGGAGAGGGATTTTGAATAGGATTTAGAGAATATAACTTAGGAGTGTTATAGAGTTCGAGAGAACCTATAATCCTTTTAAAGTCGTTAATAAAGAATCACGGAGCGTAATAAATTATTAATTACTAGATTTTTATAAGAATATCGAAGTCGGTAATTGATAATATTTGCACTCGGCACTCGAGAGAGAGAGTTAGAATGATTTAGGGTTCTTGGCTTATAAACAATGCAACTGAATAAGAATTGATTGGCATGCCAAATATATAGGGGATAGTTAGGTGAAATCAGACTCTATCTCATCTTGGTATATCTTCATTAAACTTTTAAATTTCACACTTATTTAGTTTTTAGTTTTAATTTAGCTTATTTTAAATTATTTTCTAAATAAAGTTAAGTTTATCAATTATAGTACTTAGTGCGAGTTTGATTACAATTCATGTGGGTTCGACACTCTACTTATCTTTTACTAAATTTGATACCGTATACTTGAGGTATGATAATCTCGCAATACGTTTTTGGCGCTGTTATCGGGGATTGTTAATCTAATTCACATTAATACTATTACCAAATAACCTTAGCTTTAATTTAGATTTATTATTATTATTATTATTTATTATTATTATTTTAGTACTTTTTCTTGTATTTATGTGCTTCAGTGAATGCAAAGATCCACAAGTCTTGACTCGCTTCTATTTGATCCTGAAATAGAAAGAACAACGAGGAGACTAAGGAAAGAAAGGAAAATTGATAAAGAAGCAATGATAGCTGAAAATATAGAGAACAACCCACACCAGGTGTAAATCTGAGATCACTTTAAGTCAGTTATAGATGATAATTATTAAGGGATTGCGCACCCACTAATCAATGCTAACAATTTTTAGCTGAAACCTGTATTGATCAACATGGTGCAAAAGAACCAGTTTGGGGGTTCAGTTGTAGAGGATCCCAAAATTCACTTAAGGATGTTCTTGGAGATGGCATATACTATAAAGATGAATGGCTTGACCAAAGAGACCATCAGGCTACGCTTGTTCCCATTCTCTTTAAGGGATAAAGCGAGGGGTTGGCTGCAATCTATACCAATGGGGAGCATAATGACATGGGCTGACATGGCCACTAAATTTCTTGCAAGGTTCTTTCCACCAGCTAAATCAGCCCAGTTGAGAACGAAAATAAGCATATTTAAGCAATTGGAGACCGAGAACTTATATGAGGCATGTGAACGCTTTAAAGATCTACTTATGAGATGCCCACAACATAATTTTGAAAACTGGGTTCACATTCAGTTATTCTACAATAGGTTGAATGGTCCAAACATGACCATAATCGATGCAGCTGCTGGAGGAACCATGTTCAAGAAATCTTTTGAAGATGCGTATGCTCTACTAGATGAGATGGCCACTAACAATTTCCAATGGCCAAGGGAACACACTACTATGCCAAAGGTGGCTGGTATATACGAGGTGGATCCTATTATTACACTTACAGCTCAAGTATCATCCCTCACGACTCATATAGCAGCATTAACCAATCAACAAGGCCAACCATCTATTGAAGTTGTTGTTGCTAATAGAATGATCTTACCTGACAGAGAATATGAGTAAGACCAGTATGTGAACAATTAGAACTTCAACAACTATAGAGGTAATCCTATGCCACTATTATCATCCGAATATATCATATTCTAATACAGAGAATGTCTTGCAACCTCATTCTGGCTTCAACAATCAAAGATCATAGCAGAAACATTACCTAGAAGACCTCATGAACACGTTTGTTGCTAAAACTTCAGAGAGGTTTGAGAAGAATGAGTCGAGGCTGAATAATATTGAAATGCACATGGACAATATCAAAGCAACAATGAAGTATTTAGAAGTGCAGATTAGGCAGATTGCTTCTTCCATGGCTAATCAACAGAAAAAGGCATTTCCTAGTAATACTAAGGTCAACCCTAAATAGCAGGGTCAAGCCATTACCCTTAGGAGCGGGAAAGAGATTAGAGATAGTCCTAAGGACTCAGGGAGTAACGACAAAGAAGCGACACTTCACGAGGAAACAGTTACAAAAGTAGAGAACAATGCAGTAGCTCCTTCATATAAACAACCTCTCATCCCAAAGATGGATTTTCCATATCCTCAGTGCTTTCAAATGAAGAAATTGGATGATCAGTTCATCAAGTTTCTTGACATCTTTAAGAAGATCCATATAAACATCCTATTCGTAGATGCTTTGGAACAAATGCCAAACTATGTGAAGTTTATGAAGGAGATGATGTCCAAGAAGAGGAAGCTGGCAGATTTTGAAACAGTAGCACTCACAGAGGTGTGCAGTGCCATTATACAGAAGAAACTTCCTCCAAAGCTGAAGAATCCTGGCAGCTTTATAATACCGTGCACAATTGGGAATCGATATTTTAGTAAGGCCCTATGCGATTTGGGTGCTAGTAATAATCTCATGCCCTTATCTATCTATAAACAGTTAGGCATATGTGAGGCAAAGCCAACCACCGTTACATTACAGTTAGTAGATAGATCCATCACCTACCCGAGAGGAATAGTAGAGGATGTGTTGGTTAAATTAGATAAGTTTTACTTTTCTGCTGACTTCATTGTTCTTGATATGGAGGAGGATCATGACGTCCCAATTATCCTTGGGAGACCTTTCTTGGCCACAGGCAGAGCAATCATTGATGTGCATAAAAGTGAACTGACAATGAGATTTCAAGATGAAGAAGTCACCTTCAGTGTTTTCTGAGCCATGTCGAGTCCTTAAGATGATGAAGAATGTCGCATGATAGACATTGTAGAAAAACAAGTTGCAGTAGATGATAACCATGAGTTAGAAATGTCTCCATATATTCAAGCCAACATACAGGGTAGACCAATAGTCAAAAAATTGATGAGCACAGTTAAACCAAACAAAGAAGATTCTTCACAGCCAGAACTGAAATTGATCCCAAATCACCGTAAAAAGAGGAAATCAAGAGTCAGTGCTCACCTGAAGATGATCACTGGAAAGCTTAAAAAGTGGTCAAGCAAATTTTTCCGCATGTGTAGTTCGAAATTTCACACTGGCGGAAACTTTGTAGATCCCTAACCAATGGTGGATCCAATAGCCAAACCATCAGTAGACCCTAGAGGACCATCTATGGATAAATTGCCACAACCAGCCAAAAATTCTTTTTCATGTCATAATCACCGGCAGATACCAAAGATGAAAGCCTATGAGATTATCTGGTCCGCTACATTGAAGACACCGTGACCATTTGGGTGGTTGCGTTTAGCTGAAGATGTTAAATTTAGCGCTAGTGGGGAGGCAACACTTGTATTTGTTTATTTTTATTTTTATTTTCTTTACTTTATTTTTATTTTATTGTGTGATATTTTCTTATTTATTAGTTTGCATGTTTATTTATGCAGGTAGTAGCGCAACCCACACAACCCGCGCAACCAAAGTCTGACCCGCAGGAGCCTGGTCAACTCCATGTACAGTAATATTGTTCCTTACTCTTGTTTATTTATGTTTATTTAGGTTGGTTTGACCTATCGGATCTCAATTTTTGAGATGAAATCATTGAGTTGGCTTACTTAGGAGTCGAGCTGTGACAAAACTTTTACACACACACACTATGAGTCTAGCTTATATGATTTGTTTAGGAACTTGGATTTTTGTTGCATTGAGTACTTTGAAGATTCTCTGATTTCATTGGTAAGCATTCTTTGAGGATAATATTAAGTGTAACTATCGGGACTATTTTGTTTACTTTTATATTTTTTCATGATTGCATGTTTGTGAATGACGTTTGTGGGTGTCGACGCTGTAAGCCCTCACGAGACTATAACTCGTCCACTAGGGCCGCGTAGGGGTTTAAAGGCTTGTTGCATACACTAAATGCAATCGTGATCCCTATGAAAGTGGCCTAATTAATTTATTACTTTTGTTTGTTTATTTTTTATTTATTTAGTTTTTATTTAGTCTTTTGCTCGGGACTAGCAAAATTTTAAGTTTGGGGGTGTTAGATAAGTGCGGTTTATACCCATTTATTCATGCATGCTTAGTTTACTATTTTGTTAGGTCCCATGTCATTTTAATATATTTTGTAGTTTCTTTTATGTTTTATTAATAGAAAGCATTGGAACATGGATCTTGGGACAAATGGACTTGTTTTTTGTGCTTAAGGACGCATCAGAAGCACGCAGGAAGGCTAAATACGCATAAATCACTATCCTGGAAATTTGGCCTGGCGTCGACGCCCAGACAGGATGAGAGACATAATTTCCCAAGAGTTCGGCGTTGCGACGCCAATTCCGGCATCACAACGTTACGACAGACTTTAAGAAACTTCAAAAATTAGTATTCTACAAGCATATAGACTTCAAGACTTCCCTATAAATATAGAAGCTCGTCCAAAACCCTAAAAAAGAGACTGATACACAACAAAGAGTTCTAAACACTTATTTTAGAGAGATCCAATGAGGAAGATTGAAGAGCGACAAAAGGAGGCGACGTCCAAAAACGAAGGGATTCGATTCAAGTTTTATTTTCTAGTTTATTTCTTTAAAACTCTAATGATGTCTAACATGTTCTTGACATTATTTTCATTATTATTATCTTTAGTCATGAACTAACTCTATTATTCCAGAAGATGATGTAGCCTATGCTTGAACCTATATATTATTTGCAAATTTAATTATTATAAAGTTTTGATTCAGCTTATTTATATTCTCTTGCATTTAATGCTTCTAGTTTGTTGGCCACAAATTAAGATGATGCATGTTTAGAATCTATCACTCGATAGAGGGAATTTTGAATAAGATCTAGAGAATATAACCTAGGACTGTTATAGAGTTCGAGAGAACCTATAATCCATTTGAAGTCGTTAACAAAGAATCACAGAACGTATTGAATTGTTAATTACTAGTTTTTTTATAGGAATATCGAAGTCGGTAATTGATAATAATTTCACACGGCACTCGGGAGAGGGAGTTAGAATAATTTAGGGTTCTTGGCTTATAAACAATATAATTGAATACTAATTGATTGACATGACAACTATATAGGGGATGACTAGGTGAAATCAGACTCTGGAATCTATCTCATCTTGGTCTATCTTCATTAAACGTTTAGATTTCACTCTTATTTAGTTTTTAGTTTTAATTTAGCTTATTTTAGATTGGTTTCTAAATAAAATTAAGTTTATCAATTATAGTACTTAGTGCGAGTTTGATTACAATCCTTGTGGGTTCGACACTCTACTTATTTTTTACTAAAATTTGACACCATATACTTGCAGTATGATGCTCTCGCAATAAGTTTTCGGCGCCGTTGCCGGGGATTGTTAATCTAATTCACATTAATACTATTAACAAATAAGCTTTAATTTAGATTTATTATTATTATTTATTTATTACTTATTATTTTTATTTTTATTTTAGTATTTTTTCTTGTCTTTCTTTGTTTCAGTGAATGCGAAGATCCACAAGTCTTGACTCGCTTCTATTTGATCCTGAAATAGAAAGAACAACGAGGAGATTAATGAAAGAAAGGAAAATTAAGAAAGAAGCAATGGCAGCTGAAAATATAAAGAACAACCCACTTCAGGTGGCAATCCGAGATCACTTCAGGCCAGTCGTAGACGATAATTATTCTGGGATTGCGCACCCAGAAATCAATTCCAACAAGTTTGAACTGAAATCTATATTGATCAACATGGTGCAAAAGAATCAGTTTGGGGGTTCAGCTATAGAGGATCCCAATGTTAACTTAAGGATGTTTTTGGAGATGACATATACCATAAAGATGAATGGCGTGGCCAAAGAGACCCTCAGGCTATGCTTGTTCTCATTCCCACTCTCGCAACAAGTTTTTGTCGCCACAAACTTATCCCTTAAAGAGATTATCATCTACTGCAACTGGTTTTTCTACAATGTATATCATGCGACATTCTTCATCACATTAAGGACTCGGCATGGCTCAGAAAACACTGAAGGTGACTTCTTCATCTTGAACTGTCATTGTCAGTTCACCTTTCATCAATGATTGCTCTGCCTGTGGCCAAGAAAGGTCTCCCAAGATTAATTGGGACGTCATGATTATCCTCCATGTCAAGAATAAGGAAGTCAGTAGGAAAGTAAAACTTATCCATTTTAACCAACACGTCCTATATTATTCCTCTCGAGTAGGTGAGAGATCTATCTGCTAACTGTAATGTGATTGTGGTTGGCTTTGACTCACATATGCCCAACTGTTTGTAGATGGATAAGGGCATGCGATTGATACTAGCACCCAAATTATATAGCACTATATCGATTCCCCATAGTGCATTGTATTGTAAAACTGCCAGGATCCTTCAGCTTTGGAGGAAGTTTCTTCTGTATAATGGCACTGCACTCCTCTATGAGTGTTACTATTTCAAAATCTTCCAGCTTCCTCTTCTTGGACATCATCTCCTTCATAAACTTCACATAGTTTGGCATTTGTTCCAACGCATCTGCGAGTGGGATGTTTATATGGATCTTCTTAAAGAAGTCAAGAAACTTCGCCAACTGATCATCCAATTTCTTCCTTTGAAAGCACTAAAGATATGGAAAAGGTGTCTTCAGGATAAGAGGTGATTTATATAGATGAGCTACTGCATTATTCTCTTCTTTTGTAACTGTTTCCTCGTGAAGTGCTGCTTCTTTATTTTTACTCTTTGAGTTCTTAGGACTATCTCTGACCTCTTTCTCTCTCCTAAGGGTAATGGCTTGACACTGCTTTTTAGGGTTGACCTTAGTATTACTAGAAAATGCCCCTTGCTGTTGATTAGCCATGGAAGAAGTAATCTGCAAAATCTGCACTTCTAAAGACTTCATTATTGCTCTGATATTGCCAATTTGCATTTCAATATTATTCAGCCTCGACTCATTCTTCTTATACCTTTCTGAAGTTTTAGCAACAAACGTGCTAATGAGGCCTTTTAGGGAAGGTTTCTGCTATGATCTTTGATTGTTGAAGCCAGAAGAAGGTTGCAAGACATTCTCTGTGTTAGCATAGGGCAAGTTCGGATGATAGTAGTTAGGCATAAGATTACCTATATAGTTGTTGAAGTTCTGATTGTTCACATATTGGACTTGCTCATATCCCCCGTCAAGTTCCAATAGATAGTTGGTTTTGTTGATTGGCTAATGCTGCTAGATGAGTCATGATGGGTGACACTTGAGCTGTAAGTGAAATAATAGGAACCACCTCGTATATACCACCCATTTTAGGCACAATAGTGTGTTCATTTGGCCAATGGAAATTGTTAATGGCCATCTCCTCCAGCAGAATATACGCATCTTTAGAATATTTCTTGAACAGGGTTCCTCCAGCAGCCGCATCGATCATGGTCATGTTTGGACCATTCAACCCATTGTAGAATAACTGAATCTGAACCTAGTCTTCAAAATTATATTGTGGGCATCTTCTGAGTAGATCTTTAAAGAGCTCACATGTCTCATATAGGTTCTCGGTCTCCAACTGCTTAAATATGCTTATTTTCGTTCTCAGTTGGACTTATTTAGTTGGTGGAAAGAACCTTGCAAGAGATTTAGTGGCCCTGGCATCCCATTTTATGATGCTCCCTATTGGTATAGATTATTGCCAACCCATCGCTTTATCCCTTAAAGAGAATGGGAATAAGGGTAGACTGATGATCTCTTTAGTCATGTCATTCATCTTTATGATATCTGCTATCTCCAAGAACATCCTTAAGTGAACATTGGGATCCTATACAGCTGAACCCCCAAACTGGTTCTTTTGTAATATATTGATCAATGCAGGATTCAGCTCAAAATTGTTGGCATTGATTGGTGGGTGCGCAATCCCAGAATAATTATCATCTACGACTAGCTAGAAGTGATCTCAGATTGCCACCTGGCGTGGGCTGTTCTTGTAGGAAATACTTTCCCTCGCGCAACGGAAGCGGTTAGGCCCATGGATCGAACTTGAAAAATTTTTATGCTTTGCCCTTCCTTTGAACGAATGGTACCAGTGGGTATACTGAAATTTTGCTTATGTTTTACACAAGATTTCAGCCCCGGAATGCCCCTGAAACAGTCCCCGAACAGGCCCTTGAACTGCAGTGAAATGGCGGATTGTTTTGCACCCGTTACACGCGTGAACTGCACCCAAACCAGTCCACAATTTGCGTGATATGCTGTAGGCTTTTAGATCTGATTTTTCCACTAAAAAAAAATCCTAACTCAGCCCTAAAATATCCCAAAGTGTTTCCCAAAAAAAAAAACGAATTAAAAAACAAACAAAACCGAGCCCCAAATTGTGATGATGTGCGCGCGGCAGTGGGGTAATATTGTCCTCATTGCCGTGACTTGCTGGTGAGAGGGAGAGAAGGTTTTCCAATGCCACAAGGTCTTCCGAGCTATGTCTCGTTACTCACTGACGTAGGTAGTGGGGCTACGCTCACAAATTAATTCTCTAACTCTAAAGTTTAGAGATCTAATCACACACCAAAATAATTTTCTGGTTCTTCAATAATCTTTCTCAACTTTTGAGAGCATGAAGAAGATAAGGAGGCTAGGGTTTTCTCTTTGTGTATCTCTAAAAAGAAAAATATAATTTTCTTTTATACTTAGGGTAATTTGTTTCATAAAATAAATCAACCAATAGTCTCCTACCCTTATTAATTTTCGGCCAAGGTTGGGAATTTTTGTTTAATTTTGTTTCCAAAACAAACAAATCTCATTCCTTACTCTATGAGGAATTCGGACAAGGCATTGTATTTTGATTTGATTTTGTTTCCCAAACAAACAAATCATATTCCTTATCCAATGAGGAATTCGGCCATGGTGATGAATTTTGATTTGATTTTGTTTCCCAAACAAACAAATCATATTCCTTATCTAATAAGGAATTCAGCCATGGCAAGGATTTTTGTTTCCAAAATAAATCTTAGCCTTATTAAATTATATCATATATATAATTCAATATTCTATTTTTAATAATTATCATATAATTATTAATACCCTACATTAACTTTTAATGTATAGTTTCAAGTGTGATGTAATTAATATTATTAATTATATTAATAATATTTATTCTTTGTGAGTATATAATTGGACTGTCCAATTATATTAACTCCGCTAAAGTATATTGAGCTAGAACGGGGACCAAATGGACCTACGGTTCTGAGCTCCAATAATCTCAAAATATTAATTAAGCTCTTAATTAAATATTCTGAATTATTAACTCTGTGTTATTCCACTAAAAATTCGAAGTTGCACTCTCGTTGCCGTAGATGAAATATTAAGCCAAACCAAGTCGGTGTCCACCGATATAGTCATTGCATACGAATTGATCCTTCACGAGTATCTCGTAATTAGAGCCGGGTCATAATGTCCGTTATACCCCTCTAATTATTTTTACCTTAAGTATCATTGATTCTCCAATGAACGATTTATTCATAACTATTATGAATATTAATCTTTCTATTCGTAATAGATAGACTTGAGCGCTCAAATCGTTCAAGTACCGAATCAACCCTTAATAAAGATACTCATCTACTTCTCGCAAGAATGAGTGAACTCCATGTCTATGTAAAACGTTCCCAGCTACAAAACAAACTGTGCCCCCAAAGTACGTAGCTATTGGTTGGGATTGCTACACCAACCTCACCTTTGTAAATCAAAGGACACAGCCTGCCATGCAGGAGTTCGTAGTACACTCAGGATTAAGATCAATCCATATATGACCATCAAGTATATGGAAATGACTTTCTTTGCTTAACGGATATTATAAGAATGTCATTTCTATCTGGGTCCAGTCCTATATGATCGCATCATACAAGGTGCCTCCATTCTCATGTCTCTACATGGACGATCCGGATTAAGATCGCCATACAATATAAAATGGACCGCAGCTATAGATAAACACAAACAAAGTACCCAGTTTGTTTACTCTATATGGACTATTTAAGATTACTAACTTCAGACTCAAATCCTCTGGTGTATGACACTCATACACTAAGTCTGAAGGTACATAAGTAATCTACGGTATTTACGAAGATATATAATATGCGAAAGATAAACAAACAATTTGATAAATGAATAATGCATCGTTTTATTTCAAAACGCATGAAACCGTTTACATCACATGTAGCTCTAGGGCATACATCCCAACAATCTCCCACTTGCACTAGAGCAAATGGGACATGACACGTAATCCTAGACCATCTAGGTGACCTTCAAAAATTTTAGCCGGCAAGGTCTTTGTAAACGGATCAACAAGGTTCTCTGCGGATGCAATCTTTGTAACGGTAACGTCTCCTCTCTGCATTATCTCCCTGATGAGATGATATTTCCTCTCTATATGCTTTCCCCTCTTGTGGCTTCTTGGTTCTTTGGAGTTTGCCACCGCTCCACTATTATCGCAATAGAGGGTGAGTGGTCTATCCATATCTGGAACAACTTCCAGATCTCCCAAGAATTTAAGGAGCCAGACTGCTTCCTTAGCTGCTTCACAAGCCGCTACATATTCAGCCTCTATGGTGGAGTCGGTAATGCAAGATTGCTTTATGCTCCGCCACACAATAGCCCCACCACCTAGGGTGAACACTGATCCAGATGTGGATTTCCTGGAATCAACATCAGTTTGAAAATCAGAGTCTGTGTATCCATTTAGGATCATATCCTCACTGGAATATACTAGCATATAATCTATCGTTCTCTTAAGATACTTGAGAATGTGTTTCACAGCCACCCAGTGATCCAATCCCGGGTTTGACTGAAACCTACTGACTACTCCCACTGCAAAGCAGATGTCCGGTCTCGTGCATAACATGGCATACATGAGACTACCAACTGCTGAGGCGTATGGGATATGTCTCATTTCCTCCACACTTTGAGGTGTCTTAGGGGACTGTTCCTTTGACAAATGAATTCCATGCCGATAAGGCATATTGCCTTTCTTGGAATTCTGCATCCCAAATCGTACAAGGATCTTATCGATAAGGATGCCTGAGACATAGATAACAGTCGTTTCTTGCGATCCCAGAGTATCTGGATCCCAAGAACATAACTGGCCTCTCCCAAATCTTTCATTTGGAATTGCTCAGCTAGCCAGGTTTTTAGTTCTGATAATATCCTTACATCATTCCCAATGAGTAAAATATCATCAACGTATAAAACAAGAAAAACCACATTCCCATCAATGACGCGCTTGTGTACACAAGGCTCATCAACATTCTGGTCAAAATTATAAGACTTGATCGTTGTGTCAAATCTTATATTCCAAGATCAAGATGCCTGCTTGAGTCCATAAATGGACCTTTGCAGTTTGCAAACTTTTTGCTCTTGACCTTGGGCGATGAACCCTTCTGGTTGTATCATATAGATACTTTCATCAAGATTTCCATTCAAGAATGCAGTCTTGACATCCATTTTCCAAATTTCATAGTCATAATATGCGGCAATGGATAGAAGAGTGCAGATGGATTTAAGCATAGCTACAGGCGAGAAAGTTTCCTCATAGTCAACTCTCTCTTTCTGGGTATAACCCTTGGCCACTAGTCTAGCCTTGAAGGTCTGTACCTTCCCATCTGATCCCCTCTTCCTCTTGTAGATCCACTTGCAACCTATGGGTTTCACCCCATCAGGTTGGTCTACAAGTTCCCAGACCGAGTTGGAGTACATGGACTTCATCTCTAGGTTCATGGCTTTGAGTCATTCCTCTTTGTCAGAATCATCCATTGCACTACTATAGGTCAATGGATCATCTATACCATCGCTGGAGGTGACAACTTGTGCCTCTCCAACCCCTAGGTAGCGATTAGGTTGTCGCACAACCCTCCCACTGTGTCTAGGTGGTAGATCATTCTGACTGGGTAGCATCTGACTATCAGATGTCGAAGGTTCTATGTATTTTTCAACTTTCGTTGACGATGGCGTGCTGGTCGAACCAGTAAGTAACTCCTCGAGTAATATTTTACTACGAGGCTTGAACTCCCTCATGTAGTCCTCCTCTAGAAACGTAGCATTTGTCGATATAAATACCTTGTTATCATCGGGACTGTAGAAGAATCCACCCCTAGTCTCCTTCAGGTAGCTTACAAATAGGCACACCAGAGAACGTGGTTCCAACTTTGTAGTCTTATTCTTCAGCACATGTGCTGGACACCCCCATATACGGAAATGTCGTAAACTAGTTTTACGACCATTCCACAACTCTAAGGGAGTCTTAGGAATAGACTTAGATGGAACTACATTAAGGATATACATTGCGGTTTGCAGTACATATCCCCAAAGTGAACTAGGTATTGAGCTATAACTAAATATAGATCTCATCATGTCTAGTAGGGTTCGATTTCTCCTTTCTGCAACACCATTTTGTTGTGGTGTTCCAAGTGCTGTGAGCTGGGATACTATCCCATGCTCAACTAAGAATTCCTCGAAATCTCTGTCAAGGTATTCCCATCCACGATCTGATCGTAGAGTTTTGATTGTCTTACCTAATTGGTTCTCAACCTCAGCACGATACTCCTTGAACTTTTCAAAGGTATCTGATTTGTGATGCATTAGGTAGACATACCGATATCTTGAATAATCGTCAATGAATGTGACGAAGTATTCATAACCACCTCGGGCTTTTACATTCATCGGTCTGCAAACGTCCGAATGTATTAGTTCTAGTGGTTGATTGGCTCTTATACCTTTTCCAGTGAAAGGTCTCTTGGTCATTTTTCCTTCTAAACAGGATTCACAAACTGGTAAAGTCCCGAGCTTTAACTGGTTTAAGGCTCCGTTCTTTATCAATATATTTATCCGGTCAAGGTTGATGTGACCAAGTCTAAGATGCCATAGATATGTGTCATCGTGAGAAATCTTTGGCCGTTTTATTTTAGGTTTTTCAACCTTAAACATTTCAGTGTTGAGCAGTGACCTATGTGTTAACGGTCTTAACACATACAAGTTATTTTCTGAGTTTCATGTGCATATAGTTAATCCATTTCTACCAATAATAACCAAATTGCTATTAAAAGAAATTGAATAACCATCATCCAAAAGTCTAGAAACATAAATCAGATTCCTGCGAAAACCATGAATGAATAACACATTGTTCAAATTTAAATAACTATTATTAATAAAATTTAAACTGGAAACTCCCACTGCTCTTGCTGAAACGGCATCTCCTGTCCCGACCCTCATGGTGTAATCACCTTCAGCAAGGTCCCTCCATGAATCAAGTAGCTGTAAAGAAGAACAAACATGGTTAGTGGCCCCAAAATCAATAATCCAAGCGGATTTATCATCCTCCACTAATAGAGATTCAATAACGAGTAAATCATATTTACCTGTTTCCTTTTTCTCCTTTAGCTCAGCAAGGTATTTAGGACAGTTCCTTTTCCAATGCCCATTCTTGTCGCAGTGGAAACATTTTCCTTTGGGCTTGGCATCCTTGGAGCCTTTCTTGTTCTTCTTTTTCATGGGCTTACCCTTAGCCTTTCCAGTGCTTTGCTTTTTCTTCTTTACAGATTTAGAAGATTCGGCAACATTTGCCTCTGCATTGGACTTACGAGGATCCACAAGCATGGAATCGTAATTGGTGAGCTCATTAAGCAGTTGGGTCAAAGTAAAAGACAACTTGTTCATAACATAGTTTCTTTTAAACTGCAGGAAACTCTTCGGAAGAGTTTCCATAATCATGGTCACCTGGCTACGTTTGTCAATACGAGCACCATGGGTCTCAGCAGTGTTGAGATAAGTCACCATCCTTAAGACGTGCTCTCGGACTGATGTCCCATCCTTCATCCTAGCAGTCATCGCTGAGACCATGGCCTCATGCCATTGACGCTCCGAAGGCTGCCCAAACATGCCCTGCAATGACTCCATCATCTGAGATGCTAGAGCCATAGGTTCATGCTTTGCAGCAAGAACCTCAGACATCCCTGCTAGTAAGTAGCAGCGGGCTTTCTCATTTGCTGCGACCCATTTTTGGTAGGTATCGCGCACAGCTTGGCCAGCATTTCTGGCCGGCTCGGGAGGACGTTCCTCCATCAGGACAAACTTCAGGTCTTCACAGACCAGGATAGCGTTCATGTTACTTTTCCACTTGACATAGTTTTCTCCGGTCAATTTATCGTTTGAGAGTATGGAAATAATTGGAGAAACCATGGCTGAAAATAAAATAAACATGCATTCAACATTCATTCATCGTATATTAAAATCATCAAAGAATTTTGGCATAAAATTAAACATGATGCAAGAACCATGAATAATGAATTAGAAACCTAAGAGAATTGCTACGCCACGGAAACCTATCATCCCACAAGTAAGTGTCGCCGTAGGGTAGGTCAAGTACTCGCATGATAGATCGAGACAATCTCAGTCAATTTAATATATGCGGGAATAACTCTTATTCCTATATTAAACAACTACCGTTTTATTTGATCAAGGAATTTCATTAACAGTTAATTATTCCTTTGTGAGTGTAACCCGCCGTTGGGATTCTTTGACTTAACGAGTGAAGTGCCGCCGTAGGGTAGGTCAGTTCACAAGATACATCTAGAATCTCTATCCTCTCGGAACACAAACTTGATATTGACCCAAAATGGACACCATCCGTAGGGGGACGAAAACAAATCCGTCTCGATGCGCCTTTTGAATCTCACATTTTTGGACTAACAACGGAGATCGTGGGATGTACTGTCGTATATCCCTCTCCCACTCACTATTTTAAATATTAAGGTTTCTATCTAAAATATCTAATATTTTATTTTAACTAGTGTGGATAAACTTATGGCGGCTAAATCATAATTGTTATTTACATTAGTTTGTCATAAGTGAGCTAAATCAATTTTAACTATTAAAATTGTGTCACTAATATTAGTCTCTACTAATATGTTTACTCTATTAAACTAATTTAATTAGAGTGGCATAAGTGAGTTATAATATTTTAACTCTTAAAATACTAGGCACTTAAGGGTCTAAAATCATGGAATTCTAAATGGTCAAAATTCAATTAAACATTTTAATAAATTTTTAGTGCGTTATAAAATCCAATGGTACGTGGAATTGTATCCCGAGTGCAGACCATATTTCTGTCCATTCGGAATCGGCTATGGAATTTATATCCGGGTTTTCATCCTATATACCTATGGAATTTATTATGCACCAATTAAGCCCAATATATTAGAATTCAAGTTTTAGACTATAAATCCAATTAATCTAATTAATGATTTCAATGCATATCATTTTTTAACTTAAACATTTTAAATTACATAAAATCATAATTTTATGTTTATAATGATAATGCATCTATGACATGTTATGGCAAGTAAAATGCATGAGTGGGCACCCTAAGCTATATGACATGTTATTCAAACAATTCGAAATAAACATACATATAACATAAAATTATTTTGCATTGACCGGGCTCTTATTTTTCCTATACTAATCTAATTAGTACAAAAGATTCACCAAGGCATCATTGGCCTTCAAATCCCGCTCCAAAGTGGTGTTGGCTCTCTTTGCGACTTCGGTGCTCCAAATTACAAAGAATTGAAACTTTACATTGAAAATTAAAATTACAACAAAATATAACAATGGCCTTATGCCTTACATCACAAAACCAAAACCAACTACAAAAATAAGAGCCAGAAAATTTACGACCAATGTAAAATCCATTCATCACATGAAATAACAAAACCATTCATCACATGAATATCACAATGTGCCCACTCATCTAAACATGCATATCATATTTATAACTCATATAAATATATAAAAAAACAGAAACTTTAAATGAAAAAGTGAAGGGTTAAGAGCACTTTTCAACCTCGCTCTTGATGCCAATTTTAGGAAACGCTTTCCCTCGCGCAGCGGAAGCGGTTAGGCCCACGGATCGAACTTGAAAAATTTTTCTGCTTTGCCCTTCCTTTGACCGAATGGTACCAGTGGGTATACTGAAATTTTGCTTCTGTTTTACACAAGATTTCAGCCCCGGAATGCCCCCGAAACAGTCCCCGAACAGCCCCTTGAACTGCAGTGAAATAGCGGACTGTTTTGCACCCGTTACACGCGTGAACTGCACTCAAACCAGTCCACAATTTGCGTGATCTTCTGTAGGCTTTTAGGTCTGATTTTTCACTCAAAAAAAATCCTAACTCGGCCCTAAAAATCACCCAAAGTGTTTCCCAAAACCCGAATTAAAACCAAACAAAAATCGAGCCCCAAAATTGGTGATGTGCGTGCGGCAGTGGGGAACTTACTGCCTCACTGCCGTGAGTTACTAGAGAGGGGAAGAAGAGATTTACAACGCCACAAGATCTTTCGAGCTATGTCTCGTTACTTACGGAGGGTAGTGTGGGTTACACTCACAAATTAATCCCTAAACGTTTTAGAGATTAAATCACACACCGAAATAATTTTCAGGTTCTTCAATTAACTTTCTCAACTCTTGAGAGCATGAAGAAGAGAAGAAGGCTAGGGTTTTCTAATGTCTAGGTCTCAAAAGAAAAATATAATTTTTCTTTTTATACTTAGGGTGATTTGTTTCATAAAACAAATCAACCACTAGTCTCCCAATCCCCCTCAATTTCGGCCAGGGCAAGGAAATTTTTTTTGATTTTATTTCCAAAATAAACAAATCCTATTCCTTACTCAATGAGGATTTCGGCCAAGCTAAGGTGTTTTGATTTGATTTTGTTTCCCAAACAAACAAATCTTATTTCTTATCCAATGAGGAATTCGTTGTTTCCCAAACAAACAAATCATATTCCTTATCCAATGAGGAATTCGACCATGGTGATGATTTTTGTTTCCAAAATAAATCTTAGCCTTATTAAATTATATCATATATAATTCAATGTTCTATTTTTAATAATTATCATATAATTATTAATACCTTACATTATTTTTTAATGTATAGTCTCAAGTGTGATGTAATTAATATTGTTAATCATATTAATAATATTTATTCTTTGTGAGTATATAATTGGACTGTCCAATTATATTAACTCCGCTAAAGTATATCGAGCTAGCACGGGGACCAAATGGACCTACGGTTCTGAGCTCCAATAATCTCGAAATATTAATTAAGCTCTTAATTAAATATTCCGAATTATTAACTTCGGGTTATTCCACTAAAAATCTGAAGTTGCACTCTCGTTGCCGTAGATGAAATATTAATCCGAACCAAGTCGGTGTCCACCGATATAGTCATTGCATACGAATTGATCTTTCACGAGTATCTCGTAATTAGAGCCGGGTCATAATGTTGTTATACCCCTCTAATTATTTTTACCTTAAGTGTCATTGATTCTCCAATGAACGATTTATTCATAACTATTATGAATATTAATCTTTCTATTCGTAATAGAAAGACTTGAGCGCTCAAATCGTTCAAGTACCGAATCAACCCTTAAGAAAGATACTCATCTACTTCTCGCAAGAAGGAGTGAACTCCATGTCTATGTAAAACGTTCTCAGCTACAAAACAAACTGTGCCCCCAAAGTACGTAGCTATTGGTTGGGATTGCTACACCAACCTCACCTTTGTAAATCAAAGGACACAGCTGCTGCCATGCAGGAGTTCGTAGCACACTCAGGATTAGGATCAATCCATATATGACCATCAAGTAGATGGAAATGACTTTCTTTGCTTAACGGATATTATAAGAATGTCATTTCTATCTGGGTCCAGTCCTATATGATCGCATCATACAAGGTGCCTCCATTCTCATGTCTCTACATGGACGATCCGGATTAAGATCGCCATACAAATATAAAATGGACCGCAGCTATAGATAAACCACAAACAAAGTACCCGGTTTGTTTGCTCTCTATGGACTATTTAAGATTACTAACTTCAGACTCAAATCCTCTGGTGTATGACACTCATACACTAAGTCTGAAGGTACATAAGTAATCTACGGTATTTACGAAGATATATAATATGCGAAAAAAAACAAACAATTTGATAAATGAATATTGCATCGTTTTATTTCAAAACGCATGAAACCGTTTGCATCACATGTAGCTCTAGGGCATACATCCCAACAGTAATTCTGGAATAGTTACCTGACTCATCTAGCCTATTCTTAAAATTTTATCTAATTAGTATGCAGTTTACTAATCCTATCAGCCATTGTGGGTGCATACCTGGTCAAATTTTGTCAAATTTGTGGTGTTACATCTCAGGAAATGGTGTTTTTTTATATATAATATCACTGCTTTTCGTTCGTGATGTAGGATGAAATTGCGAATGAAGCAGAGACCGGAAAGATATATAGATCAAATTATATTGACAAGTATGGGAGACCAGTTCTTGTCATGCGACCAAGTTGCCAGGTTCCACTTTCATCCAATAAATCCTGGGTGTGACTGTCCATGTGTGATTATTTGTAAATAGGCTATTATTTCTTAGTAGTTAAAAGAAATAATGATATCTCTAGAAAAATCTGGATGACATGCTCTTATCCTCGATTAAGAATACTTTATAAATTGTGCAATGCATTAAAATCCGGTTAGGGCTGGGCATTTCGGGTTCGGTTTTGTTCGGATGGGAGGTTTCAAACCGAACTCAACCCAAATTTAAACCCGAACCGAATCAGTTCGGTTTTGGTCTAGGTTGGATTTTGGGTTGGAATGGTTTGTGGGCTGTTGAAAATTTTGCAATTACATTGAAGGCAAATTCATTTCATTTCTTTTTTTCCCGCAATAACACTACACAGACCAGTGCCATTCAAGGCAAATACAATACACAGACTCCATTAAAGGCAAATCCAACTGTAATGATTATGAAACAAGTATGTTGAGTTTTAAAATTAAACATAATGCAACTGAAAATCTAAAAATCCAATAGCCATCTCTAGTAACTATTAACTAGAACTACTAGCATTATATTAATCACACACCATTCACAAGTACAAAGTTAAGCAACTGAATTACAAAATAAATGAAAATTCAGTTTAATTCAACATCTCTCTGTGATAGATTATTAAGTTTGGATTACTTAGCATAAGAATTGTAACTTTTCCCTTTGTGAGAACAGCATTTTATGTTTATTTTTATGTGACAGAAATAGGCTTGATATTAGCACAATATTTGGTCTTACAACTAATGCCATTTATGTTACATATTAAGATTAAACTTTTTGGAGCAGATTAAAGGCGTAGTGCTTAGCCATGATCACTCAGTTAAGTTACTTTTGACTGCAGAATACAAAGTCGAGTAAAGGACAAATTAGGTATTTGGTGTATTGCATGGAGAATGCTATTCTAAATCTGCCTCCTGACCAGGAGCAGATGGTCTGGCTGATTGATTTTCAAGGTTTCAATTTATCACATATTTCAGTGAAGGTAACAAGGGAAACAGCCCATGTTTTGCAAAACCATTATCCAGAACGCCTTGGTGTGGCAATACTGTACAACCCACCCAAGTTCTTCGAGCCATTCTGGACGGTAACCTACTTAAACCTTGCTTATTCCTTTTCATGATATCTTCAAACTTATAAGTGAAAAAATGTGAAATTTTCCTCGTGTTGGAAAATATACGACTGTACAAGGTAGCAGTAAATTAATACATTCAACTTTTATGTTTATACTGAATGCCAAATGATATTCATAATTTATTCTTTATTTTGCTTTCTTCTGTTTGCCTCTGGTTTTATGAGGTAGCGTTTATGTTACATCTGGAACATTTTATCTCTGCAGGTTGTGAAACCGTTTCTAGAGCCAAAGACTCAAAATAAAGTCAAGTTTGTTTACTCTAACGATCTAAACACCAGGAAAATAATGAAAGACTTGTTTGGTATGGACCGGTTGGAGTCGGCATTTGGTGGAAATGATAGTGTGGGTTTCAACATCAATAAATATGCCGAGAGGATGAGGGAAGATGACAAGAAAATGCCATCCTTTTGGGCAACAGAGACTACTCCCTCTGAAGCCCCACGAGCTTCCTTGGCACCTGCTACATCTTCAGGTTCTCCTAACTTGAACTCTGATTCCGAGACATCTGACCGAGAGAAGAATGACAGTAGTTACCCATCGCAGGGAATAGAAAAGAAGGCCGTGTCATCAGGAGACAATGTTCGCATCACCGATGATAGCAAGAACATCATCGGAGAAGTACATTAGATTAGGATGAAGCAGCAAAGTTCTCGTCTGGTCGCTGTTGGGGTAATGGTGACCAGATGGTGTATTAGCCATGCGTACTGTTAACATTTTCAGTTTGAACAACAAAATCAATAGAGTTTCTCTCATGTTGTAATCTTAGTACGTGCCTATGTGATGGTATAACAAGCAGCTGGGGATTTCCAGGGCTGAGAGCTTATAATTCCCAGTTTCTGTGGGTTGTGTTATTATCTTATGATTCTTATAAACATTTAAACTTTCATGTTAGTTCTCTTCAACACGGTACAAGCTTTTCCTAGACAGAAGGTTTTAAGTCGTTCTTCGCTTATTTCCCAAGCAAGAACACAAAATGATAATGATATCAGATGAAAATGCACCTCTTTCAAGTTGATTCTTCTTTCTTGACACAACATTTGCAAAACTCCATTACAGACATACAAGAAAATACAGGACCCAAAACTCTCTTATTTCAGACCATCATTTACATATGTCTCACACAAAAACATACATCTACCTTGAACAATGCCAGTGTTGTAGTAACCAGGATTGACAACTACTGCAAAAGGACACAAAACAATTGCCTGCTTTTTGACTTACTATCAAGAAACTATCCCGATACATTTCATTTCCATTATAATCTAATAGTGACCAACGGGATTGCAGTGTGATGCAATGGGAGGGAAGGCCCTGAAAAAACAAGTTATGTGTGAGCACATCTGATGGCTTAAAAGCAGAAGAAAAGACCAAGCTGAAGCAAATGATGATTGCTGGAATGTGGAAAATTATCTATGCTTCAAAAGAGATGTTAATGCAACATCTCATCTAACTTCTATCTATTTTGAGCTAAACCCTGCAATTCAAGCAACAAAACGCAAGTCAGAATAAGGATTATATTTTTAGAGAATAACTTGAAAAAGTGACGGTGCAGCGCACGAGGCTTCCCACACTGTGAGCTCTGGGGAGGATTCAATATGTTCGCAGCTTTACCCTTGCTTTACCTGCAACCTCCAGGTCACAATGAAGTAATCTTAACGTTACACCAAGGCTCATCTTCGGAATAACCCAACCAAAAAGGATTAAAAAAAAAAGGTATAAATAACTTTGTGCTATTCTTCTAGCCTTTTCTAAAAGTGCAACATACAATTTCTAACATTATTTTTTTGGAATAGTTAGAAACCCCACCGTCAAACCACCCCTTCCGAGTCTAAGCAAAGCATTCTCAGGATTCGAACCCAAAATCTCAATGTGAGATCCTGAGCCCTACATCACCAAGCCACGCCCCTTGGAGACATACAATTTCTAACTACAATTCACTATCTCCCAGAAAGTTATTGCAGAACAACTCGAGCAATAAAATTTCAGCCAAAAAGCCCTTGTGGCAAGGAAGTTGTTTTCAGACAAAGGTAGTTTCAGTTCATAACTTCCCTAAACAAGCAAAGCTTTTCCAATAATACTACAAGATACTTGGATGTGATCCATATTGTCCTTGACATGGCACACATGTAGCACCAAGAGAAATGGCCAAGAACAAGGAACCATTGCAAGTATTAGAAGGGCCAATCATAAGACAAAAGGCTAAGATGATCATAGAAGTAATGACGAGACTAGCTCAGAGTTTAATGGTTGAATGCAGCAGACAACTTAAGGGCACAATTGTGTCACATGAAGGTTTCAATGGAGTGTACCCAAAGCTATTCCATATGGCACAAGTTATATTATAATGAGTACCTCATTTTGTTGACATTTTTGACATTCTTAAAAAGAGTGCCATCTTTTATTGACATTCTTAAAAATGGATTTGTTTAATAAATGGGTCAATTCGATTCGATTCGATTCGTTTATTAAACGAATCGAATACGAATTTAAGCTCATTTATTCGTTTATTCGTTTAGGATTCGTTTTATTATTTTTATTTACTAGTTCTTGTTAAATTTCAATTAAAATTCAAGAAATTATAGCTAATTATCATAGAAAAAATATATTTTCGATATTTGGTGAGATATTTTTAGTAAATATATTAATTATATATTTCATATGTATATATTTATGAAGAATTAATGTAAATCAAGTGTGGTAAATTATTTTATTAAATAATATCATTGACTAAACGAATAAACGAATATTCGTATTCGATTCGTTTAATAAACGAATCGAATACGAATCCTGATATTAGGATTCGTTTAATAAACGAATCGAATACGAATCCATCACATTTTGATTCGATTCGTTTAGGATTCGATACGAATTCGATTCGTTGATTCGTTTTGACACCCCTAAAATTTACACAGACATATTGTAGGTGACAAATTCCAAAACATTGTTTCCCATTAAAGATCATGCTTTAACAAATAAAACAGATTTTCCCGCCACCGAAAAAAAGAACAAAACTAGTTATAAACAGAGAATCAAAAGATTTACAGATCCCGAAGATACCCATCAGAAACTCAAATTCACAAATATCCCGTATATTTTTATCTTCTTTAATTCATTTCAATGATGCGATAATTAACAGAGCAAATATTGAATAATTGAAAGAAGAAAAAAAACAATCAATATCATAAGACAAGATACAAACAAATAAATGGAACAAAATCTACATGATCAAAGAAGACAAAAAGGAAACAATCCAGAAATTTGCTTAAAAGCAAAATGCAATACAAAAGCAACTTAATTTAGAGGAAATAGGGTTGCCAGATTGTACCTTGTTATATAGATGGTAATTGGTAATCAAGCGAAGAAACCGAGACAGAGAAATAACAAATGAAATTAAAAATGAAAATAGTTGACGGAGAAGATGGAAGAGTTTATATAGAAGTTGAATTAAGTGCAACACGAGAGGGAACCTTCGATTCCGATGTTCTTGAGGTTTTCTTTTTTATATATATATATAAATAACGATTTAATGGCAATTAAAGAACGTGTCTTAAAAATCGCGCATGATTGACCAATTGTTGTTTGATTCAATAAAGGAAAGCTGAGGCGGCAAGTGGTATGGAACAATTTTTTTAAACAGCCTTTTTCCTATGACAAGTTCTCTTGGTAACTTGACCGGTCTAAAATCTGAGGGCTCTTTTTAAATTATTTTTAAATTATTTTTAAAATTGAAGAATGTATTCGATATTCTTTTTAAAATAATAATTTTTAAATAGAAAAAATAAAGCTTATTGCTTACAATATTTTTTTACAATAAATTTATAAACTAAATATTAAGTAATAATCAATAATGTTATATTTAATTAATAATAATTAATAATAAAATTATTATTTTATAATTAATCATTTATCATTACTATTATCTTATTATATAATAAGAAAATTAATATCATAATAATAATAATTCAATAACATTAATATAATATTAATTACTGATGATGACGACGATGATTATTATTATTATTATTTTATTTTGTTGACGGCTGATTTTGGTCTCAGGGGCAATAAGGGTTTTTTTACTCCCGAGACAATTTTCCTCCAACTGTGAATTTGTTTTGTTTACGGGAAACCAAAAGCAAATTTGGCAAAAGACAGATAAATACGCCAATCAACAAAGAGATTTAACGTGGTTCAGCGGATCGGATCCAACCTACATCCACGGGCACAGAACGGACAATGTTTTATTACTGAAATATGCTTCTCTGCTCTGTTTTGTGTTTTACAAGTTTGATGGTAATGATATTCCCCCATTTACTTACAATTTCCCCTCCTATTTATAATAGTGAAGAAATCAGATTCATTTTTCCCATAAGGATTCCTAGTTGAAACTAAATTCACTTCTCATATCCTATTAGGACACTGACTTATCAACATTTCCCCATGAAAGTAGGATAACTTATCTTCTTATCCGTAAAAATAGGATGTCTTATATTCTGGAGCATATCCCGCCATATTCCCGGTTTTCATGAGGTCGGTCATGATGGTCTTTTGAACTGAGAATACTGCTGTCGATCTGATAATGCCCGGTCATCCGATCTTAAGTGGTCGGGTTACCGATCATAAGCGCTCGGCCCCCAACTCATGTGGTCGGGTCGGTATTAATGATCTCGATCAACAAGGGAATTTCCCCTTTTTACCTCTGCCGTAATGCTTAAATATCATAGTGCTTAAAAAACATCATCAACATCTATCCCCTAGTTCTCGGTAACAACGAGTTTGCGAGTTGATGCCGGGAACTATAAAAAAAGATGGTGTGCCGATGAATCTTTTGGTGGTCACTCCATGAACCGCAGAGAAAAATGTTTTGGCTGCAAATCTGGTCCTTCATGCCACCTTCATGTGCTCAGTCAACGAGGATCCTGATATCTACCCGTGGAGAAAATGCTTTGCCCTTATGCTGATGACGATCGACTCGGTGGGACGTAACCCGACCCCGAGCTGAGAAGAACATTTGGCTCTGGGGGAATGTCACCTCCCCAGACCAATAGAGGGCCGACCATGGGGTAGATGCTCTGATCCTATGCCGATGATAAGTCTCTCGGTGGGACGTATCCCGACCCCGAGCTGAAGAAAGACTTGGCTATGGGGGAATATTACATCCCCAGTCCAAAGAAGCCAGACTCGGTGGGACGTAACCCGACCCCGACCTGAGAGAAAACACTTGGCTCCGGGGGAATGTTACGTCCCCAGTCCAAAGGGACAGACTCGGTGGGACGTAACATTACGTCCCCAGTCCAAAGAGACAGACTCGGTGGGACGTAACCCGACCCCGAGCTGGGAGAAACACTTGGCTCTGGGGGAATGTTATGTCCCCAGTCCAAATAAGCCAGACTCGGTGGGACGTAACCCGACCCTGAGCTGAGAGAAAACACTTGGCTCCGGGGGAATGTTACGTCCCCAGTCCAAGGGACAGACTCGGTGGGACGTAACCCGACCCCTAGCTGGGAGAAACACTTGGCTCTGGGGGAATGTTACGTCCCCAGTCCAAAGAGACAGACTCGGTGAGACGTAACCCGACCCCGAGCTGGGAGAAACACTTGGCTCCGGGGGAATATTACGTCCCCAGTCCAAAGAGACAGACTCGGTGGGACGTAACCCGACCCCGAGCTGAGAGAAACCATAATGGCCTCCTCGGTGGAACGAAATCCAGCCCCGAGCCGAATAACCAAGCGGCCTCGGCGGAATGAAATCCAGCCCCAAGCCGAATAAACAAGTGACCTCGGCGGAACGAAATCCAGCCCCGAGCCGAATAAACAAGTGGCATCGGCGGAACGAAATCCAACCCTGAGCCGAAACAAACATCGATCTCGGCGGTACAAGAGCAGACCCGAGCCGGAAAGAAACATCGGTCTCGGTGGTACAAGAGCACACCCGAGCCGGAAAGAAACATCGGTCTCGGTGGTACAAGAGCAGACCCAAGCCGAAAAGAGACATCGGTCTCGGCGGTATAAGAGCAGACCCGAGCCGGAAAGAGACATCGGTCTCGGCGGTACAAGAGCAGACCCGAGCCGGAAAGAGACATCGGTCTCGGCGGTACAAGAGCAGACCCGAGCCGGAAAGAAATATCGGTCTCGGCGGTACAAGAGCAGACCTGAGCCGGAAAGAAACATCAGTCTCGGCGGTACAAGAGCAGACCCGAGCCGTAAAACATATATCAACAAAACGGACTCGGCGGTACAAGAGCAGACCCAAGCCGTAAAACAAATATCAAAACCATTGTGTGGGCCATAACAAACAAGCATAATCAAATGTCAGCCTAAGACATAAGAGGTTTTACTCACATTTTGGGATCCGTTGCCTTTCTGGTAACTCTACAAGGGTCACTACAAGCAAGACTCTTCTTAATACATCATCTCTGCATCTCAGCATTCCACGCATCAGACCGGATGACTTCCGCTATCAACTTTGGTCGACCTAAAAAACCGAATGGTCTATGTACACACTGAGATAGCCTTTTTTCACCAAGTCTTCCACCTGCTCCCGCAGGTCTCTGCACTCATTCGTGGCATGTCCCCTTACGTTATAGTAGATACAGTAAGCCATACTATTTCCCTCCTCAATCGGGAACCTCCTCAAATTAGGCTCGGCCAACAGACCTTTATCCTGGATTTCCCGAACTATCTGGGCCATAGGTTTGTTCAGGGGGTGTATACTGTCCTCCCTGCGACACGGTTGACTTGGACATATGACTTTATCTCTTGAATATGACTACTCGGAGGTGTCGGTCTGAGATTCTTCTTCTCTGGGACTGGTCTCCTCAAATTTCTGATCGAATCCCACTGATTGTCTGACCTGAGTATCTTAGCCTTTCGGGTGTCTACTCCCCGGACAATCTTTTTCTACTACTAGGGACCTCATCCCGTAGAGACCCTTCCTCATCGGTTCATTGTCATCACTCACATCTGCGACTCTTTTTCCTTCCGTTTTTTCGCCTCTCCTCCGACTGGCTCCGGCTTCAAGCCTCTCATTATTCGTCTCTTCCATCCTCTCCAACCTGTTCATCATGGACTTCAACATGTTTTGATTTTTCTCCCTATCTTTCCTCATATTTTCCTTTATTTTCTCCATTCATTCTGATGTTGAAGTCCCCGACGACTGGTGATTTCCACCTTCTGCCATCGTCTTACCACGCGAGCTGCTTTTCGTTGACTCCCCACAGACGGTGCCAACTGTTGACGGCTGATTTTGGTCTCAGGGGTAATAATGGTTTTTTACTCCTGAGACAATCCTCCCCCAACTGTGAATTTGTTTTGTTTATGGGAAACCAAAAGCAAACTTGGCGAAAGATAAGTAAATTCACCAATCAACAAATAGATTTAACGTGGTTCGGCGGATCAGATCCAACCTACATCCACGGGCACAGAACGGACGATGTTTTATTACCGAAATATGTTTCTCTGATCTGTTTTGTGTTTACAAGTCTAATTCTCTCTTTGCTCTCTTCTCAACTCTCCAATTTTTTTTAATCTACCTACAAGCACGCTTTCCCCTTCTACTTACACTAGTAAAGAAATCAGATTCCTTTTCTTATAAGGATATGATAACTTATCTCCTTATCCCATAAGAATAGGATAACTTATCTCATTTATCCCACAAGAATATGATAACTTATCTCCTTAACCCATAAGAATATGATAACTTATCTCCTTACCCCATAATAATAGGATAACATATCTCCTTACCCCATAAGAATAGGATAACTTATCTCTTTATCCCATAAGAATATGATAACTTATCTCTGGAGCATATATCGCTATCTGGTCGGTCTTTATGAGGTCGGTCATAATGGTCCTCTGAACTGAGAATGTTGCTATCGATATGACAATACCTGTCCACCCGAGCTTAATTGGTCGGTCACTGATCACCAAGTGCTCGGCCCCTTACCGTTGGCATATGCAACATCGAATGGTCGGGTCGGCATTAGTGGTCTTGATTAAGAAGGGAGTTACCCTTTTACCCCTGCCGTACTGCTTAAATATCATAGTGCTTAAAAAACATCATCAACATCTATCCCCTAGTTCTCGGTAACAACGAGTTTGCGAGTTGATGCCGGGAACTATAAAAAAAGATGGTGTGCCGATGAATCCGTCGGTGGTCACTCCAGGAACCGCAGAGAAAAATGCCTTCGCTGCAAATCTGGTTCTTCCTGCCACCTTCATGTGCTCAGTCAACGAGGATCCCGATATCTACCCGTGGAGAAAATACTTTGCCCTTATGCTGATGACGATCGACTCGGTGGGACGTAACCCGACCCCAAGCTGAGAACATTTGGCTCTGGGGGAATGTCACATCCCCAGACCAATAGAGGGTAGACCATGGGGGAGATGCTCCGACCTCATGCCGATGATAAGTCTCTCGATGGGACGTATCCCGACACCGAGCTGAAGAAAGATTTGGCTCTGGGGGAATATTACGTCCCCAGTCCAAAAAGACAGACTCGGCAGGACGTAACCCGACCCCGAGCTGAGAGAAACCATTGGCTCTCGGGGAATGTTACGTCCCCTATCCAAAGAGACAGACTAGGTGGGACGTAACCCGACCCCGAGCTGAGAGAGGCACATGGACCTGGGGGAATGATGCATACCCAGTCCAAAGAGACAGACTCGGTGGGACATAACCCGACCCCGAGCTTAGAGAGGCACTTAGACCTGAGGGAATGATGCATCCCCAGTCTAAAGAGACAGACTCGGTGGGACGTAACCCGACCCCGAGCTGAGAGAAACCCTTTGCTTTGGGGGAATGTTACGTCCCCAGTCCAAAGAGACAGACTCGGTGGGACGTAACCCGACCCCGAGCTGAGAAAGTCACTTGGACCAGGGGGAATGATGCATCCCCGGTCCAAAGAGACAGACTCTGTGGGACGTAACCTGAACCCGAGCTGAGAGAAACCCTTGGCTCTGGGGGAATGTTACGTCCCCAGTTCAAAGAGACAGACTCGGTGGGACGTAACCCGATCCCGAGCTGAGAGAGGCACTTAGACCTGGAGGAATGATGCATCTCCAGTCCAAAGAGACAGACTCGGTGGGACGTAACCCGACCCAGAGCTGAGATAGGCACTTGGACCTGGGGGAATGATGCATCCCCAGTCCAAAGAGACAGACTCGGTGGGACGTAACACGACCCCGAGCTGAGAGAAACCCTTGGCTTTGGGGGAATGTTACGTAACCAGTCCAAAGAGACAGACTCGGTGGGACGTAACCCGACACCGAGCTGAGAGAGGCACTTGGACCGGGGGAATGATGCATCCCCAGTCCAAAAAGACAGACTGGGTGGGACGTAACCCGACCCCGAGCTGAGAGAGGCACTTGGACCTAGGGGAATGATGCATCCCCAGTCCAAAGAGACAGACTCGGTGGGACGTAACCCGACAACGAGCTGAGAGAAACCTTTGCTCTGGGGGAATGTTACGTCCCCAGTCCAAAGAGAAAGACTCGGTGGGACGTAACTCGACCCCGAGCTGAGAAAGGCACTTGGACCTGGGGGAATGATGCATCCCCAATCTAAAGAGACATACTCGGTGGGACGTAACCCGACCCCGAGCTGACAGAAACCCTTGGCTCTGAGGGAATGTTACGTCCCCAGTCAAAAGAGATAGACTCGGTGGGACCTAACCCGACCCCGAGCTGAGAGAGGCACTTCGACCTGGGGGAATGATGCATCCCCAGTCCAAAAAGACAGACTCGGTGGGACGTAACCCGACCCCGAGCAGAGTAAGGCACTTGGACCTGGGGGAATGATGCATCCCCAGTCCAAAGAGACAGACTCGGTGGGACGTAACCCGACCCACAGCTGAGAGAACCCTTGGCTTTGGGGGAATGTTACGTCCCCAGTCCAAGAGACAGACTCGGTGGGACGTAACCCGACCCCGAGCTGAGAGAGGCACTTGGACATGGGGGAATGATGCATCCCCAGTCCAAAAAGACAGACTGGGGGGACGTAACCCGACCCCGAGCTGAGAGAGGCACTTGGACCTGGGGGAATGATACATCCTCAGTCCAAAGAGAAAGACTCGGTGGGACGTAACCCGACAACGAGCTGAGAGAAACCCTTTGCTCTGGGGGAATATTACGTCCCCAGTCCAAAGAGACAGACTCGGTGGATGTAACCCGACCCCGAGCTAAGAGAAACCCTGGCTCTGAGGGAATGTTACGTCCCCAGTCCAAAGAGATAGACTCGGTGGGACGTAATCCGACCCCGAGCTGAGAGAGGCACTTGGACCTGGGGGAATGATGCATCCCCAGTCCAAAAATACAGACTCGGTGGGACGGAACCCGAACCCGAGCTGAGAGAGCACTTGGACCTGGGGGAATGATGCATCCCCAGTCTAAAAAGACAGACTCGGTGGGACGTAACCCGACCCCGAGCTGAGAGAGGCACTTGGACCTGGGGGAATTATGCATCCCCAGTCCAAAGAGACAGAATCGGTGGGACGTAACCCGACCCCGAGCTGAGAGAGGCACTTGGACCTGGCTCTGGGGAAAGTTACGTCCCCAGTCCAAAGAGACAGACTCGGTGGACGTAACCCGACCCCGAGCTGAGAGAGGCATTTGGACATGGGGGAATGATGCATCCCCAGTCCAAAGAGACAGACTCGGTGGGACGTAACCCGACCCCGAGCTGAGAGAGGCACTTGGACTTGGGGGAATGATGCATCCCCAGTCGAAAAAGACAGACTCGGTGGGATATAACATGACCCCGAGCTGAGAGAGGCACTTGGTCCTGGGGGAATGATGCATCCCCAGTCCAAAGAGACAGACTCGGTGGGACGTAACCCGACCCCGAGCTGAGAGAGGCACTTGGACTTGAGGGAATGATGCATCCCCAGTCGAAAAGACAGACTCGGTGGGATGTAACATGACCCCGAGCTGAGAGAGGCACTTGGACCTGGGGGAATGATGCATCCCCAGTCCAAAGAGACAGACTCGGTGGGACGTAACCCGACCCTGAGCTGAGAGAGGCACTTAGACCTGAGGGAATGATGCATCCCCAGTCTAAAGAGACAGACTCGGTGGGACGTAACCCGACCCCGAGCTGAGAGAAACCCTTTGCTTGGGGGAATGTTACGTCCCCAGTCCAAAGAGACAGACTCGGTGGGACGTAACCCGACCCCGAGCTGAGAAAGTCACTTGGACCAGGGGGAATGATGCATCCCCGGTCCAAAGAGACAGACTCTGTGGGACGTAACCTGACCCGAGCTGAGAGAAACCCTTGGCTCTGGGGGAATGTTACGTCCCCAGTTCAAAGAGACAGACTCGGTGGGACGTAACCCGATCCCGAGCTGAGAGAGGCACTTAGACCTGGAGGAATGATGCATCTCCAGTCCAAAGAGACAGACTCGGTGGGACGTAACCCGACCCAGAGCTGAGATAGGCACTTGGACCTGGGGGAATGATGCATCCCCAGTCAAAGAGACAGACTCGGTGGGACGTAACACGACCCCGAGCTGAGAGAAACCCTTGGCTTTGGGGGAATGTTACGTAACCAGTCCAAAGAGACAGACTCGGTGGGACGTAACCCGACCCCGAGCTGAGAGAGGCACTTGGACATTGGGGAATGATGCATCCCCAGTCCAAAAGACAGACTGGGTGGGACGTAACCCGACCCCGAGCTGAGAGAGGCACTTGGACCTGGGGGAATGATGCATCCCCAGTCCAAAGAGACCGACTCGGTGGGACGTAACCCGACAACGAGCTGAGAGAAACCTTTGCTCTGGGGGAATGTTACGTCCCCAGTCCAAAGAGAAAGACTCGGTGGGACGTAACTCGACCCCGAGCTGAGAAAGGCACTTGGACCTGGGGGAATGATGCATCCCCAATCTAAAGAGACATACTCGGTGGGACGTAACCCGACCCCGAGCTGACAGAAACCCTTGGCTCTGAGGAAATGTTACGTCCCCAGTCAAAAGAGATAGACTCGGTGGGACCTAACCCGACCCCGAGCTGAGAGAGGCACTTCGACCTGGGGGAATGATGCATCCCCAGTCCAAAAAGACAGACTCGGTGGGACGTAACCCGACCCCGAGCAGAGTAAGGCACTTGGACCTGGGGGAATGATGCATCCCAGTCCAAAGAGACAGACTCGGTGGGACGTAACCCGACCCACAGCTGAGAGAAACCCTTGGCTTTGGGGGAATGTTACGTCCCAGTCCAAAGAGACAGACTCGGTGGGACGTAACCCGACCCCGAGCTGAGAGAGGCACTTGGACATGGGGGAATGATGCATCCCCAGTCCAAAAAGACAGACTGGGTGGGACGTAACCCGACCCCGAGCTGAGAGAGGCACTTGGACCTGGGGGAATGATGCATCCTCAGTCCAAAGAGACAGACTCGGTGGGACGTAACCCGACAACGAGCTGAGAGAAACCCTTTGCTCTGGGGGAATATTACGTCCCCAGTCCAAAGAGACAGACTCGGTGAGATGTAACCCGACCCCGAGCTAAGAGAAACCCTTGGCTCTGAGGGAATGTTACGTCCCCAGTCCAAAGAGATAGACTCGGTGGGACGTAATCCGACCCCGAGCTGAGAGAGGCACTTGGACCTGGGGGAATGATGCATCCCCAGTCCAAAAATACAGACTCGGTGGGACGGAACCCGAACCCGAGCTGAGAGAGGCACTTGGACCTGGGGGAATGATGCATCCCCAGTCTAAAAAGACAGACTCGGTGGGACGTAACCCGACCCCGAGCTGAGAGAGGCACTTGGACCTGGGGGAATTATGCATCCCCAGTCCAAAGAGACATAATCGGTGGGACGTAACCCGACCCCGAGCTGAGAGAGGCACTTGGACCTGGCTCTGGGGGAAAGTTACGTCCCCAGTCCAAAGAGACAGACTCGGTGGGACGTAACCCGACCCCGAGCTGAGAGAGGCATTGGACATGGGGGAATGATGCATCCCCAGTCCAAAGAGACAGACTCGGTGGGACGTAACCCGACCCCGAGCTGAGAGAGGCACTTGGACTTGGGGGAATGATGCATCCCCAGTCGAAAAGACAGACTCGGTGGGATATAACATGACCCCGAGCTGAGAGAGGCACTTGGACCTGGGGGAATGATGCATCCCCAGTCCAAAGAGACAGACTCGGTGGGACGTAACCCGACCCCGAGCTGAGAGAGGCACTTGGACTTGAGGGAATGATGCATCCCCAGTCGAAAAAGACAGACTCGGTGGGATGTAACATGACCCCGAGCTGAGAGAGGCACTTGGACCTGGGGGAATGATGCATCCCCAGTCCAAAAGACACTCGGTGGGACGTAACCCGACCCTGAGCTGAGAGAAACGCTTGGCTCTGGGGGAATGTTACGTCCCTAGTCCAAAAAGACAGACTCGGTGGGACGTAACCCGACCCCGAGCTGAGAGAGGCACTTGGACCTGGGGGAATGACACATCCCCAGTCTAAAGAGACAGACTCGGTGGGACGTAACCCGACCCCGAGCTGAGAAAAACCCTTGGCTTTGGGGGAATGTTACGTCCCCAGTCCAAATAGACAGACTCGGTGGGACGTAACCGACCCCGAGCTGAGAGATGCACTTGGACCTGGGGGAATGATGCATCCCCAGTCCAAAAAGACAGACTCGGTGGGACGTAACCCGACCCCGAGCTGAGAGAGGCACTTGGACCTGGGGGAATGATGCATCCCCAATCCAAAAAGACAGACTCGGTGGGACGTAACCCGACCCCGAGTTGATAAGGCACTTGGACCTGGGGGAATGATGCATCCCCAGTCCAAAAGACAGACTCGGTAGGTCGTAACCCGTCCCCGAGCTGAGAGGAGCACTTGGACCTGAGGGAATGATGCATCCCAAGTCTAAAGAGACAGACTTGGTGGGACGTAAACCGACCCCGAGCTGAGAGAAACCCTTTGCTCTGGGGGAATGTACGTCCCCAGTGCAAAGAGACAGAGTCGGTGGGACGTAACCCGACCCCGAGCTGAGAAGGCACTTGGACCTGGGGTAATGATGCATACCCAGTCCAAAGAGACAGACTCGGTGGGAAGTAACCCGACACACCGAGCTGAGAGAAACCCTTGACTCTGGGGGATGTTACGTCACCAGTCTAAAGAGACAGACTCGGTGGGACGTAACCAGACCCCGAGCTGAGAGAGGCACTTGGACCTGGAGGAATGATGCATCCCCAGTCCAAAGAGACAGACTCGGTGGGACGTAACACGACCCCGAGCTGAGAGAAACCCTTGGCTTTGGGGGAATGTTACGTAACCAGTCCAAAGAGACAGACTCGGTGGGACGTAACCCACCCCACCCCGAGCTGAGAGAGGCACTTGGACATGGGGGAATGATGCATCCCCAGTCCAAAAGACAGACTGGGTGGGACGTAACCCGACCCCGAGCTGAGAGAGGCACTTGGACCTGGGGGAATGATGCATCCCCATTCCAAAAAGACAGACTCGGTGGGACGTAACCCGAAAACGAGCTGAGAGAAAGCCTTGCTCTGGGGGAATGTTACGTCCCCAGTCCAAAGAGAAGACTCGGTGGGACGTAACTCGACCCCGAGCTGAGAGAGGCACTTGGACCTGGCTCTGGGGGAAAGTTACGTCCCCAGTCCAAAGAGACAGACTCGGTGGGACGTAACCCGACCCCGAGCTGAGAGAGGAATTTGGACATGGGGGAATGATGCATCCCCAGTCCAAAGAGACAGACTCGGTGGGACGTAACCCGACCCCGAGCTGAGAGAGGCACTTGGACTTGGGGAATGATGCATCCCCAGTCGAAAAGACAGACTCGGTGGGATGTAACATGACCCCGAGCTGAGAGAGGCACTTGGACCTGGGGGGAATGATGCATCCCCAGTCCAAAGAGACAGACTCGGTGGGACGTAACCCGACCCCGAGCTGAGAGAGGCACTTGGACTGGAGGAATGATGCATCCCCAGTCCAAAAGACAGACTCGGTGGGATGTAACATGACCCCGAGCTGAGAGAGGCACTTGGACCTGGGGGGAATGATGCATCCCCAGTCCAAAGAGACAGACTCGGTGGGACGTAACCCGACCCTGAGCTGAGAGAAACGCTTGGCTCTGGGGGAATGTTACGTCCCTAGTCCAAAAAGACAGACTCGGTGGGACGTAACCCGACCCCGAGCTGAGAGAGGCACTTGGACCTGGGGGAATGACACATCCCCAGTCTAAAGAGACAGACTCGGTGGGACGTAACCCGACCCCGAGCTGAGAAAAACCCTTGGCTTTGGGGGAATGTTACGTCCCCAGTCCAAATAGACAGACTCGGTGGGACGTAAGCCGACCCCGAGCTGAGAGATGCACTTGGACCTGGGGGAATGATGCATCCCCAGTCCAAAAAGACAGACTCGGTGGGACGTAACCCGACCCCGAGCTGAGAGAGGCACTTGGACCTGGGGGAATGATGCATCCCCAATCCAAAAAGACAGACTCGGTGGGACGTAACCCGACCCCGAGTTGATAAAGGCACTTGGACCTGGGGGAATGATGCATCCCCAGTCCAAAAAGACAGACTCGGTGGTCGTAACCCGTCCCCGAGCTGAGAGAGGACACTTGGACCTGAGGGAATGATGCATCCCAGTCCAAAGAGACAGACTTGGTGGGACGTAACCCGACCCCGAGCTGAGAGAAACCCTTTGCTCTGGGGAATGTTACGTCCCCAGTCCAAAGAGACAGAGTCGGTGGGACGTAACCCGACCCCGAGCTGAGAAAGGCACTTGGACCTGGGGTAATGATGCATCCCAGTCCAAAGAGACAGACTCGGTGGGAAGTAACCCGACCCCGAGCTGAGAGAAACCCTTGACTCTGGGGGAATGTTACGTCACCAGTCTAAAGAGACAGACTCGGTGGGACGTAACCCGACCCCGAGCTGAGAGAGGCACTTGGACCTGGAGGAATGATGCATCCCCAGTCCAAAGAGACAGACTCGGTGGGACGTAACCCGACCCCGAGCTGAGATAGGCACTTGGACCTGGGGGAATGATGCATCCCCAGTCCAAAGAGACAGACTCGGTGGGACGTAACACGACCCCGAGCTGAGAGAACCCTTGGCTTTGGGGGAATGTTACGTCCCAGTCCAAAGAGACAGACTCGGTGGGACGTAACCCGACCCCGAGCTGAGAGAGGCACTTGGACATGGGGGAATGATGCATCCCCAGTCCAAAAAGACAGACTGGGTGGGACGTAACCCGACCCCGAGCTGAGAGAGGCACTTGGACCTGGGGGAATGATGCATCCCCAGTCCAAAGAGACAGACTCGGTGGGACGTAACCCGACAACGAGCTGAGAGAAACCTTTTGGTCTGGGGGAATGTTACGTCCCCAGTCCAAAGAGAAAGACTCGGTGGGACGTAACTCGACCCCGAGCTGAGAAAGGCACTTGGACCTGGGGGAATGATGCATCCCCAATCTAAAGAGACATACTCGGTGGGACGTAACCCGACCCCGAGCTGAGAGAAACCTTGGCTCTGGGGGAATGTTACGTCCCCAGTCCAAAGAGATAGACTCGGTGGGACGTAACCCGACCCCGAGCTGAGAGAGGCACTTCGACCTGGGGGAATGATGCATCCCCAGTCCAAAAAGACAGACTCAGTGGGACGTAACCCGACCCCCGAGCCGAGTAAGGCACTTGGACCTGGGGGAATGATGCATCCCAGTGCAAAGAGACAGACTCGGTGGGACGTAACCCGACCCACATTGAGAGAAACCCTTCGCTTGGGGGGAATGTTACGTCCCCAGTCCGAAGAGACAGACTCGGTGGGACGTAACCCGACCCCGAGCTGAGAGAGGCACTTGGACATGGGGGAATGATGCATCCCCAGTCAAAAAGACAGACTGGTGGGACGTAACCCGACCCCGAGCTGAGAGAGGCACTTGGACCTGGGGGAATGATGCATCCCCAGTCCAAAGAGACAGACTCGGTGGGACGTAACCCGACAACGAGCTGAGAGAAACACTTTGCTCTGGGGGAATTACGTCCCCAGTCCAAAGAGACAGACTCGGTGAGACGTAACCCGACCCCGAGCTAAGAGAAACCCTTGGCTCTGAGGGAATGTTACGTCCCCAGTCCAAAGAGACAGACTCGGTGGGACGTAATCCGAACCCGAGCTGAGAGAGGCACTTGGACCTGGGGGAATGATGCATCCCCAGTCCAAAAATACAGACTCGGTGGGACGGAACCGGACCCCGAGCTGAGAGAGGCACTTGGACCTGGGGGAATGATGCATCCCCAGTCCAAAAATACAGACTCGGTGGGACGTAACCCGACCCCGAGCTGAGAGAGGCACTTGGACCTGGGGGAATTATGCATCCCCAGTCCAAAGAGACAGAATCGGTGGGATGTAACCCGACCCCGAGCTGAGAAAGGCACTTGGACCTTGCTCTGGGGGAAAGTTACGTCCCCAGTCCAAAGAGACAGACTCGGTGGGACGTAACCCGACCCCGAGCTGAGAGAGGCATTTGGACCTGGGGGAATGATGCATCCCCAGTCCAAAGAGACAGACTCGGTGGGACGTAACCCGACCCCGAGCTGAGAGAGCCACTTGGACTTGGGGAATGATGCATCCCCAGTCGAAAAAGACAGACTCGGTGGGATGTAACCCGACCCCGAGCTGAGAGAGGCACTTGGACCTGGGGGATGATGCATCCCTAGTCCAAAGAGACAGACTCGGTGGGACGTAACCCGACCCCGAGCTGAGAGAGGCACTTGGACCTTGGGGAATGATGCATCCCCAGTCGAAAAAGACAGACTCGGTGGGATGTAACATGACCCCGAGCTGAGAGAGGCACTTGGACCTGGGGGGAATGATGCATCCCCAGTCCAAAGAGACAGACTCGGTGGGACGTAACCCGACCTGAGCTGAGAGAAACGCTGGCTCTGGGGGAATGTTACGTCCCTAGTCCAAAAGACAGACTCGGTGGGACGTAACCCGACCCCGAGCTGAGGAGGCACCTGGACCTGGGGGAATGACACATCCCCAGTCTAAAGAGACAGACTCGGTGGGACGTAACCCGACCCCGAGCTGAGAAAAACCCTTGGCTTTGGGGGAATGTTACGTCCCCAGTCCAATAGACAGACTCGGTGGGACGTAAGCCGACCCCGAGCTGAGAGATGCACTTGGACCTGGGGGAATGATGCATCCCCAGTCCAAAAGACAGACTCGGTGGGACGTAACCCGACCCCGAGCTGAGAGAGCACTTGGACCTGGGGGAATGATGCATCCTCAATCCAAAAAGACAGACTCGGTGGGACGTAACCCGACCCCGAGTTGATAAAGGCACTTGGACCTGGGGGAATGATGCATCCCCAGTCCAAAAAGACAGACTCGGTGGGTCGTAACCCGTCCCCGAGCTGAGAGGAGCACTTGGACCTGGGGGAATGATGCATCCCAAGTCCAAAGAGACAGACTTGGTGGGACGTAAACCGACCCCGAGCTGAGAGAAACCCTTTGCTCTGGGGGAATGTTACGTCCCCAGTCCAAAGAGACAGAGTCGGTGGGACGTAACCCGACCCCGAGCTGAGAAAGGCACTTGGACCTGGGGTAATGATGCATACCCAGTCCAAAGAGACAGACTCGGTGGGACGTAACCCGACCCACAGCTGAGAGAAACCCTTGACTCTGGGGGAATGTTACGTCACCAGTCTAAAGAGACAGACTCGGTGGGACGTAACCAGACCCCGAGCTGAGAGAGGCACTTGGACCTGGGGGAATGATGCATCCCCAGTCCAAAGAGACAGACTCGGTGGGACGTAACCCGACCCAGAGCTAAGAGAGGCACTTGGACCTGGGGGAAATTATGCATCCCCAGTCCAAAGAGACAGACTCGGTGGGACGTAACCCGACCCCGAGCTGAGAAAACCCTTGGCTTTGGGGGAATGTTACGTAACCAGTCCAAAGAGACAGACTCGGTGGGACGTAACCCGACCCCGTGCTGAGAGAGGCACTTGGACATAGGGGAATGATGCATCCCCAGTCCAAAAAGACAGACTGGGTGGGACGTAACCCGACCCCGAGCTGAGAGAGGCACTTGGACCTGGGGGAATGATGCATCCCCATTCCAAAAAGACAGACTCGGTGGGACGTAACCCGAAAACGAGCTGAGAGAAAGCCTTTGCTCTGGGGGAATGTTACGTCCCCAGTCCAAAGGAAAGACTCGGTGGGACGTAACTCGACCCCGAGCTGAGAAGGCACTTGGACCTGGGGGAATGATGCATCCCCAATCTAAAGAGACAGACTCGGTGGTGACGTAACCCGACTCCGAGCTGAGAAAACTCATGGCTTTGAGGGAATGTTACGTCCCCATTCCAAAGAAATAGACTCGGTGGGACGTAACCCGACCCCGAGCTGAGAGAGGCACTTGGACCTGGGGGAATGACGCATCCCCAGTCCAAAAAGACAGACTCGGTGGGACGTAACCCGACCCCGAGCTGAGATAGGCACTTGGACCTGGGGGAATGATGCATCCCCAGTCCAAAAAGATAGAGTCGGTGGGACGTAACCCGACCCCGAGCTGAGAAAGGCACTTGGACCTGGGGGAATGATGCATCCCCAGTCCAAAGAGACAGACTCGGTGGGACGTAACCCGACCCACAACTGAGAGAAACCCTTTGCTTTGGGGGAATGTTACGTCCCCAGTCCAAAGAGACAGACTCGGTGGGACGTAACCCGACCCCGAGCTGAGAGAGGCACTTGGACATGGGGGAATGATGCATCCCTAGTCCAAAAAGACAGACTGGGTGGGACGTAACCTGACCCCGAGCTGAGAGAGGCACTTGGACCTGGAGGAATGATGCATCCCCAGTCCAAAGAGACAGACTCGGTGGGACGTAACCCGACAACGAGCTGAGAGAAACCCTTTGCTCTGGGGGAATATTACGTCCCCAATCCAAAGAGACAGACTCGGTGGGACGTAACCCGACCCCGAGCTAAGAGAAACCCTTGGCTCTGAGGGAATGTTATGTCCCTAGTCCAAAGAGATAGACTTCTAGGAACGTGACTCGACCCCGAGCTGAGAGAGGCACTTGGACCTGAGGGAATGATGCATCCCTAGTCCAAAAATACAAACTCGGTGGGACGTAACCTGACCCCGAGCTGAGAGATGCACTTGGACCTGGGGGAATGATGCATCCCCAGTCCAAAAAGACAGACTCGGTGGGACGTAACCCGACTCGAGCTGAGAGAGGCACTTGGACCTGGGGGAATTATGCATCCCCAGTCCAAAGAGACAGACTCGGTGGGACGTAACCCGACCCTGAGCTGAGAGAGGCCCTTGGACCTGGCTCTGGGGGAAAGATGCATCCCCAGTCCAAAGAGACAGACTCGGTGGGACGTAACCCGACCCCGAGCTGAGAGAGGCACTTGGACCTGGGGGAATGATGCATCCCTAGTCGAAAAAGACAGACTCGGTGGGACGTAACCTGACCCCGAACTGAGAGAGGCACTTGGACCTGGGGGGAATGATGCATCCCCAGACCAAAGAGACAGACTCGGTGGGACGTAACCCGACACTGAGCTGAGAGAAACGATTGGCTTTGGGGGAAAGTTACGTCCCTAGTCCAAAAAGACAGACTCGGTGGGACGTAACCCGACACCGAGCTGAGAGAGGCACTTGGACCTGGGGGAATGATGCATCCCCAGTCTAAAGAGACAGACTCGGTGGGATGTAACCCGACCCCGAGCTGAGAAAGGCACTTGGACCTGGGGGAATGATGCATCCATAGTCTAAAGAGATATACTCGGTGGGACATAACCCGACCCCGAGCTGAGAAAAAATCTTGGCTCTGGGGGAATGTTACGTCCCCAGTCGAAAGAGACAGACTCGGTGGGACGTAAGCCGACCCCGAGCTGAGAGATGCACTTGGACCTGGGGGAATGATGCATCCCCTGTCCAAAAAGACAGACTCGGTGGGACGTAACCCGACCCCGAGATGAGAGAGGCACTTGGACCTGGGGGAATGATGCATCCCCAATCCAAAAAGACAGACTCGGTGGGACATAACCCGACCCCGAGTTGATAAAGGCACTTGGACCTGGGGGAATGATGCATCCCCAGTCCAAAAAGACAGACTCGGTTGGTCGTAACCCGTCCCGGAGCTGAGAGAGGCACTTGGACCTAGGGGAATAATTCATCCCGAGTCCAAAGAGACAGACTCGGTGGGACGTAACCCGACCCCGAGCTGAGAGAAACCCTTTGCTCTGGGGGAATGTTACGTCCCCAGTCCAAAGAGACAGAGTCGGTGGGACGTAACCCGACCCCGAGCTGAGAAAGGCACTTGGACCTGGGGGAATGATGCATCCCCATTCCAAAGAGACAGACTCGGTGGGACGTAACCCGACCCACAGCTGAGAGAAACCCTTGGCTCTGGGGGAATGTTACGTCACCAGTCCAAAGAGACAGACTCGGTGGGACGTAACCTGACCCCGAGCTGAGAGAGGCACTTGGACCTGGGGGAATGATGCATCCCCAGTCCAAAGAGACAGACTCGGTGGGACGTAACCCGACCCCGTGCTAAGAGAGGCACTTGGACCTGGGGGAATGATGCATCCCCAGTCCAAAGAGATAGACTCGGTGGGACGTAACCCGACCCCGAGCTGAGAGAGGCACTTCGACCTGGGGGAATGTTGCATCCCCAGTCCAAAGAGACAGAGTCGGTGGGACGTAACCCGACCCCGAGCTGAGAAAGGCACTTGGACCTGGGGGAATGATGCATCCCCAGTCCAAAGTGACAGACTCGGTGGGACGTAACCCGACCCACAGCTGAGAGAAACCCTTGGCTCTGGGGGAATGTTACGTCACCAGTCCAAAGAGACAGACTCGGTGGGACGTAACCAGACCCCGAGCTGAGAGAGGCACTTGGACCTGGGGGAATGATGCATCCCCAGTCCAAAGAGACAGACTCGGTGGGACGTAACCCGACCCTGAGCTAAGAGAGGCACTTGGACCTGGGGGAATGATGCATCCCCAGTCCAAAGAGACAGACTCGGTGGGACGTAACCCGACCCCGAGCTGAGAGAGGCACTTCGACCTAGGGGAATGTTGCATCCCCAGTCCAAAGAGATAGACTCGGTGGGAAGTAACCCGACCCCGAGTTGAGAGAAACCATTTGCTCTTGGGGAATGTTACGTCCCCAGTCCAAGATACAGACTCGGTGGGACGTAACCGACCCCGAGCTGAGAAAGGCACTTGGACCTGGGGGAAATGGGAATGATGCATCCCCAGTCCAAAGAGACAGACTCGGTGTGACGTAACCCGACCCTGAGCTAAGAGAGGCACTTGGACCTGGGGGAATGATGCATCCCCAGTCCAAAGAGACAGACTCGGTGGGACGTAACCGACCCCGAGCTGAGAGAGGCACTTCGACCTAGGGGAATGTTGCATCCCCAGTCCAAGAGATAGACTCGGTGGGAAGTAACCCGACCCCGAGTTGAGAGAAACCATTTGCTCTTGGGGAATGTTACGTCCCCAGTCCAAAGATACAGACTCGGTGGGACGTAACCTGACCCCGAGCTGAGCGAGGCACTTGGACCTGGGGGAATGATGCATCCCCAGTCCAAAGGGACAAACTCGGTGGGACGTAACCCGACCCCGAGCTGAGAGAAACGCTTGGCTCTGGGGGAATGTTACGTCCCAAGTCCAAAAAGACAGACTCGGTGGGACGTAACCCGACCCCGAGCTGAGAGAGGCACTTGGACTTGGGGGAATGATGCATCCCCAATCTAAAGAGACAGACTCGGTGGGACGTAACCTGACCCCGAGCTGAGAAAGGCACTTTTACCTGGGGGAATGATGCATCTCTAGTCTAAAGAGATAGACTCGGTGGGACGTAACCCGACCCCGAGCTGAGAAAAACCCTTGGCTCTGGGGGAATGTTACGTTCCCAGTCCAATGAGACAGACTCGGTGGGACGTAACCCGACCCCCACAGCTGAGAGAACCCTTGGCTCTGGGGGAATGTTACGTCACCAGTCCAAAGAGACAGACTCGGTGGGACGTAACCAGACCCCGAGCTGAGAGAGGCACTTGGACCTGGGGGAATGATGCATCCCCAGTCCAAAGAGACAGACTCGGTGGGACGTAACCCGACCCCGAGCTGAGAGAGGCACTTGGACCTGGGGGAATGATGCATCCCCAGTCCAAAGAGACAGACTCGGTGGGACGTAACCCGACCCCGAGCTGAGAGAGGCACTTCGACCTAGGGGAATGTTGCATCCCCAGTCCAAAGAGATAGACTCGGTGGGAAGTAACCCGACCCCGAGTTGAGAGAAACCATTTGCTCTTGGGGAATGTTACGTCCCCAGTCCAAAGATACAGACTCGGTGGGACGTAACCTGACCCCGAGCTGAGCGAGGCACTTGGACCTGGGGGAATGATGCATCCCCAGTCCAAAGGGACAAACTCGGTGGGACGTAACCCGACCCCGAGCTGAGAGAAACGCTTGGCTCTGGGGGAATGTTACGTCCCAAGTCCAAAAAGACAGACTCGGTGGGACGTAACCCGACCCCGAGCTGAGAGAGGCACTTGGACTTGGGGGAATGATGCATCCCCAGTCCAAAGAGACAGACTCGGTGGGACGTAACCTGACCCCGAGCTGAGAAAGGCACTTTTACCTGGGGGAATGATGCATCTCTAGTCTAAAGAGATAGACTCGGTGGGACGTAACCCGACCCCGAGCTGAGAAAAACCCTTGGCTCTGGGGGAATGTTACGTTCCCAGTCCAATGAGACAGACTCGGTGGGACGTAACCCGACCCCGAGCTGAGAGAGGCACTTGGACCTGGGGGAATGATGCATCCCCAGTCCAAAAAGATAGACTCGGTGGGACGTAACCAACCCCGAGCTGAGAGAGGCACTTGGACCTGGGCGAATGATGCATCCCCAGTCCAAAGAGACAAACTCGGTGGGACGTAACCCGACCCCGAGCTGAGAGAGGCACTTGGACCTGGGGGAATGATGCATCCTCAGTCCAAAAAGACAGACTCGGTGGGACGTAACCTGACCCCGAGCTGAGAGAGGCACTTGGACCTAGGGGGAATGATGCATCCCCTGTCCAAAAAGACAGACTCGGTGGGACGTAATTGTAGGCACTGCATTTTTACACATAAGTCCCTATGAGGAGTCTCATTTTGGAGACACTACCTTTTAAGTCACGGAGATCACGGAAAACAGACATCGGAAGGGGGAATTCAGAATAAACAAGTTCACTGTCTTCGTTGGTGCTGCGTTCGTTACTTCGTTCGAATGTCAGGCAGATTGCGGACGTTCGTGCCACGTTCGAGGAGGCGTTCGAACGGTGTCGGTAATTCTAGTTTTGCTGCTAGCCTCACATCAAGCCCAATTCGCCCAAAGCCTTGGCCCACACGCCCAAGCCCACTTAAAACACATATTTAACACATGGTGAAATCAAAACAAATCTAAAAATCACATACCAAATTAAAAAGATATCATACCTAATCTAAACCAATCAAATATAATCATACCAAGTTAAAATCAATCAACCAATATATTATTCCAAACTTAAAATATTGTTTGCCTAATCAACATAAACTAAATATTCAACCTTCCCTATCTAGCCAAGATTTGTCCCCCCTCAATCTTTGACTTCCCTTATCCAACACAAAATCAAATCCCTTTCCTTGTCAAGCCTAACCCTTGCCTATAAAAAGAACCATTCACCAACCTTCTCAACCCTAGCTAGCTCATACACATAAGATACACACAACTCACACAAATCAGAAGAGAAAAGAAAATAACCCCAAGCCTTCACATTAAAAGCACCATCATAACACACCAAGAGCCCTAGCCACTCAAGAAAATAACAAGAAAGAGTTCTCTTCACCCTCACTCTCCCATTGCCGAAATCATACCTTAAGATAGCAGCCCCTTTAACACTAAAACAGTAGCCAAATCACGCCCAAACCACCCCCTATACAGCAGCAAAATATCTTAAAACATCCCCTAAAAACCTTAAGAATAGTAACATAAAATTGCATTCATAATCTTTAAAAGACTCACACAAGACAACACTAAAAACCCACACAAAAACTTGGAACAATCCGTTGAAACGTCAAAACAGGTGACCTGAACAGCGAGCAGCAAAACAGAGGCCGAACAGTAGCAAATCGGAGTCAAAAGCAGCAGCAAAAGATGGAGAATGACAACCCAAAACAGTAAGACAACGAACGAGAACAGTGAACCAGTGAACCGAAAGAGTTGCGGAGTATCCACCCTTCCGACGATCGTGTACCGTACATCCGAGAGGTGATTTAAAAGGTTAGACCTGAGGGCACTTTTTCACTAGTTTTATTCGTTTCTTTTATTATTGAATTCTATTCGCATGAGAGTCGTTTATGGATGCATGTTGTGGCTTGAATGAAATGGAAGAGTGTCGTCTCTTGTGGTATATAGGATGGAAACCCAGACGTAAATTCCGTAGCCGAATCCGAATGGACGGTAGTGCGGTCTGTACTTGGGATACAACTCCACGTACCACTTGAGTAAACGGCACCTTCTCTTGTTTTGTGTTGCTTTGGTTTATCTATTTCTTGTCACTTAAATTCTGTATGTCGCTTATTTGTGTATGATATAATCGAGTGCATGGGCTCAGTAAGTGCGATGAAGGTCCCTAATCGGACGGGTTAAAATCCTTCACCACGATGCTTTGCCGCACCGATTGATGTGTGTTCGGTTGAATGCGAGATACGTTCAATCGGACACATTACGTTAATATTATTGCTTTAACTTTTTGTATGCATGATTCAATCGAGCGCATGGGCTTAGTAAGTGGAATGAAAGATCCCCTATGGAAGGGGTTAAAGCCCTTTACCACGATGCTTAGCCGCGCCGGTTGACGTATGTTCGGTTGGATGTAAGATGTGTTCAATCGGACATACTTAGTTTGATATGATTGTCTTTATGTTTGTATGCATGATTTGATGTGACGCGCATGGGCTTAGTATGTTGGTCTAAAGGTCATCTCTTTGAGAGATCAAGAGCCCCAAAAGGCCACCTTTACGGCAGTACTTCGCCGCGCCCCTTTATTTTTTTGTTTATGTATTGCGTCCCATTTCATGCATCAGGTCTGTTCCCGTTCGAACGCGTTTACGAACGCAACTCGAACGCGCATGCATTTTGCCTTATCATGCATCAGGTCTCATCTCCGTTCGAACGCGTTCACGAACGCCATACGAACGAGAGCATTCTGTTTCATTTCCGTTCGAACGCGTAACAAACGCCATACGAACGTGAGCATTCTGTTTCATTTCCGTTCGAACGCGTTATCAAATGCCATACGAACGCGAACCTTCTGTTTACCATTCGAACGCGTTTACGAACGCTACACGAACGCGCACCCACTGAACTGAGTCCTCTTCATTAGATTTCATGCATAGTTTTCCTAGTAGCTATCCCACATGTATGAATACAAATATGTTAATGTATTGCGATTCATATGCTTATGTCATTATAACATTTGAGTATTGTTTCTTGTGGTATATCGGATGGAAACCCAGACGTAAATTCCGTAGCCGAATCCGAATGGACGGTAGTGCGGTCTGTACTTGGGATACAATTCGACGTACCACTTGGAAAAGTGCCCACATGTATGCTTGTATGTTTAGTATGTATGTTTGTGTTTTCTTGAACATGGTATGCCAATGAAGTTGTATGTTTGTTGCTACTTTGATGTACTTTCAAGCATGCAATCTTAGATGTGAGATATATGAGAAATGCAAGTATGAGTTTTATTTTGCATATGTGAATTTAGAAGCATGATACTCTTGGAAATAAGTGTTATTTAAGTCTGATTAAATTATTACATAAATCCTTTTATTACAAGTGACATAAGTAAGGGACCATTCCGAACCCAACGGTTTGAGGTCTTCCCTTGCGAGGGGTGAGTGCGGCCTTAAATCTCATTTTCCCGGTTCACACCGGGTGGCGACTCCATTACTCTCCGGTTTAGTCCCTCGTGGCTACTCCGTACTCCCGACTAGGCCGCGAGCCTAGGACAGCACGCGTCGCCCAGGTAGCTGTGTTCCCACAGTCTGGCGACTCCACTGGGGATAGAGAATCGGCCCCGAAATATTTTCTTGTAATGTTTGGATTTATGTTTTAATTAACCGTGTCTATAGTGGATAAAGTGAGGGTTTAATCAAAGGCACTTTAAGGCTAGGTAATGGTTTGGTGTCTTCCTTCACTCACTACCTTTCTAGAAGGAAAAGCTGTGAAGGCACCTAGATAGCCATCTACTCATAGCCTTTTGTGATGGACTAATTTGGAGGACTCGTTGTTTATTCCTGACAACAAGCGAGATAAGAGCTAAGAGGCTTGGGTATTTAAGTGAGCCTCGCTCCACCTCCCTCTGGGGAATCTACAACGGGAAATCCATTTGACAGTCCGTCACACACCATAGCTCATTGGCACGTACCTTAGTGTATAAAAAAGGGTGCGCTCACTTGGTTGCTCGAACCCTTGAGTGGGGGAAACCTAGTTGTGGGCCATCCTTCGCCGGTGAGAGCCTTTGTCTATACTCTTACTAACCCACCCATAGACCGGGTTGGCTAAAGTAACAATTATTTCCTTGAATATGTGCTTGTGGACCATCCTCATTTGGATGCAGTTGGACTATTGTCAGAAATGCGGGCTTGCTGGGCCATTTAAACTGGGGCAAGTTCGCACCTTATGACTATTAGGCCAAAAGCTTCTGAAATGTTGATAGGCCATTATTGTAGAAATTATTATGTCATGTTTGCATCATCTTTCTTCTATGTTTGTTTTGGGAACATCGTCGTTTGAACCCATTTGGACCATTTGTCATGGGATATGGGCTTGTTGGGCCATTTAAACTGGGACAAGAACGTAATCCATGACTATTGGGCCAAAGGCTTCTAAGTGATTGATGGGCCACTTTGTGATTGTGTTCGGAACGTTATCATTTGGGTTTAGTCGGGCACTTTGTCATGAGATGTGAACTCATTGGGCCATTTGGGGATGTGTTACGTCCCTAGTCCAAAAAGACAGACTCGGTGGGACGTAACCCGACCCCGAGCTGAGAGAGGCACTTGGACCTGGGGGAATGATGCATCTCCAGTCTAAAGAGACAGACTCGGTGGGACGTAACCCGACCCCGAGCTTAGAAAGGCACTTTTACCTGGGGGAATGATGCATCCCTAGTCTAAAGAGATAGACTCGGTGGACGTAACCCGACCCCGAGCTGAGAGAAAAACCCTTGGCTCTGGGGGAATGTTACGTCCCCAGTCCAAAGAGATAGACTCGGTGGGACGTAACCCGACCCCGAGCTGAGAGAGCCACTTGGACCTGGGGGAACGATGCATCCCCAGTCCAAAAAGACAGACTCGGTGGGACGTAACCCGACCCCGAGCTGAGAGAGGCACTTGGACCTAGGGGAATGACGCATCCCCAGTCCAAAAAGACAGACTCGGTGGGACGTAACCCGACCCCGAGCTGAGAGAGGCACTTGGACTTGGGGGAATGAAGCATCCCCAGTCCAAAGAGACAGACTCGGTGGGACGTAACCCAACCCCGAGCTGAGAGAGGCACTTGGACCTGGGCGAATGATGCATCCCCAGTCCAAAGAGACAGACTCGGTGGGACGTAACCCGACCCCGAGTTGAGAGAAAAACTAGGACCTGGAGGAATGATGCATCCTCAGTCCAAAAAGACAGACTCGGTGGGACGTAACCTGACCCCGAGCTGAGAGAGGCACTTGGACCTGGGGGGAATGATGCATCCCCAGTCCAAAGAGACAGACTCGGTGGGACGTAACCCGACCCCGAGCTGAGAGAAACGCTTGGCTCTGGGGGAATGTTACGTCCCTAGTGCAAAAAGACAGACTCGGTGGGACGTAACCCGACCCCGAGCTGAGAGAGGCACTTGGACCTGGGGGAATGATGCATCCCCAGTCTAAAGAGACAGACTCGGTGGGACGTAACCCGACCCCGAGCTGAGAAAAACCCGTGGCTCTGGGGGAAAGTTATATCCCCAGTCCAAAGAGACAGACTCGGTGGGACGTAACCCGACCCCGAGCTGAGAGAGGCACTTAGACCTGGGGGAATGATGCATCCCCAGTCCAAAGAGACAGACTCGGTGGGACGTAACCCGACCCCGAGCTGAGAGAAACCCTTTGCTCTGGGGGAATGTTACATCCCCAGTCCAAAGAGATAGACTCGGTGGGATGTAACCCGACCCCGAGCAGAGAAAGGCACTTGGACTAGGGGGAATGATGCATCCCCGGTCCAAAGTGACAGACTCGGTGGGACGTAACCCGACCCCGAGCTGAGAGAGGCACTTGGACCTGGGGGAATGATGCATCTCCAGTCTAAAGAGACAGACTCGGTGGGACGTAACCCGACCCCGAGCTTAGAAATGCACTTTTACCTGGGGGAATGATACATCCCTAGTCTAAAGAGATAGACTCGGTTGGACGTAACCCGACCCCGAGCTGAGAAAGAAAAAAACCCTTGGCTCTGGGGGAATGTTACGTCCCCAGTCCAAAGAGACAGACTCAGTGGGACGTAACCCGACCCACCCCGAGCTGAGAGAGGCACTTGGACCTGGGGGAACGATGCATCCCCAGTCCAAAAAGACAGACTCGGTGGGATGTAACCCGACCCCGAGCTGAGAGAGGCACTTGGACCTAGGGGAATGACGCATCCCCAGTCCAAAAAAAAAGACAGACTCGGTGGGACGTAACCCGACCCCGAGCTGAGAGAGGCACTTGGACTTGGGGGAATGAAGCATCCCCAGTCCAAAGAGACAGACTCGGTGGGACGTAACCCAACCCCGAGCTGAGAGGAGAGGCACTTGGACCTGGGCGAATGATGCATCCCCAGTCCAAAGAGACAGACTCGGTGGGACGTACGACCCGACCGAGTTGAGAGAGAAAAACTAGGACCTGAGGAGGATGGAATGATGCATCCTCAGTACAAAAAGACAGACTCGGTGGGACGTAACCTGACCCCGAGCTGAGAGAGAGGCACTTGGACCTGGGGGAATGATGCATCCCCAGTCCAAAGAGACAGACTCGGTGGGACGTAACCCGACCCCGAGCTAAGAGAAACGCTTGGCTCTGGGGGAATGTTACGTCCCTAGCCCAAAAAGACAGACTCGGTGGGACGTAACCCGACCCCGAGCTGAGAGAGGCAACTGGACCTGGGGGAATGATGCATCCCCAGTCTAAAGAGACAGACTCGGTGGGACGTAACCCGACCCCGAGATGAGAAAGACACTTTTACCTTGGGGAATGATGCATCCCTAGTCTAAAGAGATAGATTCGGTGGGACGTAACCCGACCCCGAGCTGATGAGAAAAACCCTTGGCTCTGGGGGAATGTTATATCCCCAGTCCAAAGAGACAGACTCGGTGGGACGTAACCCGACCCCGAGCTGAGAGAGGCACTTAGACCTGGGAGAATTATGCAACCCCAGTCCAACGAGACAGACTCGGTGGGACGTAACCCGACCCCGAGCTGAGAAAAACCCTTTGCTCTGGGGGAATGTTACGTCCCCAGTCCAAAGAGATAGACTCGGTGGGACGTAACCCGACCCCGAGCAGAGAAAGGCACTTGGTCTAGGGGGAATGATTCATCCCCGGTCCAAAGTGACAGACTCTGTGGGACGTAACCTGACCCCGAGCTGAGAGAAACCCTTGGCTCTGGGGGAATGTTACGTCCCCAGTCCAAAGAGATAGACTCGGTGGGACGTAACCCGACCCCGAGCCGAGAGAGAGGCACTTGGACATGGAGAGGAGGAATGATGCATCTCCAGTCCAAAGAGACAGACTCGGTGGGACGTAACCCGACCCAGAGCTGAGAGAGTCACTTGGACCTGGGGGAATGATGCATCCCCAGTCCAAAGAGACAGACTCGGTGGGACGTAACCCGACCCCGAGCTGAGAGAGTCACTTTGACCTGGGGGAATGATGCATCCCCAGTCCAAAGAGACAGACTCGGTGGGACGTAACCCGACTCCGAGAGAGAGAGAAACCCTTGGCTTTGGGGGAATGTTACGTAACCAGTCCAAAGAGACAGACTCGGTGGGACGTAACCCGACCCCGTGCTGAGAGAGGCACTTGGACCTGGAGGAATGATACATCTCCAGTCCAAAGAGACAGACTCGGTGGGACGTAACCCGACCCCGAGCTGAGAGAAACCCTTTTCTCTGGGGGAATGTTATGTCCCCAGTCCAAAGAGACAGACTCGGTGGGACGTAACCCGAGCCTGAGCAGAGAAAGGCACTTGGACCAAGGGGAATGATGCATCCCCGGTCCAAAGAGACAGACTCGGTGGGACGTAACCTGACCCCGAGTTGAGAGAAACCCTTGGCTCAGGGGTAATGTTACGTCACCAGTCCAAAGAGACAGACTCGGTGGGACGTAACCCGACCCCGAGCCGAGAGAGGCACTTGGACATGGAGGAATGATGCATCTCCAGTCCAAAGAGACAGACTCGGTGGGACGTAACCCGACCCAGAGCTGAGAGAGTCACTTGGACCTGGGGGAATGATGCATCCCCAGTCCAAAGAGACAGACTCGGTGGGACGTAACCGAACCGACCCCGAGCTGAGAGAAACCCTTGGCTTTGGGGGAATGTTACGTAACCAGTCCAAAGAGACAGACGGTGGGACGTAACCCGACCCCGTGCTGAGAGAGGCACTTGGACATAGGGGAATGATGCATCCCCAGTCCAAAAAGACAGACTGGGTGGGACGTAACCCGACCCCGAGCTGAGAGAGGCACTTGGACCTGGGGGAATGATGCATCCCCAGTCCAAAGAGACAGACTCGGTGGGACGTAACCCGACAACGAGCTGAGAGAAACCCTTTGCTCTGGGGGAATGTTACGTCCCCAGTCTAAAGAGAAAGACTCGGTGGGACGTAAGTCGACCCCGAGCTGAGAAAGGTAATTAGACTTGGGGGAATGATGCATCCCCAATCCAGAGAGACAGACTCGTGGGACGTAACCCGACCCACAGCTGAGAGAAACCCTTGGCTTTGGGGGAATGTTACGTCCCCAGTCCAAAGAGACAGACTCGGTGGGACGTAACCCGACCCCGAGCTGAGAGAGGCACTTCGACATGGGGAATAATAATGCCACACAGTCCAAAAAGACAGACTCGGTGGGACGTAACCCGACCCCGAGCTGAGAGAGGCACTTGGACCTGAGGGAATGATGCATCCCCAGTCCAAAGATACAGACTCGATGGGACGTAACCCGACAACGAGCTGAGAGATACCCTTTGCTCTGGGGGAATATTACGTCCCCAGTCCAAAGAGACAGACTCGGTGGGACGTAACCCGACCCCGAGCTAAGAGAAACCCTTGGCTCTGAGGAAATGTTACGTCCCCAATCCAAAGAGATAGACTCGGTGGGACGTAACCCGACCCCGAGCTGAGAGAGGCACTGGACCTGGGGGAATGATGCATCCCCAGTCCAAAAATATAGACTCGGTGGGACATAACCCGACCCCGAGCTGAGAGAGGCACTTGGACCTGGGGGAATGATGCACCCCCAGTCCAAAAAGACAGACTCGGTGGGACTTAACCCGACCCCGAGCTGAGAGAGGCACTTGGACCTGGGGGACTGATGCATCCCCAGTCCAAAGAGACAGACTCGGTGGGATGTAACTGACCCCGAGCTGAGAAAGGCACTTGGACCTGGGGGAATGATGCATCCCCAGTCCAAAGAGACAGACTCGGTGGGACGTAACCCGACCCCCAGCTGAGAGAAACCTTGGCTCTGGGGGAATGTTACGTCCCCAGTACAAAGAGACAGACTCGGTGGGACGTAACCAGACCCCGAGCTCAGAGAGGCACTTGGACTTGGGGGAATGATGCATCCCCAGTCCAAAGAGATAGTCTCGGTGGGACGTAACCCGACCCCGAGCTAATAGAGGCACTTGGACCAGTGGGAATGATGCATCCCCAGTCCAAAGAGACAGACTCGGCGGGACGTAACCCGACCCCGAGCTTAGAGAGGCACTTCAACCTGGGGGAATGTTGCATCCCCAGTCCAAAGAGACAGACTCGGTGGGCATAACCTGGCCCCGAGCTGTGAGAAACCCTTTGCTCTTGGGGAATGTTACGTCCCCAGTCCAAAGAGACAGACTCGGTGGGACGTAACCCGACCCCGAGTTGAGAAAGGCACTTTGACCTGTGGGAATGATGCATCCCCAGTCCAAAAAGACAGACTCGGTGGGATGTAACCTGACCCCGAGGTGAGAGAGGCACTTTGACCTGGGGGAATGATGCATTCCTAGTCCAAATAGACAAACTCGGTGGGACATAATCCGACCCCAGCTGGGGAGAAACGCTTGGCTCTGGGGGAATGTTACGTCCCTAGTCCAAAAAGACAGACTCGGTGGGACGTAACCCGACCCCGAGCTGAGAGAGGCACTTGGACCTGGGGGAATGATGCATCCCCAGTCTAAAGAGACAGACTCGGTGGGACGTAACCCGACCCCGAGCTGAGAAAGGTACTTTTACCTAGGGGAATGATGCATCCCTAGTCTAAAGAGATAGACTCGGTGGGACGTAACCCGACCCCGAGCTGAGAAAAAACCTTGGCTCTGGGAGAATATTACGTTCCCAGTCCAAAGAGACAGACTTGGTGGGACGTAACCCGACCCCGAGCTGAGAGAGGCACTTGGACCTGGGGGAATGATGCATCCCCAGTCCAAAGACAGACTCGGTGGGACGTAACCCAACCCCGAGCTGAGAGAGGCACTTGGAACTGGGCGAATGATGCATCCCCAGTCCAAAGAGACAGACTCGGTGGGACGTAACCCGACCCCGAGCTGAGCGAGAGAGGCACTTGGACCTGGGGGAATGATGCATCCCCAGTCAAAGAGACAGACTCGGTGGGACGTAACCCGACAACGAGCTGAGAGAAACCCTTTGCTCTGGGGGAATATTACGTCCCCAGTACAAAGAGACAGACTCGGTGGGACGTAACCCGACCCCGAGCTAAGAGAAACCCTTGGCTCTGAGGTAATGTTACGTCCCCAGTCCAAAGAGATAGACTCGGTGGGACGTAACCCGACCCTGAGCTTAGAGAGGCACTTGGACTAGGGGAATGATGCATCCCCATTCCAAAAATACAGACTCGGTGGGACGTAACCCGACCCCGAGCTGAGAGAGGCACTTGGACCTGGGGGAATGATGCATCCCCAGTCGAAAAAAAACAGACTAGGTAGGACGTAACCTGACCCCGAACTGAGAGAGGCACTTGGACCTGGGGGGGAATGATGCATCCTCATTCCAAAAAGACAGACTCGGTGGGACGTAACCCGACCCCTAGCTGAGAGAGGCACTTGGACCTGGGGGAATGATGCATCCCCAGTCCAAAGAGACAGACTCGGTGGGACGTAACCTGACCCCGAGCTAAGAAAGGCACTTGGACCTGGCTCTGGGGGAAAGGTACGTCCCCAGTCCAAAGAGACAGACTCGTTGGGACGTAACCCGACCCCGAGCTGAGAGAGACACTTGGACCTGGTGGAATGATGCATCCCCAGTCGAAAAAGACAGACTCGGTAGGACGTAACCTAACCCCGAGCTGAGTGAGGCACTTTGACCTGGGGGAATGATGCATCCCCAGTCCAAAGAGACAGACTCGGTGGGACGTAACCCGACCCTGAGCTGAGAGGACCGCTTGGCTCTGAGGGAATGTTAAGTCCCTAGTCCAAAAAGACAGACTCGGTGGGACGTAACCCGACCCCGAGCTGAGAGAGGCACTTGGACCTGGGGGAATGATGCATCCACAGTCTAAAGAGTCAGATTCGGTGGGACGTAACCCGACCCCGAGCTGAGAAAGGCACTTGGACCTGGGGGAATGATGCATCCCTAGTCTAAAGAGATAGACTCGGTGGGACGTAACCCGACCCCGAGCTGAGAGTTGCTCTTGGACCTGGGGGAATGATGCATACCCAGTCCAAAAAGACAGACTCGGTGGGACGTAACCCGACCCCGAGCTGAGAGAGGCACTTGGACCTGGGGGAATGATGCATCCCCAATCCAAAAAGACAGACTCGGTTGGACGTAACCCGACCCCGAGTTGATAAAGGCACTTGGACCTGGGGAGTGATGCATCCCCAGTCCAAAAAGACAGACTCGGTGGATCGTAACCCGACCCCGAGCTGAGAGAGGCACTTGGACTTGGGGGAATGATGCATCCCCCGTCCAAAGAGACAGACTCGGTGGGGCGTAACCCGACCCCGAGCTGAGAGAAACCCTTTGCTCTGGGGGAATGCTACGTCCCCAGTCCAAAGAGACAGATTCGGTGGGTCGTAACCCGACCCCGAGCTGAGAAAGGCACTTGGACCTGGGGGAATGATGCATCCCCAGTCCAAAGAGACAGACTCGGTGGGACGTAACCCGACCCACAGCTGAGAGAAACCCTTGGCTCTGGGGGAATGTTACGTCCCCAGTCCAAAGAGACAGACTCGGTGGGACGTCACCAGACCCCGAGCTGAGAGAGGCACTTGGACCTGGGGGAATGATGCATCCCCAGTCGAAAGAGACAGTCTCGGTGGGACGTAACCCGACCCCGAGCTAATAGAGGCACTTGGACCTGTGGGAATGATGCATCCCCAGTCCAAAGAGACAGACTCGGCGGGACGTAACCCGACCCCGAGCTTAGAGAGGCACTTCAACCTGGGGGAATGTTGCATCCCCAGTCCAAAGAGACAGACTCGGTGGGAAGTAACCCGGCCCCGAGCTGAGAGAAACCCTTTGCTCTTGGGGAATGTTACGTCCTCATTCCAAAGAGACAGACTCGGTGGGACGTAACCCGACCCCGAGCTGAGAAAGGCACTTGGACCTGGGGTAATGATGCATCCCCAGTCCAAAGAGACAGACTCGGTGGGACGTAACCTGACCCCGAGGTGAGAGAGGCACTTGGACCTGGGGGAATGATGCATCCCCAGTCCAAATAGACAAACTCGGTGGGACGTAATCCGACCCCCAGCTGAGAGAAACGCTTGGCTCTGGGGGAATGTTACGTCCTAGTCCAAAAGACAGACTCGGTGTGACGTAACCTGACCCCGAGCTGAGAGCACTTGGACCTGGGGGAATGATGCATCCCCAGTCTAAAGAGACAGACTCGGGGGACGTAACCCGACCCCGAGCTGAGAAAGGCACTTTTACCTAGTGGAATGATGCATCCCTAGTTAAAGAGATAGACTCGGTGGGACATAACCGACCCCGAGCTGAGAGAGGCACTTGGACCTGGGGGAATGATGCATCCCCAGTCCAAAAGACAGACTCGGTGGGACGTAACCCAACCCCGAGCTGAGAGAGACACTTGGACCTGGGCGAATGATGCATCCCCAGTCCAAAGAGACAAACTCGGTGGGACGTAACCCGACCCCGAGCTGAGAGAGGCACTTGGACCTGGGGGAATGATGCATCCCCAGTCCAAAGAGACAGACTCGTAGGACGTAACCGACAACGAGCTGAGAGAAACCCTTGCTCTGGGGAGAATATTACGTCCCCAGTACAAAGAGACAGACTCGGTGGGACGTAACCCGACCCCGAGAGCTAAGAGAAACCCTTGGCTCTGAGGTAATGTTACGTCCCCAGTCCAAAGAGATAGACTCGGTGGGACGTAACCGACCCCGAGCTTAGAGAGGCACTGGGACCTGGGGGAATGATGCATCCCCAGTCCAAAAATACAGACTCGGTGGGACGTAACCCGACCGCGAGCTGAGAGAGCACTTGGACCTGGGGGAATGATGCATCCCCAGTCCAAAAAAGACACACTCGGTGGGACGTTACCCGACCCCCCCCGGCGCGAGAGGCACTTGGACCTGGGGGAATGATGCATCCCCAGTCCAAAGAGACAGACTCGGTGGACGTAACCCGACCCCGAGCTGAGAAAGGCACTTGGACCTGGCTCTGGGGGAAAGTTATGTCCCCAGTCCAAAGAGGACAGACTCGGTGGGACCTAACCCGACCCCGAGCTGAGAGAGGCACTTGGACCTGGGGGAATGATGCATCCCCAGTCCAAAGACAGACTCGGTAGGACGTAACCTGACCCTGAGCTGAGAGAAACGCTTGGCTCTAGGGGAATGTTACGTCCCTAGTCCAAAAAGACAGACTCGGTGGGACGTAACCCGACCCCGAGCTGAGAGAGGCACTTGGACCTGGGGGAATGATGTATCCCCAGTCGAAAAAGACAGACTCGGTAGGACGTAACCTGACCCTGAGCTGAAAGAGGCACTTGGACCTGGGGAGAATAATGCATCCCCAGTCCAAAGAGACAGACTCGGTGGGACGTAACCGGACCCTGAGCTGAGAGAAACGCTTGGCTCTGGGGGAATGTTACGTCCCTAGTCCAAAAAGACAGACTCGGTGGGACGTAACCCGACCCCGAGCTGAGAGAGGCACTTGGACCTGGGGGAATGATGCATCCCCAGTCTAAAGAGACAGACTCGGTGGGACGTAACCCGACCCCGAGCTGAGAAAGGCACTTGGACCTGGGGGAATGATGCGTCCCTTGTCTAAAGAGATAGACTCGGTGAGACCTAACCGGACCCCGAGCTGAGAAAAACCCTTGGCTCTGCGGGAATGTTACGTCCTCAGTCCAAAGAGACAGACAAATGGGAAGTAAGCCGACCCCGAGCTGAGAGATGCACTTGGACCTAGAGGAATGATGCTCCCCAGTCCAAAGAGAGAAAACTCGGTCGGACGTACCCGACCCCGAGCGAGAGAGGCACTTGGACCTGGGGGAATGATGCATCCCCAGTCGAAAGAGACAGTCTCGGTGGGACGTCACCCGACCCCGAGCTATAGAGGCATGGACCTGTGGTAATGGATGCTGCATCCCCAGTCCAAAGAGACAGACTCGGTGGGACGTAACCCGACCCCGAGCTTAGAGAGGCACTTCAACCTGGGGAAGGGAATGTTGCCTCCCCAGTCCAAAGAGACAGACTCGGTGGGGGAAGTAACCCGACCCCGAGCTGAGGAAAGGCACTCTGACCGGGGGAATGATGCATCCCTAGTCCAAAGAGACAGACTCGGTGGGACGTAACCCGACCCACAGCTGAGAGAAACCCTTAGCACTGGGGGAATGTTACGTCCCCAGTCCAAAGAGACAGACTCGGTGGGACGTAACCAGACCCCGAGCTGAGAGAGGCACTTGGACCTGGGGGAATGATTAGTCCCCAGTCCAAAGAGAAAGACTCGGTGGGACGTAACCCGACCCCGAGCTAAGAGAGGCACTTGGACCTGGGGGAATGATGCATCCCCAGTCCAAAGAGACAGACTCGGTGGGACGTAACCCGACCCCGAGCTTAGAGAGGTACTTCGACCTGGGGGAATGTTGCATCCCCAGTTCAAAGAGACAGACTCGGTGGGAAGTAAACACCCGGCCCCGAGCTGAGAGAAACCCTTTACTCTTGGGGAATGTTACGTCCCCAGTCCAATGAGACAGACTAGGTGGGACGTAATCCGACCCCGAGCTGAGAGAAACCCTTTGCTCTGGGGGAATGTTACGTCCCCAGTCCAAAGAGACAGAGTCGGTGGGACGTAACCCGACCCCGAGTTGAGAAAGGCACTTGGACATGGGGGAATGATTCATCCCCAGTCCAAAGAGACAGACTCGGTGGGACGTAACCCGACCCACAGCTGAGAGATACCCTTGGCTCTGGGGGAATGTTACGTCCCCAGTCCAAAGAGACAGACACGGTGGGACGTAACCCGACCCCGAGCTTAAACAGGCACTTCGACTTGGGGGAATGTTGCATCCCCAGTCCAAAAAGACAGACTCAGTGGGAAGTAACCTGGCCCCGAGCTGAGAGAAACCCTTTGCTCTTGGGGAATGTTACGTCCACAGTCCAAAGAGACAGACTCGGTGGGACGTAACGCGACCCCGAGCTGAGAAAGGCACTTGGACCTGGGGGAATGATGCATCCCCAGTCCAAAGAGACAGACTCGGTGGGATGTAACCTGCCGCCGAGCTGAGAGAGGCACTTGGACCTGGGGGAATGATGCATCCCCAGTCCAAAGAGACAAACTCGGTGGGACGTAACCCGACCCCCAACTGAGAGAAACACTTGGCTCTGGGGGAATGTTACGTCCCTAGTCCAAAAAGACAGAGACTCGGTGGGACGTAACCCGACCCCAAGCTGAGAGAGGCACTTGGACCTGGGGGAATGATGCATCCCCAGTCTAAAGAGACAGACTCGGTGGGACGTAACCCGACCCCGAGCTGAAAAATGCACTTTTACCTGGGGGAATGATGCATCCCTAGTCTAAAGAGATACACTCGGTGGGACGTAACCCGACCCCGAGCTGAGAAAAAACCCTTGGCTCTGGGGGAATATTACGTTCCCAATCCAAAGAGCCAGACTCGGTGGGACGTAACCCGACCCCGAGCTGAGAGAGGCACTTCGACCTGGGGGAATAATGCATCCCCAGTCCAAAAAGACAGACTTGGTGGGACGTAACCCAAACCCGAGCTGAGAGAGGCACTTGGACCAGGGCGAATGATGCATACCCAGTCCAAAGAGACAGACTCGGTGGGACGTAACCTGACCCCGAGCTGAGAGAGTCACTTGGACCCGAGGGAATGATGCATCCTCAGTCCAAAAAGACAGACTCGGTGGGACATAACCTTGACCCCGAGCTGAGAGAGGCACTTGGACCTAGGGGGATTGACGCATCCCCAGTCCAAAAAGACAGACTCGGCGGGACGTAACCCGACCCTGAGCTGAGAGAGGCACTTGGACTTGGGGGAATGATGCATCCCTAGTCCAAAGAGACAGACTCGGTGGGACATAACCCAACCCCGAGCTGAGAGAAACCCTTTGCTCTGGGGAAATGTTACGTCCCCAGTCCAAAGAGAGAGACTCGGTGTGACGTAAGCCGACCCCGAACTGAGAAAGGCACTTGGACCTGAGGGAATGATGCATCCCCAGTGCAAAGAGACAGACTCGTTGGGACGTTACCCGACTCCGAGATGAGAGAAACCCTTGGCTCTGGGGGACTGTTACGTCCCCAGTCCAAAGAGACAGACTCGTGGGACGTAACCCGACCCCGAGCTTAGAGAGGCACTTCGACCTGGTGGAATGTTGCATCCCCAGTATAAAGAGACAGACTCGGTGGGAAGTAACCCGGCCCCGAGCTGAGAGAAACCCTTTGCTCTTGGGGAATGTTACGTCCCCAGTCCAAAGAGACATACACGGTGGGACGTAACCCGACCCCGAGCTGAGAAAGGCACTTGGACCTGGGGGAATGATGCATCCCCAGTCCAAAGAGACAGACTCGGTGGGACGTAACCTGACGCGGAGCTGAGAGAGGCACTTGGACGTGGGGGAATGATGCATCCCCAGTCCAAAGAGACAAACTCGGTGGGACGTAACCCGACCCCCAGCTGAGAGAAACGCTTGGCTCTGGGGGAATGTTACGTCCCTAGTCCAAAAAGACAGACTCGGTGGGACGTAACCCGACCCCGAGCTGAGAGAGGCACTTGGACCTGGGGGAATGATGCATCCCCAGTCTAAAGAGACAGACTCGGTGGGATGTAACCCGACCCCGAGCTGAGAAAGGCACTTTTACCTGGGGGAATGATGAATCCCTAGTCTAAAGAGATACACTCGGTGGGACGTAACCCGACCCCGAGCTGAGAAAAACCCTTGGCTCTGGGGGAATATTACGTTCCCAGTCCAAAGAGACAGACTCGGTGGGACGTAACCCGACCCCGAGCTGAGAGAGACACTTGGACCTGGGGGAATAATGCATCCCCAGTCCAAAAAGACAGACTTGGTGGGACGTAACCCAACCCCGAGCTGGGAGAGGCACTTGGACCTGGGCGAATGATGCATCCCCAGTCCAAAGAGACAGACTCGGTGGGACGTAACCTGACCCCGAGCTGAGAGAGTCACTTGGACCTGGGGGAATGATGCATCCTCAGTCCAAAAAGACAGACTCGGTGGGACGTAACCTGACCCCGAGCTGAGAGAGGCACTTGGACCTAGGGGGAATGATACATCCCCAGTCCAAAGAGACAGACTATGTGGGATGTAACCCGACCCCGAGCTGAGAGAAACGCTTGGCTCTGGGGGAATGTTACGTCCCTAGTCCAAAAAGACAGACTCGGTGTGACGTACCCGACCCCGAGCTGAGAGAGGCACTTGGACCTGGGGGAATGATGCATCCCCAGTCTAAAGAGACAGACTCGGTGGGACTAACCCGACCCCGAGCTGAAAAGGCACTTGGACCTGGGGGAATGATGCGTCCCTAGTCTAAAGAGATAGACTCGGTGGGACCTAACCGGACCCCGAGCTGAGAAAAACCCTTGGCTCTGGGGAAATGTTACGTCCCCAGTCCAAAGAGAGAGACTCGGTGTGACGTAAGCCGACCCCGAACTGAGAAAGGCACTTGGACCTGAGGGAATGATGCATCCCCAGTGCAAAGAGACAGACTCGTTGGGACGTTACCCGACTCCGAGATGAGAGAAACCCTTGGCTCTGGGGGACTGTTACGTCCCCAGTCCAAAGAGACAGACTCGGTGGGACGTAACCCGACCCCGAGCTTAGAGAGGCACTTCGACCTGGGGGAATGTTGCATCCCCAGTATAAAGAGACAGACTCGGTGGGAAGTAACCCGGCCCCGAGCTGAGAGAAACCCTTTGCTCTTGGGGAATGTTACGTCCCCAGTCCAAAGAGACATACACGGTGGACGTAACCCGACCCCGAGCTGAGAAAGGCACTTGGACCTGGGGGAATGATGCATCCCCAGTCCAAAGAGACAGACTCGGTGGGACGTAACCTGACGCGGAGCTGAGAGAGGCACTTGGACGTGGGGGAATGATGCATCCCCAGTCCAAAGAGACAAACTCGGTGGGACGTAACCCGACCCCCAGCTGAGAGAAACGCTTGCTCTGGGGGAATGTTACGTCCCTAGTCCAAAAAGACAGACTCGGTGGGACGTAACCCGACCCCGAGCTGAGAGAGGCACTTGGACCTGGGGGAATGATGCATCCCCAGTCTAAAGAGACAGACTCGGTGGGATGTAACCCGACCCCGAGCTGAGAAAGGCACTTTTACCTGGGGGAATGATGAATCCCTAGTCTAAAGAGATACACTCGGTGGACGTACCGAACCCGACCCCGGCTGAGAAAAACCATTGGCTCTGGGGGAATATTACGTTCCCAGTCCAAAGAGACAGACTCGGTGGGACGTAACCCGACCCCGAGCTGAGAGAGACACTTGGACCTGGGGGAATAATGCATCCCCAGTCCAAAAAGACAGACTTGTGGGACGTAACCCAACCCCGAGCTGGGAGAGGCACTTGGACCTGGGCGAATGATGCAATCCCCAGTCCAAAGAGACAGACTCGGTGGGACGTAACCTGACCCCGAGCTGAGAGAGTCACTTGGACCTGGGGGAATGATGCATCCTCAGTCCAAAAAGACAGACTCGGTGGGACGTAACCTGACCCCGAGCTGAGAGAGGCACTTGGACCTAGGGGGATGATACATCCCCAGTCCAAAGAGACAGACTATGTGGGATGTAACCCGACCCCGAGCTGAGAGAAACGCTTGGCTCTGGGGGAATGTTACGTCCCTAGTCCAAAAAGACAGACTCGGTGTGACGTAACCCGACCCCGAGCTGAGAGAGGCACTTGGACCTGGGGGAATGATGCATCCCCAGTCTAAAGAGACAGACTCGGTGGGACGTAACCCGACCCCGAGCTGAGAAAGGCACTTGGACCTGGGGGAATGATGCGTCCCTAGTCTAAAGAGATAGACTCGGTGGGACCTAACCGGACCCCGAGCTGAGAAAAACCCTTGGCTCTGCGGGAATGTTACGTCCTCAGTCCAAAGAGACAGACTCGGTGGGACGTAAGCCGACCCCGAGCTGAGAGATGCACTTGGACCTGGGGTAATGATGCATCCCCAGTCCAAAGAGACAAACTCGGTCGGACGTAACCCGACCCCGAGCTGAGAGAGGCAGTTGGACCTGGGGGAATGATGCATCCCCAGTCGAAAGAGACAGTCTCGGTGGGACGTAACCCGACCCCGAGCTAATAGAGGCACTTGGACCTGTGGTAATGATGCATCCCCAGTCCAAAGAGACAGACTCGGTGGGACGTAACCCGACCCCGAGCTTAGAGAGGCACTTCAACCTGGGGGAATGTTGCATCCCCAGTCCAAAGAGACTGACTCGGTGGGAAGTAACCCGACCCCGAGCTGAGAGAGTCACTTGGACCTGAGGGAATGATGCATCCTCAGTCCAAAAAGACAGACTCGATGGGACATAACCTGACCCCGAGCTGAGAGAGGCACTTGGACCTAGGGGATTGACGCATCCCCAGTCCAAAAAGACAGACTCGGCGGGACGTAACCCGACCCTGAGCTGAGAGAGGCACTTGGACTTGGGGGAATGATGCATCCCCAGTCCAAAGAGACAGAGACTCGGTGGGACATAACCCAACCCCGAGCTGAGAGAAACCCTTTGCTCTGGGGAAATGTTACGTCCCCAGTCCAAAGAGAGAGAACTCGGTGTGACGTAAGCCGACCCCGAACTGAGAAAGGCACTTGGACCTGAGGAATGATGCATCCCCAGTGCAAAGAGACAGACTCGGTGGGACGTTACCCGACTCCGAGATGAGAGAAACCCTTGGCTCTGGGGGACTATTACGTCCCCAGTCCAAAGAGACAGACTCGGTGGGACGTAACCGACCCCGAGCTTAGAGAGGCACTTCGACCTGGGGGAATGTTGCATCCCCAGTCCAAAGAGACAGACTCGGCGGGACGTAACCCGACCCCGAGCTGAGAAAGGCACTTTTACCTATGGGAATGATGCATCCCTAGTCTAAAGAGATACACTTGATGGGACGTAACCCCGACCCCGAGCTGAGAGAAAACCCCTTGGCTCTGGGGGAATATTACGTTCCCAGTCCAAAGAGACGGACTCGGTGGGACGTAACCAGACCCCGAGCTGAGAGAGGGCACTTGGACCTGGGGGAATAATGCATCCCCAGTCCAAAAAGACAGACTTGGTGGGATGTAACCCAACCCCAAGCTGAGAGAGGCACTTGGACCTGGGCGAATGATGCATCCCCAGTCCAAAGAGACAGACTCGGTGGGACGTAACCTGACCCCGAGCTGAGAAGAGTCACTTGGACCTGGGGAATGATGCATCCTCAGTCCAAAAGACAGACTCGGTGGGACGTAACCTGACCCCGAGCTGAGAGAGGCACTTGGACCTAGGGGGAATGATACATCCCCAGTCCAAAGAGACAGACTCGGTGGGATGTACCCGACCCCGAGCTGAGAGAAACACTTGGCTCTGGGGGAATGTTACGTCCCTAGTCCAAAAAGACAGACTCGGTGGGACGTAACCCGACCCCGAGCTGAGAGAGGCACTTGGACCTGGGGGAATGATGCATCCTCAGTCTAAAGAGACAGACTCGGTGGGACGTAACCCGACCCCGAGCTGAGAAATGCACTTTTACCTGTGGGAATGATGCATCCCTAGTCTAAAGAGATAGACTCGGTGGGACGTAACCTAACCCCGAGCTGAGAGAAACCCTTTGCTCTGGGGGAATGTTACGTCCCCAGTCCAAAGAGAGAGACTCGGTGTGACGTAAGCCGACCCCGAGCTGAGAAAGGCACTTGGACCTGAGGGAATGATGCATCCCCAGTGCAAAGGGACAGACTCGGTGGGACGTTACCCGACTCCGAGATGAGAGAAACCCTTGGCTCTGGGGGACTGTTACGTCCCCAGTCCAAAGAGACAGACTCGGTGGGACGTAACCCGACCCCGAGCTTAGAGAGGCACTTCGACCTGGGGGAATGTTGCATCCCCAGTATAAAGAGACAGACTCGGTGGGAAGTAACCCGGCCCCGAGCTGAGAGAAACCCTTTGCTCTTTGGGAATGTTACGTCCCCAGTCCAAAAAGACAGACTCGGTGGGACGTAACCCGACCCCGAGCTGAGAAAGGCACTTGGACCTGGGGGAATGATGCATCCCCAGTCCAAAGAGACAGACTCGGTGGGACGTAACCTGACGCGGAGCTGAGAGAGGCACTTGGACGTGGGGGAATGATGCATCCCCAGTCCAAAGAGACAAACTCGGTGGGACGTAACCCGACCCCCAGCTGAGAGAAACCTTGGCTCTGGGGGAATGTTACGTCCCTAGTCCAAAAAAACAGACTCGGTGGGACGTAACCCGACCCCGAGCTGAGAGAGGCACTTGGACCTGGGGAATGATGCATCCCCAGTCTAAAGAGACAGACTCGGTGGGATGTAACCCGACCCCGAGGTGAGAAAGCACTTTTACCTGGGGGAATGATGAATCCCTAGTCTAAAGAGACACTCGGTGGGACGTAACCCGACCCCGAGCTGAGAAAAAACCCTTGGCTCTGGGGAATATTACGTTCCCAGTCCAAAGAGACAGACTCGGTGGGACGTACCCGACCCCGAGCTGAAGAGACACTTGGACCTGGGGGAATAATGCATCCCCAGTCAAAAAGACAGACTTGGTGGGACGTAACCCCAACCCAAGCTAGGAGAGGGCACTTGGACCTGGGCGAATGATGCATCCCCAGTCCAAAGAAGAGACTCGGTGGGACGTAACCTGACCCCGAGCTAAGAGAGTCACTTGGACCTGGGGGAATGATGCATCCTCAGTCCAAAAGACAGACTCGGTGGGACGTAACCTGACCCCGAGCTGAGAGAGGCACTTGGACCTAGGGGGAATGATACATCCCCAGTCCAAAGAGACAGACTAGGTGGGATGTAACCCGACCCCGAGCTGAGAGAAACGCTTGGCTCTGGGGGAATGTTACGTCCTAGTCCAAAAAGACAGACTCGGTGGGACGTAACCCGACCCCGAGCTGAGAGAGGCACTTGGACCTGGGGGAATGATGCATCCCCAGTCTAAAGAGACAGACTCGGTGGGACGTAAACCCGACCCCGAGCTGAGAAAGGCACTTTTACCTGGGGAATGATGCATCCCTAGTCTAAAGAGATAGAGTCGGTGGGACGTAACCCGACCCCGAGCTGAGAAAAACCCTTGGCTCTAGGGGAATGTTACGTCCCCAGTCCAAAGAGACAGACTCGGTGGGACGTAACCCGACCCCGAGCTGAGAGAGGCACTTGGACCTGGGGGAATGACGCATCCCCAGTCCAAAAAGACAGACTCGGTTGGACGTAACCCGACCCCGAGCTGAGAGAGGCACTTGGACTTGGGGGAATGATGCATCCCTAGTCCAAAGAGACAGACACGGTGGGACGTAACCCAACCCCGAGCTGAGAGAACCCCTTTGCTCTGGGGGAATGTTACGTCCCCAGTCCAAAGAGAGAGACTCGGTGTGACATAAGCCGACCCCGAGCTGAGAAAGGCACTTGGACCTGAGGGAATGATGCATCCCTAGTGCAAAGAGACAGACTCGGTGGGACGTTACCCGACTCCGAGATGAGAGAAACCCTTGGCTCTGGGGGAATGTTACGTCCCCATTCCAAAGAGACAGACTGGGTGGGACGTAACCCGACCCCCAGCTGAGAGAGGCACTTGGACCTGGGGGAATGATGAATCCCCACTCCAAAGAGACAGACTCGGTGGGACGTTACCCGACCCCGAGTCTTGAGAGGCACTTGGACCTGGGGGAATGATGCGTCCCCAGTCCAAAGAGACAGACTCGGTGGGACGAAACCCGACCCCGAGCTGAGAGAGGCACTTGGACCTGGGGGAATGATGCATCCCCAGTCCAAAGAGACAGACTCGGTGGGACGTAACCCGACCCCGAGCTGAGAGAAACCCTTTGCTCTAGTGGAATGTTACGTTCCCAGTCCAAGAGACAGACTCGGTGGGACGTAACCCGACCCCGAGCTGAGAAATACACTTGGACCTGGGGGAATAATGCATCCCCAGTCCAAAGAGACAAACTCGGTGGGACGTAACCTGACCCCGAGCTGAGAGAAACCCTTGGCTCTGGGGGAATGTTACATCCCCAGTCCAAAGAGACAGACTCTTTGGGACATAACCCGACCCCGAGCTGAGAGAGGCACTTGGACCTGGTGGAATGATGCATCCCCAGTCCAAAGAGACAGACTCGGTGGGACGTAACCCGACCCGAGCTGAGAGAGGCACTTGGACCTGGGGGGCTGATGCATCCCCAGTCCAAAAAGACAGACTCGGTGGACGTAACCCGACCCCGAGCTGAGAGAGGCACTTGGACCTGGGAATGATGGATCCCCAGTCCAAAGAAACAGACTCGGTGGGACGTAACCCGACCCCGAGCTGAGAGAGGCACTTGGACCTGGGGGAATGATGCATCCCCAGTCCAAAGAGACAGACTCGGTGGGACGTAAAGACCCCGAGCTGAGAAAGGCACTTGGACCTGGGGAATGATGCATCCCCAGTCCAAAGAGACAGACTCGGTGGGACGTAACCCGACCCCGAGCTGAGAGAAACCCTTGGCTCTGGGGGAATGTTACGTCCCCAGTCCAAAAGACAGACTCGGTGGGACGTAACCCGACCCCGAGCTGAGAGAGGCACTTGGACCTGGGGGAATGATGCATCCCCAGTCCAAAGAGACAGACTCGGGAGACGTAACCCGACCCCGAGCTGAGAAAGGCACTTTTACCTGGGGGAATGATGCATCCCCAGTCCAAAGAGACAGACTCGGTGGGACGTAACCCGACCCCGAGCTGAGAGAAACCCTTGCTCTGGGGAATGTTACGTCCCCAGTCCAAAGAGACAGACTCGGTGTGACGTAACCCGACCCCGAGCTGAGAAAGGCACTTGGACCTGGGGGAATGATGCATCCCCAGTCCAAAGAGACAGACTCGGTGGGACGTAACTCGACCCGAGCTGAGAGAACCCTTGACTCTGGGGGACTGTAACGTCCCCAGTCCAAAGAGACAGACTCGGTGGGACGTAACCCGACCCCGAGCTGAGAGGGCACTTGGACCTGGGGGAATGTGCATCCCCAGTCCAAAGAGACAGACTCGGTGGGAGTAACCCGACCCCGAGCTGAGAGAAAACCTTTGCTCTTGGGGAATGTTACGTCCCCAGTCCAAAGAGACAGACTCGGTGGGACGTAACCCGACCCCGAGCTGAGAAAGGCACTTGGACCTGGGGAATGATGCTCCCCAGTCCAAAGAGACAGACTCGGTGGGACGTAACCTGACCCCGAGCTGAGAGAGGCACTTGGACCTGGGGGAATGATGCATCCCCAGTCCAAAGAGACAGACTCGGTGGGACGTAACCCGACCCCGAGCTGAGAGAAACGCTTGGCTCTGGGGGAATGTTGCGTCCCCAGTCCAAAAAGACAGACTCGGTGGGACGTAACCCGACCCCGAGCTGAGAGAGGCACTTGGACCTGGGGGAATGATGCATCCCCAGTCCAAAGAGACAGACTCGGTGGGACGTAACCCGACCCCGAGCTGAGAAAGGCACTTGGACCTGGGGGAATGATGCATCCCCAGTCCAAAGAGACACACTCGGTGGGACGTACCCGACCCCGAGCTGAGAAAAACCCTTGGATCTGGGGAATATTACGTCCCCAGTCCAAGGGGGAGACCCGACCCCGGCCCACGTCCAAAGAGACAGACTCGGTGGGACGTAACCGACCCCGAGCTGAGAGAGGCATTTGGACCTGGGGGAATGATGCATCCCCAGTCCAAAAGACAGACTCGGTGGGACGTAACCCGACCCCGAGCTGAGAGAAACCCTTGGCTCTGGGGGAATGTTACGTCCCCAGTCCAAAGAGACAGACTCGGTTGGACGTAACCCGACCCCGAGCTGAGAGAGCACTTGGACCTGGGGGAATGATGCGTCCCCAGTCCAAAGAGACAGACTCGGTGGGACGTAACCCGACCCCGAGCTGAGAGAGGCACTTGGACCTGGGGGAATGATGCATCCCCAGTCCAAAAAGACAGACTCGGTGGGACGTAACCCGACCCCGAGCTGAGAGAAACCCTTTGCTCTGGGGGAATGTTACGTTCCCAGTCCAAAGAGACAGACTCGGTGGGACGTAACCCGACCCCGAGCTGAGAAAGGCACTTGGACCTGGGGGAATGATGCATCCCCAGTCCAAAGAGACAGACTCGGTGGGACGTAACCCGACCCCGAGCTGAGAGAAACCCTTGGCCTGGGGGAATGTTACATCCCCAGTCCAAAGAGACAGACTCGGTGGGACGTAACCCGACCCCGAGCTGAGAGAGGCACTTGGACCTGGGGGAATGATGCATCCCCAGTCCAAAGAGACAGACTCGGTGGGACGTAACCCGACCCCGAGCTGAGAGAGGCACTTGGACCTGGGGGAATGATGCATCCCCAGTCCAAAAGACAGACTCGGTGGGACGTAACCCGACCCCGAGCTGAGAGAGGCCTTGGCTTGGGGGGATGATGCATCCCCAGTCCAAAAGACAGACTCGGTGGGACGTAACCCGACCCCGAGCTGAGAGAGGCACTTGGACCTGGGGAATGATGGATCCCCAGTCCAAAGAGACAGACTCGGTGGGACGTAACCCGACCCCGAGCTGAGAGAGGCACTTGGACCTGGGGGAATGATCATCAAGTCCAAGAGACAGAGACAGACTCGGTGGGACGTAACCCGACCCCGAGCTGAGAAAGGCACTTGGACCTGGGGAATGATGCATCCCCCCAGTCTAAGAGACAGACTCGGTGGGACGTAACCCGACCCCGAGCTGAGAGAAACCTTGGCTCTGGGGGAATTTTACGTCCCCAGTATAAAAGACAGACTCGGTGGGACGTAACCCGACCCCGAGCTGAGAGAGGCACTTGGACTGGGGGAATGATGCATCCCCAGTCCAAAGAGACAGACTCGGTGGGACGTAACCCCGACCCCGAGCTGAGAGAGGCACTTGGACCTGGGGGAATGTTGCATCCCCAGTCCAAAGAGACAGACTCGGTGGGACGTAACCCGCCCGAGCTGAGAGAGGCACTTGGACCTGGGGGAATGATGCATCCCCAGTCCAAAAAGACAGACTCGGTGGGACGTAACCCGACCCCGAGCTGAGAGAGGCACTTGGACCTGGGGGAATGATGGATCCCCAGTCCAAAGAGACAGACTCGGTGGGACGTAACCCGACCCCGAGCTGAGAGAGGCACTTGGACCTGGGGGAATGATGCATCCTCAGTCCAAAGAGACAGACTCGGTGGGACGTAACCGACCCCGAGTTGAGAAAGGCACTTGGACCTGGGGGAATTGATCATCCCCAGTCCAAAGAGACAGACTCGGTGGGACGTAACCCGACCCCGAGCTGAGAGAAACCCTTTGCTCTTGGGGAATGTTACGTCCCCAGTCCAAAGACAGACTCGGTAGGACGTAACCCGACCCCGAGCTGAGAAGGCACTTGGACCTGGGGAATGATGCATCCCCAGTCTAAAGAGACTGACTCCTTGGGACGTAACCCGACCCCGAGCTGAGAGAAACCTTGGCTAGGGGAATGTTACGTGCCCAGTCCGAATAGACAGACTCGGTGGGACGTAACCCGCCCCGAGGTGAGAGAGGCACTTGGACCTGGGGGAATGATGCATCCCCAGTCCAAAAAGACAGACTCGGTGGGATGTAACCCGACCCCGAGCTAAGAGAGGCACTTGGACCTGGGGAATGATGCATCCCCAGTCCAAAAGACAGACTCGGTGGGACGTAACCCGACCCCGAGCTGAGAGAAATCCTTTGCTCTGAGGGAATGTTACGTCCCAAGTCCAAAGAGAGAGACTCGGTGGGACGTAACCCGACCCCGAGCTGAGAAGGCACTTGGACCTGAGGGAATGATACATCCCCAGTCCAAAGAGACAGACTCGGTGGGACGTAACCCGAACCCGAGCTGAGAAGGCACTTGGACCTGGGGAATGATGCATCCCCTGTCCAAAGAGAGACTCGGTGAGACGTAACCCGACCCCGAGCTGAGAGAAACACTTGGCTCTGGGGGAATGTTACGTCCCCAGTCCAAAGAGACAGACTCGGTGGGACGTAACCCGACCCCGAGCTGAGAGAGGCACTTGGACCTGGGGGAATGAGGATCCCCAGTCCAAAGAGACAGACTCGGTGGGACGTAACCCGACCCCGAGCTGAGAGAGGCACTTGGACCTGGGGGAATGATGCATCCCCAGTCCAAAGAGACAGACTCGGTGGTACGTTACCCGACCCCGAGCTGAGAGAGGCACTTGGACCTGGGGGAATGTTGCATCCCCAGTCCAGAGAGACAACTCGGTAGGAATTAACCCGACCCCGAGCTGAGAGAAACCCTTTGCTCTTGGGGAATGTTACGTCCCCAGTCCAAAGAGACAGACTCGGTGGGACGTAACCCAACCCCGAGCTGAGAAAGGCACTTGGACCTGTGGGAATGATGCATCCCCTGTCCAAAGAGAGAGACTCGGTCAGACGTAACCCGACCCGAGATGAGAGAAACACTTGGCTCTGGGGGAATGTTACGTCCCCGGTCCAAAGAGACAGACTCGGTGGGACGTAACCCGACCCCGAGCTGAGAGAGGCACTTGGACCTGGGGGAATGACGCTTCCCAGTCCAAAAAGACAGACTCAGTGAGACGTAACCCGACCCCGAGCTGAGAGAGGCACTTGGACCTGGGGAATGATGCATCCCCAGTCCAAAGAGACAGACTCGGTGGGACGTAACCCGACCCCGAGCTGAGAGAACCCTTGCCTGAGGGAATGATGTATGTCCCCAGTCCAAAGAGACAGACTCGGTGTGGACGTAACCCGACCCCGAGTTGAGAAGGCACTTGGACCGGGGGAAATGATGCATCCCCAGTCCAAAGAGACAGACTCGGTGGGACGTAATCCGACCCCGAGCTGAGAGAGGCACTTGGACCTGGGGGAATGATGCATCCCCAGTCCAAAGAGACAGACTCGGTGGGACGTAACCCGACCCCGAGTTGAGAGAGGCACTTGGACCTGGGGGAATGATGCATCCCCAGTCCAAAAGACAGACTCGGTGGACGTTAACCCGACCCCGAGCTGAGAGAGGCACTTGGACCTGGGGGAATGATGCATCCCCAGTCCAAAAAGACAGACTCGGTGGGACGTAACCCGACCCCGAGCTGAGAGAAACCCTTGGCTCTGGGGAATGTTACGTCCCAGTCCAAAGAGACAGACTCGGTGGGACGTAACCCGACCCCGAGCTGAGAAATACACTTGGACCTGGGGAATAATGCATCCCCAGTCCAAAGAGACAGACTCGTTGGGACGTAACCCGACCCCGAGCTGAGAGAAACCCTTGGCTCTGGGGAATGTTACGTCCCGGTCCAAAGAGACAGACTCGGTGGGACGTAACCCGACCCCGAGCTGAGAGAGGCACTTGGACCTGGGGAATGATGCATCCCCAGTCCAAAGAGACAGACTCGGTGGGACGTAACCCGACCCCGAGCTGAGAGAAGCACTTGGACCTGGGGGAATGATGCATCCCCAATCCAAAAAGACAGACTCGGTGGGACGTAACCCGACCCCAAGCTGAGAGAGGCACTTGGACCTGGGGGAATGACGCATCCCCAGTCCAAAAAGACAGACTCGGTTGGACGTAACCCGACCCCGAGCTGAGAGAGGCACTTGGACTTGGGGGAATGATGCATCCCTAGTCCAAAGAGACAGACTCGGTGGGACGTAACCCAACCCCGAGCTGAGAGAAACCCTTTGCTCTGGGGGAATGTTACGTCCCCAGTCCAAAGAGAGAGACTCGGTGTGACGTAACCCGACCCCGAGCTGAGAAAGGCACTTGGACCTGGGGGAATGATGCATCCCCAGTCCAAAGAGACAGACTCGGTGGGACGTAACCCGACCCGAGCTGAGAGAAACCATTGGCTCTGGGGGAATGTTACGTCCCCAGTCCAAAGAGACAGACTCGGTGGGACGTAACCCGACCCCGAGCTGAGAGAGGCACTTGGACCTGGGGGAATGATGATCCCCAGTCCAAAGAGACAGACTCGGTGGGACGTAACCCGACCCCGAGCTGAGAGAGGCACTTGGACCTGGGGGAATGATGCATCCCCAGTCCAAAGAGACAGACTCGGTGGGACGTAACCCGACCCCGAGCTGAGAGAGGCACTTGGACCTGGGGGAATGATGCATCCCCAGTCCAAAAAGACAGACTCGGTGGGACGTAACCCGACCCCGAGCTGAGAGAAACCCTTTGCTCTGGGGGAATGTTACGTCCCCAGTCCAAAGAGACAGACTCGGTGGGACGTAACCCGACCCCGAGCTGAGAAAGGCACTTGGACCTGGGGGAATGATGCATCCCCAGTCCAAAGAGACAGACTCGGTGGGACGTAACCCGACCCCGAGCTGAGAGAAACCCTTGGCTCTGGGGGAATGTTACATCCCCAGTCCAAAGAGACAGACTCGGTGGGACGTAACCCGACCCCGAGCTGAGAGAGGCACTTGGACCTGGGGGAATGATGCATCCCCAGTCCAAAGAGACAGACTCGGTGGGACGTAACCCGACCCCGAGCTGAGAGAGGCACTTGGACCTGGGGGAATGATGCATCCCCAGTCCAAAGACAGACTCGGTGGGACGTAACCCGACCCCGAGCTGAGAGAGGCACTTGGACCTGGGGGAATGATGGATCCCCAGTCCAAAGAGACAGACTCGGTGGGACGTAACCCGACCCCGAGCTGAGAGAGGCACTTGGACCTGGGGGAATGATGCATCCCCAGTCCAAAGAACAGAGACAGACTCGGTGGGACGTAACCGACCCCGAGCTGAGAAAGGCACTTGGACCTGGGGGAATGATGCATCCCCAGTCTAAAGAGACAGACTCGGTGGGACGTAACCCGACCCCGAGCTGAGAGAAACCCTTGCTCTGGGGGAATGTTACGTCCCCAGTCCAAAAAGACAGACTCGGTGGGACGTAACCCGACCCCGAGCTGAGAGAGGCACTTGGACCTGGGGGAATGATGCATCCCCAGTCCAAAGAGACAGACTCGGTGGGACGTAACCTGACCCCGAGCTTAGAGAGGCACTTGGACCTGGGGGAATGTTGCATCCCCAGTCCAAAGAGACAGACTCGGTGGGACGTAACCCGACCACGAGCTGAGAGAGGCACTAGGACCTGGGGGATGATGCATCCCAATCCAAAAGACAGACTCGGTGGGACGTAACCCGACCCCGAGCTGAGAGAGGCACTTGGACCTGGGGGAATCATGCATCCCCAGTCCAAAGAGACAGACTCGGTGGGACGTAACCCGACCCCGAGCTGAGAGAGGCACTTGGACCTGGGGGAATGATGCATCCTCAGTCCAAAGAGACAGACTCGGTGGGACGTAACCAGACCCCGAGTTGAGAAAGGCACTTGGACCTGGGGGAATGAATGAGGCATCCCCAGTCTAAAGAGAGACAGACGGTGGGACGTAACCCGACCCCGAGCTGAGAGAAAAACCCTTTGCTCTAGGGGAATGTTACGTCCCCAGTCCAAAGACAGACTCGGGGACGTAACCCGACCCCGAGCTGAGAAGAGAAGCACTTGGACCTAGGGGAACGATGCATCCCCAGTCTAAATAGACTGACTCGTGGGACGTAACCCGACCCCGAGCTGTGAGAGAAACCCTTGGCTCTAGGGGAATGTTACGTGCTCAGTCCGAATAGACAGACTCGGTGGGACGTAACCCGACCCCGAGGTGAGAGAGGCACTTGGACCTGGGGGAATGATGCATCCCCAGTCCAAAAAGACAGACTCGGTGGGATGTAACCCGACCCCGAGCTAAGAGAGGCACTTGGACCTGGGGAATGATGCATCCCCAGTCCAAAGAGACAGACTCGGTGGGACGTAACCCGACCCCGAGCTGAGAGAAATCATTTGCTCTGAGGGAATGTTACGTCCCAAGTCCAAAGAGAGAGACTCGGTGTGACGTAACCCGACCCCGAGCTGAGAAAGGCACGGACTTGGAATGGGGAATGATACATCCCCAGTCCAAAGAGACAGACTCGGTGGGACGTAACCCACCCCGAGCTGAGAAAGGCACTTGGACCTGTGGGAATGATGCATCCCCTGTCCAAAGAGAGAGACTCGGTGAGACGTAACCCGACCCCGAGCTGATGAGAGAAACACTTGGCTCTGGGGGAATGTTACGTCCCCGTTCCAAAGAGACAGACTCGGTGGGACGTAACCCGACCCCGAGCTGAAGAGAGGCACTTGGACCTGGGGGAATGATGGATCCCCAGTCCAAAGAGACAGACTCGGTGGGACGTAACCCGACCCCGAGCTGAGAGAGGCACTTGGACCTGGGGGAATGATGCATCCCCAGTCCAAAGAGACAGACTCGGTGGTACGTTACCCGACCCCGAGCTGAGAGAGGCACTTAGACCTGGGGGAATGTTGCATCCCCAGTCCAGAGAGACAACTCGGTAGGAATTAACCCGACCCCGAGCTGAGAGAAACCCTTTGCTCTTGGGGAATGTTACGTCCCCAGTCCAAAGAGACAGACTCGGTGGGACGTAACCCAACCGAGCTGAGAGAAAGGCACTTGGACCTGTGGGAATGATGCATCCCCTGTCCAAAGAGAGGACTCGGTCAGACGTAACCCGACCCCGAGATGAGAGAAACACTTGGCTCTGGGGGAATGTTACGTCCCCGGTCCAAAGAGACAGACTCGGTGGGACGTAACCCGACCCCGAGCTGAGAGAGGCACTTGGACCTGGGGGAATGACGCTTCCCAGTCCAAAAAGACAGACTCAGTGAGACGTAACCCGACCCCGAGCTGAGAGCACTGAGAGACACTGGGGGAATGATGCATCCCCAGTCCAAAGAGACAGACTTGGTGGACGTAACCCGACCCCGAGCTGAGAGAAACCCTTGCTCTGAGGGAAGGAATGTTATGTCCCCAGACCAAAGAGAGAGACTCGGTGTGACGTAACCCGACCCCGAGTTGAGAAAGGCACTTGGACCTGAAGGAATGATGCATCCCCAGTCCAAAGAGACAGACTCGGTGGGACGTAATCCGACCCCAGCTGAGAGAGGCACTTGGACCTGGGGGAATGATGCATCCCAGTCCAAAGAGACAGACCGGTGGGACGAACCCGACCCCGAGTTGAGAGAGGCACTTGGACCTGGGGGAATGATGCGTCCCCAGTCCAAGGACAGACTCGGTGGGACTTAACCCGACCCCGAGCTGAGAGAGGCATTTGGACCTGGGGGAATGATGCATCCCCAGTCCAAAAAGACAGACCGGTGGGACGTAACCCGACCCAGAGCTGAGAGAAACCCTTTGCTCTGGTGGAATGTTACGTTCCCAGTCCAAAGAGACAGACTCGGTGGGACGTAACCCGACCCCGAGCTGAGAAATACACTTGGACCTGGGGAATAATGCATCCCCAGTCCAAAAGACAAACTCGTTGGGACGTAAACTGACCCCGAGCTGAGAGAAACACTTGGCTTGGGGGAATGTTATGTCCCCGGTCCAGAGACAGACTCGTTGGGACATAACCCGACCCCGAGCTGAGAGAGGCACTTGGACCTGGGGGAATGATGCATCCCCAGTCCAAAGAGACAGACTCGGTGTGGACGTAACCAGACCCCGAGCTGAGAGAAGCACTAGGACCTGGGGAATGATGCATTCCCAATCCAAAAAAACAGACTCGGTGGGACGTAACCCGACCCCGAGCTGAGAGAGGCACTTGGACCTGGGGGAATGATGGCATCCCCAGTCCAAAGAGACAGACTCGGTGGGACGTAACCCGACCCCGAGCTGAGAGAGGCACTTGGGCCTGGGGGAATGATGCATTCCTCAGTCTAAAGAGACAGACTCGGTGGGACGTAACCAGACCCCGAGCTGAGAAAGGCACTTGGACCTGGGGGAATGATGCATCCCCAGTCTAAAGAGACGGACTCGGTTGGGACGTAACCCACCCCGAGCTGAGAGAAACCCTTGGCTCTGGGGGAATGTTACGTCCCAGTCTAAAGAGACAGACTCGGTGGGACGTAACCCAACCCCGAGCTGAGAGAGGCACTTGGACCTGGGGGAATGATGCATCCCCAGTCCTAAAGACAGACTCGGTGGGACGTAACCCGACCCCGAGCTGAGAGAGGCACTTGGACCTGGGGGAATGATGCATCCCCAGTCCAAAGAGACAGACTCGGTGGGACGTAACCCGACCCCGAGCTGAGAGAAACAATTTGCTTGGGGGAATGTTACGTCCCCAGTCCAAAGAGACAGACTCGGTGGACGTAACCCGACCCCGAGCTGAGAAAGGCACTTGGACCTAGGGGAATGATACATCCCCAGTCCAAAGAGACAGACTCGTTGGGACGTAACCCGACCCCGAGCTGA